>CM054930.1:27047223-27093991 GCA_029168755.2 Tillandsia fasciculata
CCTGTTAGTGATATCACCCTAAAGCCAATCGGTAACATAGCTTTGGTGGGATATTTTTTTGTTTTTGTTTTCTTTATTAATGAAAGGGCAATTTTATTCATGTTTTATTGTTAGCAAATGTTACATGAATCGTCCATTGAATCTTGTTAGAAAAATATATTCTAAAGGTAGGAATTTTGAGATATATAGCGAGTTTTTGTACAAGATTCTTAAATGCTCCTAGACATAGGAATATCAATAAGACGATGATATTTTCCGGATAGCCGGTGTATGCTATACTTCTAAGTTGAGGTGACGAATCTCAAGTCACTAGGGGTGGGACACTAAAAAATAACATAGACAGGTGCTTATTAGAGAATAAGTACACTGAGCGTGACCAGTTAGTTGAACAGTCACATGGTTCTTTTTTCGTCAGTGACTAGTTCTTGCTACCGATGTGTGAAGTACTTCTTGGACCTGAGGCGTCATAGTTGCTTCACATATAGATTGCTACCGTTTGACTGTACTAATACTTAGACTTTAATCAATAGTCTACGTCTGGTATTGATTTGGCTGTAGTAGTTTATATGGGGAAGCATATGAGCGTACAATAAGGAATTCAACACTCTCAATGTTGAGAGAGAACGTCCTATGTAGATTATCAAATTCAACTAGAAAATCCCTGGCCAGGGTACATGGTGTATGGAAAGGGGTTTCCAACTGAGTTACCATATTGAGTCGATTTAGATATCCTAGTCAATGACCGAACCATGTTTTTGTTCGATCGGGACGTTGTGTGTTGAAAAGAATTTATCACACTGTAACGGTAAGGCGGAAAGGTTCAGTTTTCATCACCATTTTGGATTGTCGTGATATACTGCTAGGTGTCACTCACGGACAGTGAGAGAAGTAAAAATAATTTAAAATAAATTATTTTCATCAATTAGAAGAGTTCTAATTTAATGTTAAGAGTTTGATATTGGACTCCACTGCCAAATGGTAATGGACCTGTGAGGTCACACACAATAGGAATTGTGTACATCCAAAATAAAAGGGTGAGTCTAATACACTAAACAGTTTAGTGATTATGATGAGAATTATACGAAAGATTTAATTTCTAATTTGATTAGAGAATATTAAATATTCATAAATTCTTATGAGATAATGTTCTAATTAGATTAGATTTAAATATGAATATTTAATTATAATTTAATGGATATGATCCGGTTAAATTAAAGAGAGAAATAAGGTTTAAACATATCGATAAGTATCCTGAGATATTTCTTGTAATTAATTATAAGATTTAATTAGTTACTAGATTTTATCTTGAGAAGATTTCTCTTTGTAACTAATTACAAGATTTAATTAGTTACTAGATTTTATCTTGAGAAGATTTCTCTTTATAACTAATTACAAGATTTAATTAGTTGAGATATCTTATGAGATACTTTAGTTTGTTAAAGATCCGCCAACTTAATATTATAAGAATGGCCAACTTAATATTATAAGGCGGCCGTACGTGTGTGATTCTAGAACGTGAAAGAAAAGAGGAAATTAATTAAGTTGGCCGCGGTACTCTCACGTTGAATTATTCTCTCTCTCCACATAATCTTTCGTGAAGATCAAGAGTGTTTTCATCAAAAGTAACGCAGACATCAAGGGACTCCTAGCACCGTTCTTGTAGTCTGCGACTCATCTGTTCCGTGTAACGGAAGTCGTTGGATCTACACCAATTCTGTGTGGATACTCATAGAGGCCGGGCACGTGCGCGGCTACGTCGAAATCAAGATTCGTCATCTTCAGTTTCAACCGTACAGTAGATCAGAGGCCTTAACTGGTTGAAGGTGATGCAAATCTAAACATGAGATTTGTTTGGTTTAACTTACTTATATTGTAACATGAGAATTGTCACGCCCCGGGGTCGAAACTGCGACCCGGGCTCGCCAACAGATCCGCCACCTATGCCAAAACCCGCATAGGCGAAGCGTCTAACCTGCAAAAGATAGTACTATAGCTACACAAATATCAGAGCTGAAATAAAATGCTGTAGAATAAAATCCAATTACTATACATCATGAAATAAGGTACAATATCCATTCTCAAAAATACGGATAATCATCATACAATGTCCTCAGTACAGCATCTCTCGACTATAAAAGGAGGTAAACTAAAACTATAGTACAACAGTCTCTCCAAATACAAAAGATCTCTCTCCTCCAGATAAACAGTAAAACCAGCCAACAGCTACGAGGAATCTCCAACCAGGGGATACAGCTACACTCCTCGGGTGGTAACGATCTAGCTCGTGACTCCCTCGCCCGAACAACGACCGAAGATCAGCAACTCCAATGAGGACTCTGCAAAACAGGGGGGAAAAGAAGAGGAAACAACAGTGGGGGTGAGAACCACTAGTAAACCAGTAGCCTCCCCCTGTGGGTAAAGCCTCAAGCTCCGGCGTACCCACTAAGTCTACTAGAGGCAAGAAAAGGGCAGGTAGGTAAAGCTGTAGCAGAACTACTGAATAAAAGGGGAAACCACCACAAGTATGCCTCTAAATGCAATACCGAAGGAAATGACGGTATGAATGCACCAGGAAACAACATCTGGCTAAATAGACCCAATCTAGTGTCACCAGTAAAAACTGGTACTGCCTGCTCTGCTGTCGAGCTCAAGAACTCAGTATCTCCACTGTCCAAATGACCGGAACCCAACACGGTCTGACCGGAACCCAACACGGTCTAAAGCCTACTCCGGAGTGGCACTCGAGGGGAGCGACCCACACGAGTAAAGTATCACTGTATCAAGCATCTCTGTAACCAATATCTCACAATAGCAGGACTGGATCATGACAATGATCAAAGTGGGAAACTCCGTCCACTAATGAAACCCCGATCCGATACAATAATACTCAAAAGTGGGAAATACCATCCACTAGAGAAATCTAATACCCAATCTGATGCAATAGTAAACATCCGGTCGACCGCCCACAATCCGCGGTCGCCGCAATAACCAACAACCCACCATTGGGTAAAATAATACAGATCCGGTCAACCGCCTACTATCCGCGGTTGCCGCAATGCCCCACAATCCAATATCAAGTACTCCCTATCTCTGACCCTCAGGTCCCAGCTACACTATCCCAAACCTCTGCTCGAACCCGAGCAACATGACTCAAAAGTCAAAATAAAAAGGAGAAAGAAAGCAATCATGGTTTCTCCTAAGTCAAATCCCAACATGATAGTGTAGCAATAAAATAGTGGCCTATCTAGATGTCCAAACAAGCATGCATAAGTCCTCATGCAATGTAAAAGAGAGAGAAAGTCACATATAGCTCTACATGTGTAACAATTAATATATATATCCCCACAAATATAACCATCAGGCAAAATCATCAGTCAACTACACATGTATAACCCCTGATCCATTATGAATCTCAAAGTGGCACCCGCACCTAGATATGTCACTATGTCCCCACAATTAATCCACTTTCATACAAACCTAGGTGTTAATGTGGCATGTTAATCATCACTTATTAAATCATTCCAATGATCATGTTCCAACAGAAATATTATTCCCATAATGCCCCCAACATGCTATATTCACAGAATTAATCTCAGATGATAGGCTCACATTTATATCAGGCAATCATGCATAATATTCAACCAACATGCTCGAAAGTGGGGGTTTTCTAATAAACTTAGTAAGTAAGCCAGGTGTAGAGGCATGCAACAACCACCCACCTGAAGCGCTAACTGTCCGGGTCCGTACAGCTGAAAATACCAAAAACTCCAATCCTGCGCTCCAACAAGAACAGTACACCCGAAACACTCCTGGCACAACACAAAGTCCACTAAATACACTTAGGCTCCCAAATAGTGCTCTCACAAATACATACAACAACAGTCCCAAAACTGTTAAATTATCACCTGCAGAAAGTGCCCAGAAAATTCCCAGATAAATACCACAGCGATCCTCGCATCGATAGCTTCGAAACGGTACCTTGCACGCCCAAATCCGAGTTCGGTAAGTCCAGATAAAAATTCGGCAAGAGGGATACATCACACAGAAATCTGTGCTAAAACTGTGCACTGTTCACTGGGAAAACAGTGATTATCCCCTTCGAAACAATTTCCTAAAATCCCAGAAAAATCACCACTGTATTCCTCGCGACGAGTAGATCAAAATCGACTCTTGAATCGCCTCGATCCGATGTTCCTAGGCTGAGATATAAAATCGGCAAGTTGGTGCTGTCCAAAATCCACCACAGAAAAATGGGGGTCAAAGATGCCTCGGGAAACGTGCCAAAAGTGCGAAACGGAGCGAAGCGATCAACACGAAAATCGAAGCCTTACCTCTTAGGAACACGCTGTCGAAGAAATCGTCCAAAAACTCCTCCTGGTTTGCTCACAGTGAAATTTTGAATAATCTGCGACGGTAATGGGCCAAAATGGGGGAAAACCGAGGCGAACTGTAAAAATGATATCGCCGTTGCCGAGCTTCCAGATATTCTGAGAATCCACCACGAGATCAAGGGCACCAAGGGGAACAACTTTCATAAAGAACTCACCCTCCCATTCTCCCTCTACAGCTCGGAAAAAGGAAAAGAAGGAGGGGAGTGGGCTGCCTTTTATAGGCAAAACCAACAATTGGGTTAATTCCCAACAGGTCCCCGGTTTCGGGCGCCCGAAACCTCTGGGCCCCGAAACCGGGCGCGCACAGTGCCCGGCCCACGGCCCGGCCCACGATCCGCACCCGCACAGCGGATCCTGGCCGGACCGCGGGGCCGTCCGACCCGGCCATTGCGCGCCGCGTGTCCCCGAACAGGGGACAGCGAATCCGGCCATCCCCCTCGCGCCGCGTGGCCCTCCCACGGTCAACGCAGCCGCTGGCGCCAGCCAATGGCTGGCCGCCACGTGGCGCACGCGTGCGCCACGTCGGCGCCGTGGCCGCCACGCCCGCTGCCGCCGCCTGCCACGCCTGCACGCCGGCCGCCCACGCCACCTGCACGCGCACAGTGACGCGCCCAATCCCCGCGCGCCACGTGTCCAGGCCACACGTTTGCTACACCCGGTGCACGACACCTTAAACACCGAACCACTGATATAATGCCACGTGTCCACATCCGGTCCACCGTACAACTGCACTCTCCCGTGAGCCGAGCGCGCTGAACCCTCCAATCCAGAACCGCCACGTGGCACCCCGCTCCGGTGCACGACGGCCGCGTGGACCGAGCGCCTGCCCGCGCCCCTGCCCGCGCGCTGCGCGCTGCCCGCCGCCGCGCTGCCGCCTGCCCGAGGCCGCGCCGCCGCCCTCCGCCGCTGCCCGCCGCCGCCGGCCGCCGCCGGCGATCGCCGGAGTTACTGTTCCGGCGGTGAACAGTAACCCGTGCCCAAAAACACAAGTGGGTAGTCCATTTTGACCGTTTTCGCGCGCTGAATCCGAATTTGACGTCCGTTTCGCCAAATTCCAACTCTAAAAATTGCCGAAGGCACCCGGAAATGCGTTCTTAGTCCAAACTTCGTGCGGAGCCCAATTTAAATATCCGATTCGCGCGAAACCACTTCTAAACCCTCCACGGGGTCCTCTGATCACTCACAGGGTCCATATAAGTCCGATGTCCAACACTTATGTCCAATTATGCCACAAACACCTCCAACACACCATGTAGGCCTCCAATGGCCACCCCAACGCACTGTAGCAGCTCTGCGGAGATCCGGGTCATCACATCCTCCCCCACTAAAAGAAAGTTTCGTCCTCGAAACTAAAGTCGTTCCTCAATACGGAAACTCAGCCAAATAAAGGGGGGTAAATATCCAATCATCCACCACTCGAGCTCCCAAGGCTGACAAATACCTCCTCCAGAGACGCGATGCGGTCCTCGGGTCTCTAACTAGAACAAAGTAAAGGCGGGCACTCCAGAAAAACCGTACCAACTCAACCAAGTGCAGCTGGGCTAACTGCTCGAGCTACCAAGTAATCTGCATCGGTACAAGCCTCCGCTCTTCCCAGGGCCTCAGATGATCCAACCACAAGTCCATCGGCACAACAAGCTCGATCCAAGTACCTCTGTACTCCCGGGCATCCGATATAGGTCCTCCAACTGATCACGTAAACTCTGATCTCTAATCCAAAACCAACAGGGTGTAACAACACCTCCCCAACTCTCGGGCATCAGCACACAACAATAAGCAGTTGGAAGAACCGGATCGCAAATCAATCTTCGAGAAGATCTCGTACCCTTGCAGCTGGTAAATCCAATCCTCCAGGCTCGAGAAAGGGTAACTGCTCCAGACGGTCACCTCATCGAATTTCGGGAGTTGTGTCCTCAACTCCCAAACCAGTGACATGCTAGGCAACTCCAAAAGGAAAGGAGCCCTGACCAGGAGGGAGGGGTCCTCGCCCGGTCGCTCCCAAATCTTGACCAACCGAGCGAACCATTCAGCCACGGTCTATCATCCAAAGATTCCTCAGTGACACCATCATACGTCACATCTGCCTCGACAGTCTACACAGCGCCAGCTGTGGCATCAACAAGCTCGACCTCTGACAGCTTTCCTGCTCCAGGTATCCGCCACCACAGTGGCCCTATCAGGGTGATATTGGATGCTTGCCACAAATTTAACTGTAACTTCATAGCTACTATGGGAGGCATCACAGTATCACACAAATCCATCTCCCAACACTGGCGATGCTGAAATCAGGGCTGGTATCAATCTCATCATCCGATTGCCAAGCTCTCCAGACACTATCCGGCTCACAAGCCCCTCACCTCAACAAATAACTGCCGGTCTCGGCCATTCTCGCATAGCATCCCTTTTTGGCCGGACTTCCACCCCCACCTCTTATGGCTAGACTAGGTGATCCAAGATGATATGCTCTCGAAGCCAAAACTCGTACCACCACAACTTGGCACACAGCTTCTTCCTCATTGACCTTGTTACACCACCAACAAGCACTCCACCAGCTCTAAACCATACAGAGATGGGGTAAAATCAAAATATCCCAGAAGAATATCTCCAATAATTCTTCCCAGTGCAGCTGGAACACACAATTCCTCAAATCATAAGATGACAGGGCATTAGTCGTTCCATTTATCCTCACTGTACTCATAATGCCCCTACCATGTCCTGAGTACCATCTTGGCTAAACCCTCAGCTGTCTGATTCCAAAAAGATACATGTACTATCAGCAACAACTGCCGGAGTATAACTCCACAAAAGGTCCTAAACAATAAGCAAACTTGCCTGCGGTCACACCATACAAGGACCCTCACTGTCGTGTGTCCACGACGTGACATCATCACCGTGTATCAACGGTGTGGCATCACCACCGTACAACAACGGGGTGGCACTAGGTCGAACATACCCTCGATCCATCAGATCCTGCAACTGCGCCATCAGCTCTCTCAGCTCCACAGGTGGTATCCAATGAGGTGCTAACGGGGTTGGCGTGGTTCCCAGAACCACGTCAACCGCAATCTCAATCTCTCTAATCGACGGCATTATCATCAGCTCCGGTGGAATCACACCCGGGATCTCACGACAACAGGAATAATCCTCGCGTCCCGGTGCCGCCGTTGGCACCTCTCGCATTGTCGCTACAACTTGTGTGCTCCAACTGTCTCAAAGAACAAGTCTCTAATGTCTGCCTTGCAGCAGATCAAAACCTTCTCTCCCCGCAGTCATACACCAGGTGGCACTGTGCCAACCAATCCCACGCACTGGGTCAAACACTGACCAGACACAAATATCAATAAGTCCACCGATACCGCTCGGGGTCTCAACTGCACTGGGCATGATCCACAAGCCTCCCCCACATGCACCAGCCCAACAGGAATCTGTACCTCCAGTGCATGTGGTTACAAATCTGCCTCTAGTCCATGCAGGGATGCATCATGCTCTAACCCCGACTGCTGTGATGAAATCACACCTGCGACGACCCGATCCACTGCCTTGGTGCCCTCCACTCAGGCAGCACAGTCTCAACCGCTCAATGTAGGTGGTCGTCACTTAATCTGCCTGAAAACCAAGGCTATCCATCAAAAGAAGCACAATTCTCCGCCTTTGCTCACACTGAGGCGGTGAATACAGTCTTCCGCAGACAACAATCCACGCTACCGCTGCGCCACTCTGATAACCATGCTGATGCTGCCACCGGGGTCCACCTGACCTCTGACATCTCAGAAAATCCATTATTGCAATCGTCATATGACCAAACACAATTGATTCCTGCAATTCCTCATTCAATCATCCTTACTCAGCTCACCCCTCAAACATATCCATTGTACCCCAAACACAAATGTTATTAATCACAAAGAGTAACCTCCCTTTGGGTAGGCTTTACATAATCCGTCCACAAGGATGTCCACCATCCAGGAAGGAAAACGCAAGTGCCACAGCCAACCGATCTGTCCCCCAGCACTTAGCGCCAAGCGCCTCTATCCAGAACTCGCCTCTGGCGGCAGATCCTTATCCAAAGGAACCGCAACAGTACGCTCCACACACAATGCCTACTCCATCGAGGCATCCAAAATCCAAAATCCAAGACAGGGGGAAACAGATAACAAAAGGGTGTTCTGGCGCAATCCACTGCCAGTCGCACGCATCCTACGCGCTTCGTCCCTCGAACCTGGAGCGTACAATTCAACAACTGCATAAACTTCCCAGCACAGGGGAACCCTCAATTAATCACTCCATCACCACCAACCACGATTTTACCTCCAAAGGCTCCAACTCAAATCCATAAATCAGGGGGTTCATCTGCCAAAACTGGCTCCATCGATCAATGATGTCCCACAACTCATCGGCTGTCAACTATCCACCCCACCTCGGTGCCTCAGTATTAAACATTGGCACGGAGGGGGCTACTCGCTCAATCGGCGCCACAGGAATCACTGCCGCTGAGGATACAATAACCAGGTGGTCTCAGGAGAAAAACACTGTCGGGCTGCCCCCTGCTCCGACAACTGTGTCACCTAGACCAGCGGCTCACTCTGCCGCTGATAACCCTCAGACAATCCTGCCGTCGGGGCCTGAAGCTCTCTAACCTCTATCCGAATATCCGGCCCCAAAACAATCAGCTCAAGCTCCACTGCTGCGACGAGTGCGCACCAATCCGCACAACGCGTCGGGGAGACACCGCTCACCACGACCAACTGCACCACAGCACAAAACAAAACTCGACCCAATCCGGCGAGAGTCTAGAGCATGTCAACCGTTCCGCCGCATTATGTTGTCTGCAGCCAACATAATTGCTTAGGAGAATAAACATGCCAATCACCCATCCCACCACTCGGGAGAGGTATAAACTCAATCAGGACTCTCGCTAAAATCACGACTCTCACAAAGTCATCCTAGGGTCCAACTATAAGCCTAGGGTTTCTACAGTCCCAATTGACCTATCCCTAAGCTCTGATACCAACTTAATCTGTCACGCCCCGGGGTCGAAACTGCGACCCGGGCTCGCCAACAGATCCGCCACCTATGCCAAAACCCGCATAGGCGAAGCGTCTAACCTGCAACAGATAGTACTATAGCTACACAAATATCAGAGCTGAAATAAAATGCTGTAAACATAAAATCCAATTACTATACATCATGAAATAAGGTACAATATCCATTCTCAAAAATACAGATAATCATCATACAATGTCCTCAGTACAGCATCTCTCGACTATAAAAGGAGATAAACTAAAACTATAGTACATCAGTCTCTCCAAATACAAAAGATCTCTCTCCTCCAGATAAACAGTAAAACCAGCCAACAGCTACGAGGAATCTCCAACCAGGGGATACAGCTACACTCCTCGGGTGGTAACGATCTAGCTCGTGACTCCCTCGCCCGAACAACGACCGAAGATCAGCAACTCCAATGAGGACTCTGCAAAACAGGGGGGAAAAGAAGAGGAAACAACAGTGGGGGTGAGAACCACTAGTAAACCAGTAGCCTCCCCCTGTGGGTAAAGCCTCAAGCTCCGGCGTACCCACTAAGTCTACTAGAGGCAAGAAAAGGGCAGGTAGGTAAAGCTGTAAACAGAACTACTGAATAAAAGGGGAAACCACCACAAGTATGCCTCTAAATGCAATACCGAAGGAAATGACGGTATGAATGCACCAGGAAACAACATCTGGCTAAATAGACCCAATCTAGTGTCACCAGTAAAAACTGGTACTGCCTGCTCTGCTGTCGAGCTCAAGAACTCAGTATCTCCACTGTCCAAATGACCGGAACCCAACACGGTCTGACCGGAACCCAACACGGTCTAAAGCCTACTCCGGAGTGGCACTCGAGGGGAGCGACCCACACGAGTAAAGTATCACTGTATCAAGCATCTCTGTAACCAATATCTCACAATAGCAGGACTGGATCATGACAATGATCAAAGTGGGAAACTCCGTCCACTAATGAAACCCCGATCCGATACAATAATACTCAAAAGTGGGAAATACCATCCACTAGAGAAATCTAATACCCAATCTGATGCAATAGTAAACATCCGGTCAACCGCCCACAATCCGCGGTCACCGCAATAACCCACAACCCACAATTGGGTAAAATAATACAAGATCCGGTCAACCGCCTACTGTCCGCGGTTGCCGCAATGCCCCACAATCCAACATCAAGTACACCCTATCACTGACCCTCAGGTCCCAGCTACACTATCCCAAACCTCTGCTCGAACCCGAGCAACATGACTCAAAAGTCAAAATAAAAAGGAGAAAGAAAGCAATCATGGTTTCTCCTAAGTCAAATCCCAATATGATAGTGTAGCAATAAAATAGTGGCCTATCTAGATGTCCAAATAAGCATGCAAAAGTCCTCATGCAATGTAAAAGAGAGAGAAAGTCAAATAACAGTTCTACATGTGTAACAATTAATATATATATCCACATAAATATAACCATCAGGCAAAATCATCAGTCAACTACACATGTATAATCCCTGATCCATAATAAATCTCAAAGTGGCACCCGCACCTAGATATGTCACTATGTCCCCACAATTAATCCACTTTCATACAAATCTAGGTGCTAATGTGGCATGTTAATCATCACTTATTAAATTATTCCAATGATCATGTTCCAACAGAAATATTATTCCCATAATGCCCCCAACATGCTATATTCACAAAATTAATCTCAGATGATAGGCTCACATTTATATCAGGCAATCATGCATAATATTCAATCAATATGCTCAAAGTGGGGGTTTCTAATAAACTTAGTAAGTAAGCCAGGTGTAGAGGCATGCAACAACCACCCACCTGAAGCGCTAACGGTCCGGGTCCGTACAGCTGAAAAAGCCAAAAAACTCCAATCCTGCGCTCCAACAAGAACAGTACACCCGAAACACTCCTGGCACAACACAAAGTCCACTAAATACACTTAGGCTCCCAAATAGTGCTCTCACAAATACATACAACAACAGTCCCAAAACTGTTAAATTATCACCTGCAGAAAGTGCCCAGAAAATTCCCAGATAAATACCACAGCGATCCACGCATCGATAGCTTCGAAACGGTACCTTGCACGCCCAAATCCGAGTTCGGTAAGTCCAGATAAAAATTCGGCAAGAGGGATACATCACACAGAAATCTGTGCTAAAACTGTGCACTGTTCACTGAGAAAACAGTGATTATCCCCTTCGAAACAATTTCCTAAAATCCCAGAAAAATCACCACTGTGTTCCTCGCGACGAGTAGATCAAAATCGACTCTTGAATCGCCTCGATCCGATGTTCCTAGGCTGAGATATAAAATCGGCAAGTTGGTGCTGTCCAAAATCCACCACAGAAAAATGGGGGTCAAAGATGCCTCGGGAAACGTGCCAAAAGTGCGTAACGGAGCGAAGCGATCAACACGAAAATCGAAGCCTTACCTCTTAGGAACACGCTGTCGAAGAAATCGTCCAAAAACTCCTCCTGGTTTGCTCACAGTGAAATTTTGAATAATCTGCGCCGATAATGGGCCGAAATGGGGGAAAACCGAGGCGAACTGTAAAAATGATATCGCCGTTGCCGAGCTTCCAGACATTCTGAGAATCCACCACGAGATCAAGGGCACCAAGGGGAACAACTTTCATAAAGAACTCACCCTCCCATTCTCCCTCTACAGCTCGGAAAAAGGAAAAGAAGGAGGGGAGTGGGCTGCCTTTTATAGGCAAAACCAACAATTGGGTTAATTCCCAACTGGTCCCCGGTTTCGGGCGCCCGAAACCTCTGGGCCCCGAAACCGGGCGCGCACAGTGCCCGGCCCACGGCCCGGCCCACGATCCGCACCCGCACAGCGGATCCGGCCGGACCGCGGGGCCGTCCGACCCGGCCCATTGCGCGCCGCGTGTCCCCGAACAGGGGACAGCGAATCCGGCCATCCCCCTCGCGCCGCGTGGCCCTCCCACGGTCAACGCAGCCGCTGGCGCCAGCCAATGGCTGGCCGCCACGTGGCGCACGCGTGCGCCACGTCGGCGCCGTGGCCGCCACGCCCGCTGCCGCCGCCTGCCACGCCTGCACGCCGGCCGCCCACGCCACCTGCACGCGCACAGTGACGCGCCCAATCCCCGCGCGCCACGTGTCCAGGCCACACGTTCGCTGCACCCGGTGCACGGCACCTTAAACACCGAACCACTGATATAATGCCACGTGTCCACATCCGGTCCACCGTACAACTGCACTCTCCCGTGAGCCGAGCGCGCTGAACCCTCCAATCCAGAACCGCCACGTGGCACCCCGCTCCGGTGCACGACGGCCGCGTGGACCGAGCGCCTGCCCGCGCCCCTGCCCGCGCGCTGCGCGCTGCCCGCCGCCGCGCTGCCGCCTGCCCGAGGCCGCGCCGCCGCCCTCCGCCGCTGCCCGCCGCCGCCGGCCGCCGCCGGCGATCGCCGGAGTTACTGTTCCGGCGGTGAACAGTAACCCGTGCCCAAAAACACAAGTGGGTAGTCCATTTTGACCGTTTTCGCGCGCTGAATCCGAATTTGACGTCCGTTTCGCCAAATTCCAACTCTAAAAATTGCCGAAGGCACCCGGAAATGCGTTCATAGTCCAAACTTCGTGCGGAGCCCAATTTAAATATCCGATTCGCGCGAAACCACTTCTAAACCCTCCACGGGGTCCTCTGATCACTCACAGGGTCCATATAAGTCCGATGTCCAACACTTATGTCCAATTATGCCACAAACACCTCCAACACACCATGTAGGCCTCCAATGGCCACCCCAACGCACTGTAGCAGCTCTGCGGAGATCCGGGTCATCACAAGAATGATCCACCGGCATTGAATTGATTTTATTTTACTTTTCATATATGATATGAATTTGTTTTAAAATAATATGCAAATTTTTCCGCTGCATTTTATTCTGTGCCGGATACTTTCTTACAGAGACAGCATCTGGGGACGACCCTAGAGCACATTTCGAGGAGGAAACGATGGGCGTGGAGGGGAAGGGGGAGGGAGAAGGGGCGTGGCGGAAGTGTAGGAGGAGGCGGCGGTGGGCTTCGGCGAATCGGCCGAGGGAGCAGAGGGCTCGGAGAACGGCGGCGAGGTCGGGTCGGTAGCCGCAGAGGCGGAAGCGGATGCAGTCGAGGAGGCGAAGGGCCTCGTCGGGGTCAGGGACGGGGTCGGCGGCGGAGCAGAGCACGCGGATCCGCCTCCGCATGTAAGCCTGGGTAGAGGGGGTCAGGTCCGGGTCCAAGTCTAGGTCCGGGTGGGGGGGCTCGTCGGAGGAGTCAAAGAGGAGTTGGGCCAGGTGGGGAGGGGGAGGGGCACCGTCCATCTCCTCAAGTTGCAGCTACAATGGGGGCAGAGAAGAGAAGAAGAGGAATGGGGAAGGCATGAAAGAGATGCTCACTTCGAGAAGGTCATCTGTGCAACTTAGGAAATTTTTTTTTTTTTTTTTTCCTGCGCGCGCGAAGTGAAAAATAGTGGCGAAAAATTTCTGCCCACTTATTACCCGGCAATTTTTTTTTTATAAAATTTTAAAATAACAGTATAATTTTTTAAATACTAAAATAAATTTTATTTAGAATATTTATTTAAAAGTGTCATTAATATTTATTTTTTGCTGACTTTTCCATAAAAATCACTAAAAAAAAATATCACCAAAGATAATTTATAGTGTAGTGTCTAATAAAAGGTTATGAAATCAAAGTTCAAGTAAAACTAAAATTATAGGAATAATAAAAATTACTTAAGTCTAAATCATAAAAAATTATAGACAATTTTTACAAACAGATTGGAAAATTCTTTTAATAGCCATAATTTTTTGATCTATTCTTTGTCACAAATAGTGGGGCAAGATGTATAAGTATTTGTAGAGGAATCAAATGATCTTCCTCTCTGTCTTATTAAGCACTAAACTGCGTGTGTCCTAGGATCTTTCTATTCATAAATATCCTCTTATTCAAGAAGATCCACCTTCTTTCCATGCCTCTCTTATAGTATATTCTTAAAAATCTTATTAACAACTAAACTGCGTGTGTCCTAGGATCTTTCTATTTATGAATGTCCTTTTATTCAAAAAGATCCACCTTCTTTCCATGCCTCTCTTATAGTATATTCTTAAAGATAGAATCTGATAGATGAACTGCTAAAAGATCAGCTCTTACTCTATTGTTGTAATGCCCCAACTTCCCACGGGGTCACCCATCCTAGAACTACTCTAGCTCTAGCACGCTTAACTCTCTTAACTTCTTGGGTCTTGCTACCACCCAAAATGCTATAGCCGGATTAAGAGATTTAGTCCTATTATATCATTTATATATAGGACTAATCCAAATTCCGGGGGTGTCACAATTGTAGCCTAAATTATTTGATGAACAGTTTTATTGCAATTGGAATAGACTCTAAGCAACAATATTCTAGTTCCTATGTTGATCATCGTCAAAATTTATAAACACTCGTACTGATGAGAATTAAGTGATGATGTTTACTCTTTAAATTGCTGTTTCATGCAGTTAGTCACATTTCTATTTACTGACATACCGAAAAGGGCTGCAGGGGCGATGGGTTGTAGGCGGAGAGAAGGGAGGCGGCAGAGCACGCGCGGAGAGAAGGGAGGCGGCAGAGCATGGCACCGGAGAGAAGGGAGGCGGCAGAGCACGGCGCGCGGGGAGAAGGGAGGCGACAGAGCACGCATAAACGGAGGCGGCAGAGCACGCGCGGAGAGAAGGGAGCGCGCAGAGAGCGAAAATGATCGCACGAGTAGGGTAAGTAAAAAAGTTTTACCCTGTAAATTTTATTTATTTAGTTTTAGTATGTGAAAAGACAAAAAAATACAACTATTTATATATATACAATATTAAATAAGTAAGGGCATAATGGTCCAATATAATAAATGTTGGTGTTGGTTGGTGAAAAAAAGAAAAGGGAATGGATAGCTGGATGTATGAAAACATTTCGCAGCGACAATAGTCGCCACTAAAGCTTCCACTTTTTTCCTCGGCGATTTTGTAATCGCCGCTACTTATAAAGTATTGGTGGCGACATCTTTATGTCGCCACTATTGCTTCTATATTGGCGGCAATAATTATATGTTGCCACTATATCTTTACATTGGTGGCGACAATCGTTGTCGCCACAAAAAAGTCGCCCCCGAAATCCCTTTCTCTTGTAGTGTATAGTCATCAATAATTGTCATACTATCGCGCGCGCCCAGTGTAATACCAAATAAAACTTTAGATCGTACCTTCTGCCATGATTTTCAATTTTCTATACTTGATTGTAGACAACAGTTCTTCCTTTCGATTCGTCCTCGTGCACAATTTACAAAAAACGGAAAGTTTCATGTCTATTCCCTTATCCCCGGAGATGGAGTCGTCATAGAAAATTCGGATTAGGGTTAGACTGGAACTCCCGTTATGTTATATATATATATATATATATATATATATATATATATATATATATATATATATATATATATATATATATATATATATATATAACCTAATGTAAGGATGTTTTAATCACGTCCGTCCATCAAGGATATGTCCAGATACATCTTAACCGATTGGATTGACTGTATCTTTAAAGATCGCCTTGAATAAATTACGTAGGCCACATCCAACATTCTCCCACTTGGCCTAGTAATATATTCAATATTGTATAGGTGATGTAAAACTTTATTAGGTACCCACCAAATTATACAGTCAAAATCTCTCATTCAACCAAGAAATAATAATACTTTGATCATAGCGGTCATATTCAAAATGAACACTTCCTTCTATATATCAAAAGTATGTATTCCTTAATTAAATATCTTTATGAGTTATAACTATATGAACTTACTATAAGTTCAACTCAGAGTCCCACTTTAATGCACAATAATACTTTAGTGTACAAATATAACTTTATGCGCATAAATATGCAAAGAAAAAATGTTCTTATTCAAATAAAAATAGTCACTGAAGTCTTTATGCAAGAAGAAAACTCAAACTGTAAATGAACTCAAGATACCCATACGATCAACATGATCCTTAAATTTGTTTGTCGGCAATGCTTTAGTCATAGGATCAACGATCATCATCTCAGTCCCAATGTGTTTGATATCCACCATATTTTTCTTGTCGTATTCTTTCACAGCAAGAAACTTTATATCGATATGCTTGCTGCGATATGTAATTCGACTATCCTCAGCAAAGAACACTGCAGCAGAGTTGTCAAAATGAATCTTGATGGGCCTTGCAATAGAGTCGACAACTCTTAAATCTGAGATAAAATTTCTAGCCATAAAGTCTGTGACGAAGTCTCATAGCAAGCGATGAACTTCGCCTCCATAGTGGATGTAGCAACTGTATCATGCTTGGTGCTCCTCCAAGATATAGCACCGTGAGTAAGAAAGAAAATATATCCCGAAGTGAATTTTCTAGAATCCACACATCCAGCAAAATTAGAGTTCGAATAACCAACCACCTCAAGATGGTCAGAATGTCTGTAGGTGAGCATATAGTCCGTTGTTCCCTGTAAATATTTCATAACCTTTTTCACAGCTTTCCAGTGATCAAGGCCAAGGTTGCTCTAGTATCTGCCCAGCATCCCTACTGCATGCGCTATATCAGGCCTGGTACAGACATGCGCATACATCAAGCTCCCTATTGCAGAGGCATAGGGTATGCTCTTTATATGCTCTCGCTCTAAAACATTATGTGGACACTGTTTTTGATTGAATTTATCACTTTTCACAATAGGTGCAACTGTAGGTGCACAATTTGCCATATAAATTTTTCTAAAACTCTTTCGATGTAAGCTTTATGAGATAGAGCCAAAATTCTTCGGGATCTATTTCTGTGAATCTTTATGCCAATAACATAAGAAGCTTCACACATATCCTTCATCTCAAAATTTTTAGAAAGAAAATTTTTGGTCTCTTTAAGCAAATTTAAATCATTACTTGCATGCAGAATATCATCCACATACAGGACTAAGAAAATATATTTACTTCCACTGACCTTAAAGTATATACACTGATTCACGATATTTTCTATGAAACCAAATGTAGTAATTACATCATGAAATTTGATATACCACTGACGGGAGGCCTGTTTTAGTCCGTATATAGACTTCTTTAGTCTGCAAACAAGGTGACTGTTCTCATCTGTGCTAAAACCTTCGGGCTGTTGCATGTAAACTATTTCCTCTATATCCTCATTTAGAAATGTCGTTTTCACATCCATTTGATGTAGCTCCAAATCAAAATGAGCTACCAAAGTCATGATAATTCTTAATGAATCCTTCTTAGATACCGGAGAGAGGGTTCCATGATAATCAATGCCTTCTTTCTAAGTGAAACCTTTGGCAACAAGTCTAGCCTTATATCGCTCTATGTTACCTAAAGAGTCCCGTTTGGTCTTGAAGAACCACTTACAGCCAACGACTTTGACTCCTTGTGGTAACACAACAAGATCCCAAACTCTATTTTCTGCCATAGATTTCATCTCTTCCTTCATGGCATCATACCAAAAGGAGGATTTATCCCCCTGCATGGCATCTGAAAACGTCCATGGGTCTTTATGGTGCCCAACATCATAATCAGACTCCTGGAGATAGACTACATAATCATCAGAAATTGCTATTCTCTTTTGCCTTGAGGATCTTCTTAAGCCAACCACTCCCTCTAGGTTTTCATTATACTGTGCAACTGGCTCTATTATTGTCTGTTCCTCTTGGGAAAGCTCTTCATGGGGAGGTTCAATTGGTTCACCATTTTCATGCTTTATGATTGGTTGGTCTCCAATATGATCATATTGATATCTTGGAAGAGCAACTAAATCATCATCTCTTGATGGATAACCAGTTGAATCCCTTATTTCCTCAAAATCTATCTTTTGAGGAACAACACTCCCACTAGCTTCAGAATCCTCAAGAAACTTGGCATTCTTGGCCTCAACTATCTTGGATGAGTGATTTGGACAATAAAATCTGAATCCCTTGGAGTTTACCGCATAGCCAATGAAGTATCCACTGACTGTTCGAGAGTCAAACTTCTTTATATGTGGGTTATAAACCCTCACCTCAGTTGGACATCCCCATACATGCAGGTGATATAAATTAGGCTTCCACCCTTTTCATAACTCAAAAGGAGTTTTGGAAACAGCCTTCGATGAAATTCTATTTAAAGCATACACCGCTGTCTTTAATGCTTCACTCCAAAGAGATGATGGAAGATAAGATTTGTTAATCATACTATTTACCATATCTATAAGTGTTCCATTACTCCTTTCGGCAACGCCATTTTGTTGGGGCGTGCCACGCATCGTATATTGAGTAATGATGCCTTCACTTTCGAGAAATTGAGCAAATAGACCGATCATTTGACCTTTATCCGTATGTCTTCCATAGTACTCACCCCTTCTGTCGGACCACACAATTTTGATTTTCCTATCCAGTTGTTTCTCTACCCCAACCTTATAAGCTTTGAAAGCATTGAGTGCTTCAGTTTTTTCAAATAAGAGATAGAGATACATGTATCTAGAGTGGTCATCAATGAATGAGATAAAATAACTCTGACAATTGAAACAAGGAATAGGAAAAGGTCCACAAATATCTGTATGTATGTTCTCAATAATTTCAGAACTCATTCTAGTACCTTTAGTGGTATTTGTGTTAGTATGCTTTCCCTTTATGCATTCCACACAAGTACCAAAATCGATAAAGTCAAGATCTTTTAGGATATTTTCTTTCACTAATCGCTTTATTCTCTCTAAAAAGATATGAGCTAAACGCTTGTGCCACAACGAAGAGGAGTTTTTTTTAAGAATGTTTCTTTTAACACCAATATTATGATTAACATTAAAGTTATTCTCAAAAGATTGACTCAAATTAAATTTGTACAAATCATCTGCCAAACAACCATTGTCAACAATAACATTATCATAGAAGATAGTAAAAGATTTATTTTCAAATAAAAATTTAAAACATTTATTTCTTAGTTTAGAAATGGAAACTAAATTTCTAGAAAATCTATGAACATAAAAAGTATCCTCAAGTTCAAGTACAAAACCAGTGCTTTATTGTAAAATATAGTTTCCTACAGCTTAAACTTGAGATTTATTTCCTTCTCCACTAATTAAAATCCTTTTATTAGGCTTCAGCATCTTTAGGTTGTGAAAACCCTGCATGGTATTTGAGATATGTACAGTAGTGCCAGAGTCAATCCACCATGTGTTTTTAGGAATATTAACCAAATGAGATTCATAACGAATATAGATAGTTTCAATACCTTTCTTCTCGAGCCAAGCTTTATACTTCAAGCAATCCCTTTTCATGTGCCCCTTTTTCTTACAGAAGTAGCATTGATCCTTCTTGCCAGAATTCTTTATTGGCAATTGTGTTGACTTCTTGGAATTGGAGGCACTTTTGCCTTTTCCCCTTTTGCGCGGAGTCGCCAAATTGATTAATTTTGTCATGATCTCTGGCTTCTCCTGCTTAAGTCTCTCATCTTTTTGAACACACATAGTCAGTAATTCATTTATTGACCATTCATCTTTATGTATATTGTAGGAGATCTTAAAGGGGTCAAACTCAGACGGTAATGAGCTTAGAATCAGATGGACTAAGAAGGCGTCGGAGATCTCAACTTTTAAAGCTTTTAGTCGAGCTGCTATGTTCCGCATCTCCATGATATGCTCACGCACACCCTTGGTTCGATCGTATTTGATGCCCGAAAGTCGCTTCATCAGCGTGCTAGCCAAAGCTTTATCGGAGCTAACAAATTGCTCCTCAATAGCCTTTAGATAATCCATGGCTTTATCACATTCTGGATTTGATCCCCCTATACTTTTTGACACTCTAGATTTTATGAGAATCAAGCTTAAGCGGTTGGATTGCTCCCATTTATCCTGCGCGGATTCCTGCCGTAGAGTTATTGGCCCCACTACCTTAGGCGGTTCCTCGATGCGCAGAGCCAAATCAAGATCCATATAACCCAAAGTAAAAAGAATGCTTTCTTTCCAATCAGAATAGTTGTCCCCGGTAAGCATAGGAATACAAGAAACATCACTAAAAATGCAGTAGAGGAAGAAGTTGCAACAATAAAATAAATATTGGACTTTATCGCATACTATGAGACAATAATCTTTAATTAGATAAATTCAACCTTCCTGTAGGTAGAGGCGCTACATGCATAGAATTTACCTACTTTAATAATAAGACTAGAGAAAAACTAATTCCTAAATAACTATATTTCTGTACCTGCGGGTATAAAAAAACTTATTATCTAGAAATCCATTCCACTATCCTATTCCAGTCAAAATAAAAATAAAAGAAAATTATAATTTTATTTGACTGCAATAAATAGTTAAACTTTAATTCAATGTCAAAATTTTTTATGTGTTCTTCTTTATTTGCAGGATGCTGTGGCTACTCCCAAATATAATGAAAAACACAAACAACTTTATATAACATTGAATAACTATTAAAATTAAATTAGAAATTTGTATGAATTTTCGGGTTAATCTTAATTCAATGTCATTTTATAAAAATACCATAAACGATAATATACTATGAGTAGAATGCTGTGGCTATTTCTAAACATAGTTGATCTCAAAAAACTTTATATGATATCGAATGACGCAATATTTCATATTATTCCTAAACGCAGCTAAAAGTATATATAAAAAAAATTATACAACTTTATATGACTCAAAATTTATAAACTATATGAAGTCTATATAAACACTACTCTAAATTTGCATGATCACCGTATGTGTGTTTAAAATAAAAATAATAATAATAATAAACTAAACACACCACTTTATAGTCATGAATATATAAATAAATGAGTAGTACAAATCCATATATAACAAAAACCATACGTTATATATAATTTTGATATAGATTTTTTTTATAATGATGAGTAACAATACAAAATATATATATCCTCTTTTTCCTTTAATAATAATAATAATAACAAGAATATTTTTTTTTTTTTTGTTGAAGCCCCAACAAGAGCTACCACGTGTAGTCCCAAAAGGCTGCACTAAACGACACATTGTGGGGCGCCTAATGCGGTGGCGGTGGCGGTGGCGGTGGCGCCTTCCTCCGAATGCCGGTTCCGATGGGATCGATCAACGCCACCACTTCTGCTCCATTATTATTATTATTATTTTAAATAAAAAGAAAAACAAACAAAATCTAAAAGAAACGAAAAAACGGCAAAAGGTTTGGCTTCGATACCACATGTAATACCAAAATAAATATATAAAATAAAATTTGGAAAAAATCAAGAAAAAAAAATTTAACTTCACTGCTAGTCATCAATAATTGTCATACTATCCGCACGCGCGCCCATACCATGGTGAGGGCCGAGATGTAGCTGAAGAACCGCGCGAAAAGAGCAAGCACCGCGGAGGTGGTGTAGCGGCTGCATGCGGTCTCCATGTACCAACACATATTTGCGTCTCTTTGTAGGATGGTCGCCACTGCCAGAGAAGAACACTTGCATGCTCCTAATGTCGACAGTATAATCACATGCAATTTGATTATCGGGCTAATTAATTATTACTATGCAGTTTGATGAAGAAGCTTTTATCGTCACCATCGTGACCGCCTCCCAAGTCATCGTCGTCGTCGTGACCACCGTTGATGTCACCCAAGCTGTCGTCGCCGTGACTGCTGCCGTCGACCGCCGTTGAGGGAGGGTAGAGGAAAAGAGAGAGAGGCTAGCTGTAGAGGGGAAAGCGAGAGTGGCGAGCTGGAAAGGGAAGAGAGAGAGTGGAAAAGAGGGGGAGAGAGAGAGTGGGGGGCTATCGGTAAGAGAGAGAGACAGAGGAGGGGGAGAGAAGGAGAGCGCGGGAGAGTGACACGTCAGCGGAAGAAGCCCAGGAGAATGACACGTTAGCCGAAGGAACTCCCAAATTATAAATTGTATAGAAGATTAGTAAAATTTTATAATTTGCTAGTATTTATTATTAAAATATGAAAGTCTGCAATCAACTACAGTAATAAATGAAATCTTTCATGAGAAACTTCAAATTTGATAAATTAATTTATTTTTGTAGTCACTTTTTTAATTACTATTAATATTTTATTACTAAATATATGATTTTTATAATAATTTTATTTTTGTTAAATTAAAGAATATTGGGCATTGTCTTGCCGCTAGACTTAACATTAAAAAATATATTAACAGAGTATCAAACCTCTGATCTTTTGATCAACAACTCGATGACAATAATCAAATTAGCCTAATTATTTTCAATTTGTATTTGTATTAGAAGAAAAATAAGTTATTAATAAAGTTACTTTTTTTTTCACATCATTAACTTTTGCTACAGAATTGTTTCTTATTCCTAGCTTAATAAGTGGCAACCGACAAAAAATTTAATTGTTAATATCTAAGATTTCGAATTTAAAGTTTATTTGTCTTATATTTTGAGTAAGAATTTAAATATTTATCGGCATGGGTCGTATCCATCATATCATATTATGTCAATAAATATCGTCACGATACAGTTTCGTACCGATAGCACAACTTATATATTTTTTAAATTATTAAATAATTTTTTAATAAAATTTAAAATATTTAATAAAAATATATTATAAATAATTTTAAAAATTTATTATTTTTAAAAATAAATATTTTATATCATTGACCAATACTTATCTACACGATTTGGCACGCATTTCCCCGCATCGCTATAAATTATTAGCACGGCAGAGTCGAATTTCAAACTTTGATTGCCTCAAGCCTACGCTATGCACAAAAATTGAGAGCGTTCACCACGTCATCCATGAACAGCATGCCCTTCTTTAAATCTTCACCGTCGGATAAATTTATATATTTTCTGAATTTAAATATTCTTTAATTAGCAACGGTGGATGTATTCAAGAGAGCGTTTGAATAGTGTAGATCCATGATGACGTGGTGCAACCGGTTCATAGAATAATTTCTCTGCGCAGCGAGATCACTGTTGTTGTATAAACGCTGGCTCTGGAGTTCTCTGGAGTTTCGCCTCACGCAAAATTTTCGCCTTACCGCTCTTTTTCCTCTGCTCGCCAAAAGCCCTAACCCTAATCCTCCTCGCTCCAACGGTTCCAAGAACACAAACCCTAACCCTAGCCTAGGATTTGGAACGAGATGAGGAAGCCGAGGGCCAGGTCCGCGGCGGCGAATAGGAGGGCAGCGGAGGAGAAGAAGAGGGAGGAAGAGGGCGGCGGCGACAGCAAGTCGCCGGAGGAGCTGAAGAAGGAGTCCACCACGAAGGGCGCCAGCAGGGGGAAGCGCGTCAAGGCGCCGCCGAAGCCGAAGCAGGAACCCGAGTTCTTCCCCGAGAAGAGGAATCTGGTGAGGGTTCTCTCATTCTCTATTTCCAACGCTTTTTGCGCTAACAGGATTCGTTTCTCGATTTGATTTTAGCTGATATTTTTTTTTCCTTCTCTTATTGATGGAATAAATTTGAATCTGGTGAAAATTTTCCTGAATATGTATGACCTGTAGATTTAAATTGATTCTGTTTTGTTGGTTAAAAATTGCAAATTTTTGTTTTTGATAGTTAGGGCTGGTTTTACCCTGCTGAATGAGGTGTAGTGCTGGATGAAGCGCTGTATGAGTAATGCTGTTAGGAGTTCAACAACTTCTCTCTGCAGTAGAATCTGAAGCACTGCATTGAAGCTTCTGCTTTTGAGACTCCGAATATGATTTCTGCTTCCTGCTGCAGCAGAAGCTTCAGGCTATCCTTGTTTCCAAACGCTTTGCTAATATTGCTGCAGCTGAAAGAAGTGGGGCCTACAAAGGCCCTTACTTGTATTTCATGTCTCGGTGCTTTTGTTTTTTTTGTCATGTGTTATTAGTAGTTTATTTTGTGGATTTTACTTCCATTCTCTATTTGTTAGAATGAAATTTCCTCTTTTTTTTTTTTTTTTTGCTGGAGTAATTTAACTGAATGTTTTTTCTGTAATAGGAGGACTTGTGGCAAGCAGCTTTCCCTGTTGGAACTGAGGTTTGTTTGGAAGCTCTCTTGTGCTTTAAATTTTGAGATTTCACCATGTAATGTTGTTGATTGACTTGTGTGATTTATTCAGAAAGATCGAAATAGTACCACTTGTGCTTTATGCTTTTCATTTATCTTACCCCTTTTATGTCCATTATAAATATTACTTTTTTATGTGTACGTGCCAGTGGGAAAATATGGATAAGCTTCAGGAGATCAATTGGAACTTCTCAAATCTAGAGGTGCAGTCATCTGATATTGTCTTGTGAGTACGATTCAGGAGCATTGCATATTTTTAACTGTTGTTAACGGTATAAGCTGTTTTATGCTGAGCAGGATGCATTTGAAGAAGGTCGGGAGCTTTATGGAAAGAAGGTCTACATGTTTGGTAGTACTGAACGTGAGTTGCCAGAATAGCCCATGCTTTTATTTTTTTTCTAGTTAGAGTTGTTTTTCAATTTTAACTTTTCTATATTTTTATGCAAAATTCTGTTTTTTTTTTTTTTTTTTTTTTTTTTTTTTTCCCGCTTTGCAGCCCAACTGTTAGTTGTAAATGGCGAACAGAAAGTCATACTAATACCTATTGTGGTGGCTGTAAGTAATCATATTACTCTTTACACATTTGGAATCAGTTCTTTTTTTATATGTATATAATTACCACTTAAACTTTGACATTTGTATAAGTTGGTTTGTAATTCAATCTGGGTGTCTGCTATTAGTGACTAAAAGCATATTTGAGTGCTGTTGGTAGGTTAATGAATCAGAATATTGGTGCTGGTGGATGTTATGAATTATTGGATCTTCAAGTTGGTCTCATCTTCATATAGATCATGGCATGTTGTGTCGTTCTATTTATCCAAAAAAATGTTGTATAGTTCTGTATGGTTTGGGTGGATTATTTGTTTGGATGAGATTAGAATGTGTTGGAATGCTGATAAAGTGCATCGCAAAATCTTCATTGTGAATTAGAATCACCTTTTCCAAACTGATGCAAGTTGTGCCATGAAATGTTCCTTATCAAGTATGAATTCACTGAGGTCTAGGCTCCTCTTCGTCATAGTAATTGGGAATTGAGCTATTCTTCCTTTACTAACATGATGTAGGTTCTTATCGACAAGTTCTAAATCTTAAGTTGGAATATGAGAAGTCCATCAGTCTTTGGTTGTATTTTACATGGTTTTTGAGCGAAACATTGTTACTTCAACCAGTTGTGAAGTATGTTTCTTTAAATTCGTTAGATCTGTGGACTGCTTTGAGTTGATGGTAGTCTCACTGTAACGTGACTTCATGAAGCAGCAATGGTAGAAAAGCTGTTTCATTGTCAACTCACATTATGTCACTAGTAATGATATTATGGTACTAAGATGAACGTTATGTTAGTACTGTTTAGCTAATGAGGAGTACTGTTTAGCTAATGAGGCCTTCTAGGAAAGTGTTCATCATAGATATTGATCACTGTGAATTCCTAGCTTTGTTTGTGACCTAATTTTCTCATCTTAAATATGAAAATGCTATATCGCTCATGCACATATGCTGTTTCAAGGGGTTGATATGTTTGTCATTCACTTTTGCGCCAGTTGTGGTGTTTGATTATTGCATTGACTACTGTTTGAGTGTGAGCCAGCTTATCTTTGGTTCTTATACCATATGTGCAGGTGGTTTCCCCTATTCCACCATCTGATAAGATTGGCATAAAATCTGTTCAAAGAGAGAATGAAGAAATAATGCCGATGAAAGCAATGAAAATGGCCTGGGTGCCATATGTTCCTTTGGAGGATCGGTACATTCCAAGTCGTCATTGTTTTTCTTATTTTGATTTTGAAACTTTAGCTGTTTGTAACTATTTAAGATTTTTGGTTAGATGTCATGATCTCATCATAGGTTATTCTTATTCTTCTATAGGCAAAGTCAGGTTGATAGATTGAAAGCTCAAATATTCACATTGGGCTGCACTCAACGAAGGTAAATGTTTTTGTTTCTTTGTTTTTCTCATAGCTTTAATTCAGTTTGACTGTTTAGACGGCTGTGGCTTTTCTATTGTTATTTCATTGATTTCTAACCACCTGCAAGCTCTCTATATAGCAATAGATTATCTTTGTATAGATTAGGACTTTTTCCCCCCCTTTTTCAGCAATTACACATATTTTCTGCCAGTCTTGTTGATTGGGAGGACCAGTGCTGTCGCCGACATGTTTTCATATGATTACTTTGGTCGCTTGAGTTCATTTCTGATAGACAATTTTCTTACTCAAGATTTTAAGAGTAAGACCAGTGCTGTTGCCGGCAAGTTTTCATATGATTACTTTGGTCACTTGAGTTCATTTCTGATAGACAATTTTCTTGCTCAAGATTTTAAGAGTAAGACCAGTGCTGTTGCTGGCAAGTTTTCATTAGTCCTGTGGTCAGTTGAGTTCATTTTTGATAGGCAATTTCTTACTCAAGATTTGAAGAGTGTATCATTAGTACAAATTATTTCAAGTAATTTGAGAACCTTAGATGTCACTTTAATTTATCAAGTTTAAAACTACTTTGTCAGATGCATTTAGTTTTATGCTATTTTATTTATTTTACCGAGCTATCGAAAGTGATATACTAGATAATTTTCTAACTATTGGCATGAAAATAAGAGTTTGGCCGGCACTAAATACATACATTTGCTTCATAAGGTTTTACAGTGTCTGCATTGTTGGTTGTTATCATTGCTTTTTACAAGGTGAAAGTTGTTTCACAAAATCGAACCAACTAATCAAAGAATAATAGAAAGTCATGTCATTCTAGGAATTAAAATATAAAGAATGTAGATGGATTATAGATCTTCTGATAGTAACGCTTTTGGATCTAAAAGGCTCTTGGTGTCATTTCGAGAAGTTTTTGTGTTAGGGTGCTATTGGTGGAATATTATGTTTTGTGTTATGGAATCTAATTGGATTGAAGTTTGAGGATAACTATTCAGTATTCACTATTTGATAAAATATATTTCTTAGTGAAGAAGAGTTAGGCACTTGTTCTTAAAGGAACCCACATGAATGTGCTTGCTTTTTGTTTAAATTTATCCTTCTTATCAATTTTTCTAAACCAAATTCAGCTGTAGTGTCACGTCCGGAATCACAGCGGAAGCTACTTCGGGAACGGCAACAGCCCCGCTGTATGTACAAGACTTTCTTGCACATACGAAGCGGTCCCAAACAGGAACCTGTCTCAACAAAAGCCAAATAAAAGTAACAATAAAAACAGTCCTAGGAGTCCACAACTAGAAGCAAAGATCCTAGGAGGCTACAACTACACAGTGAGAATAGGTATCAGAGCATGAAATACTAAACTATCATCACCACTGTACAACCATAAAACATCATGAAGATCTCAGTATCAACATGAGATAATACATAAGTATCCAAAAGCTGCTCCAGCAACAATATGTACAATGATAAACAAAAGTAATTGCCGGGGTAGTCCTCTAGCTCAAGTACGCCAGTAGGAGACGTATCTAACCCACGGTCTCCTTACCTCGCTCAGCTACCGTCGCTGAAGACTCTGAAAAGAGCAAAAAAGGAGGGTGTGAGAACTATATAAACCATAGTCCCAGTGGGTAACAGTCGCCAAACACGACGACCTTTCCACTAGGTCAACTAGAGGCAAAATAGGAGAAAACTGTAAAAACTGAAAGGTAAAGCTGTAAAATAAACTGTAATAAATCTACCATCATAATGCCTTTGCTAAGCTACTAAAAGCTGTAAGTCATGTCCATGCTACTCATGCATTATTGAAATACCCAAACTGAAATACTGACAAAACCCAGTCATAGGGACCGACTAAAGTCCAGTCCAACAACCTGCGGCGCTATGTGCCCGACTACCCGGATCCAGGGCTCAGCCGCATGTGCAACTGAGTGTAAAAGGGCCAAACTCCGGAGCGGCACTCGAGAGGAGCGACCCTACTGAGGAAGTACACCTCGTTAGGAACCACGAAGGCTCAGGCAGGCTATAGTCCAATACGACATCCAGTCGCAAGCATACTCTATCAACTGATACACCGGACTCAACACAATATCATACTAATGACTAATCCTCTGCAAAATCGAAGAACACAACTACACTGCCCACAATCCTGGCAGTAGTAACAACTAACCTACTGTCTAACCGACCGGCATCACACATATGCCAGATAACATCTATAGCTAAATGCGACCTCATCCAAGTCATAGTGAGGGGCGATATGAAGTAGGTGTATAGTGATGTAGTTAAATGATATAATCAAGTTTATCCTGGCAACTACTAATTTTATTATGTTACACCAACAAGAATATAGCTTATGTAGGAAACAACTTCCTTAATTTTAGACATGCACAAGTTTAAGGTTAATTAGAGAGTTAACAAGTATTTGGGTCAACAAGCATCTTAATAGCTTACACTATAACAAGTAGCAAATTAATTAGGCTACGTGCAAACATAAACTCCTCAGTATACAACATACAACCATTTAATTAGCAGCTTTCTCACCTAAGCCATCTTTTCCCAAGTCACAGTATATAAGAGGTAATATCGTTGAATGGTCAACATCACTTTCTTTACTACCTTTGTTCTCAGTGACCAAGTAACACATATTAAGGCATGCTTGTTGGCTTCTATAGAAAAGAGGATTTATATGGTATACTACAAGCAGAACCTTAATTAATAATGGGGTATGCTGTTCACCAGAGTTTACACAAGAATAACTCTTCTACCCATCATCAGGATTCTAAAAAGCATCACAACCCATAAACATATTTATATAAATATCAACTTTCCCTGCTAAACTCCTATATAAGAGAAAATCCCAATTTCGCATAAAAATCAAATCGACATAGGAAGTCCATAGAGTTTGGATGCTAGAAACCCACCTCCAACAAGCACCCAGGTCTCAGCCGAGAAGAAAGAAAGAAGAGAAAGACAGGGATGAGGCCGCGCTTCACTGCTTCACACCCGAGGTTGCTGCCGCGTCAAGTTTGCACAGTACGAGTCTGCAAAATAATGTTTCCCAGGCCTTCAGCTCCCTCCAATGGAGCTCAGGTGGTTTTCTCCCTCTCTCTCTAAGTGTTATGGAATAAGAAGTGAAGTAAGTGAGAGAAATCTTAGGCGGTGCAGTGGATGAAAAATAACAAGAAGACATCCGGCTCACCCCTCCCACTTGATTCGAGTGCCCATTATGGCAGCTCACTCAGCAGCTTGCCGACTCCACCAACCACCACATGCAAACTGATGAGTCATCCCATCATTCTAAGAGGGAGTTATCTAGGTAAGGCCCAATTTCCATAAAGTTCAAACTCAATTCATTACAAGGTAACCAATATTTAATAATTTAAAAACTTGATAATTAATTTGAGGAGTCCAATCTCGACCTGACATCAAACTAATAATAGTTAAGTGCGGTTAGTGCACCTATTTGGCGCCGAATTAATTTAATTCTACCTGCACCTTACAAATAAATTGCCAAAATTCCACATTGCAACCTTAGCCATTTGCGAAGGTCCAATTCACTACATGTAGTGTTTGGGACTTATGAAAATATTGAATTCCTCTTGGAGCTCATATAGAGATGCTTCTTTGAAATTGTAAGTTGGCTGTATAAAATTTATGAACCTTAAGATATGATGGTAGCTGGATATACCACATAACTTGTCAGATAGTTGGTATGTATATCGTCACGTTGACTCCCAACATCTTAGTTTCTTCTATATGACTTTTTGACCTACAGATGCCATCATTAGGAATGCTTTATGTTTCATTTTGTCCTTCTATCCAATTTCTTTACCGTCAACTGCCCTGTGATCTAATGGACATTTTGTTGGAAAGTTTCTAGATATGTTTTTCTTCTTATAATTGCCATATCAATGATTTAACTTTAATGGAAGCTTACGCTTGGTATTTATGCAGGTCTGCTCTGAAGCTCTTGAAAACTGAGCGTGTCAAACAATATGACTATTGCCTTCCTTGTAAGTCAATTTTACTTTTAGTGTTTTTTTTTTGCTTTCATTTCAGAACTTAATATCTAGGATCTTGAATATCAGAAACAAATTATCTGGCTTTATGAGCAGGGCTGGAAAATTAAATTTACATTTTTTTTTCCCTGCATTTCGAAAGATAACCTATCTTCTCTAGCAGGATACTCTATCTTTTAGAAAATGATTTTTGTCAAGCCTTTTTTAGTACAATTAATTTTATGATGATCATTTAATTGTATCATTACTAATTTGTACTTTACATCTATATGCAGTTCATATCATCATGTCGTAGGTTTTTGACTCTTGCAAAGTGCTTATGCATTATAACTTTTCTGAGACTCGTGTTTCTTTCTTTAGTCGTCTGTGTGGTGAAATAGCATGTAAAATAGTCAGGTTATGGTCAACGTATTTTACATACGGATTCTCTTCATTAATCATTGTGGAATAGAATTTCATTAGGAAGATCACTTAAATAATTATTGTCATTTTTCCTTTGGTGTTTGTTTGAAGATAGATATCTTAATTCACTTAAATGGAGACATACCTAATGATTTATGAATTTCAATTTTCTCCTTCGATAACAAAGAAATTTTCGGTTGTGCAATGGCAGATTTTCAGCCTCTGAAAGCTGATGATAATGAAGAAGACACAGTTGTAAACATTATGTTCCCCTTGGAACCTCCGGTAAGTTCAAGGCTGTGTTGATTGTTACAAAGTCTTTCTTGTCATGGAGGATACCTTTTCCTTTTGTTGTTTATAATATTTTTCTTCTCTTATGTGATTGTGTAATGCCATTTTAGATGAATTAGATGTTGCGCTATATGTTTTCTCAATGCTGCTATAAAAGTCTCATGTAGTTCCTCTGCATATTGTTTGTTTAACTTTTTCTCAGCTGAATGAAGGAATGTATTTCATAGGCTTCTTCAGACTTGATAATGTTTACCCTGAGCATCTGGCTGCCAACCTGACATGAATTGGGGAAGTAAAGAATCTAGAAGGATAAAACTAGCTTCAATTTGTGCAAAATGCAATACAAAGTGGGGCTCTTTGTGGTTATCTAGGTTATCTAACAGATTGGGGCATCCTAGGAGAAGAGGATTAGAAAGAGCACGAGGGGAAAAAGGAGGGGGTGTCCAGTTTGAGTTTGGGTCATTGTGAATACTAATGCTATGAATACAAGGTTGGAACAGCTTAGAAAACAGGAATGCCATGAGGAGAAATGGAGAAATGCGGATATGGAAGGAAGTGTTATGAGTGAAAAGATGGGGGAGCAAAAGGCTTAGGATTTGAGTACTGGTGCTTTGTTGGATGTGTAGTTTGAAAAAGTGGTTTATGTTGTGATTTTGTCATGATTGTCATGCACCGTGCTGAGGTTTGGTTAATGCAAGGTACTTGCGCACATGGGGAAGGAAATAAGTGATAGAAGGGAAAAGGTGGAGCAAAAAGCTTGAGATTTGAGTGCTGTTGTTGTGTTGCATATGCAGTTCTAAAAAGTAGTTTATGTTTCTTATTGTCACAGTCCGAATCAACTGTTGATTAGGAGATTAACTGTGTAATCAAGGCGAGGCGACACACATATGTATATATTGTAGAAGCATATGATGTAGTTCTCTAAATATCTCTACCACACATCAATATCTTCTCAGAAATATCCACAGAAGGCCAAATACAGGTTAAATCACCATCGTTATTAATCCATTGCCTATTGCAATTGGACAGATAACAATCTTGTGAGTGTATGCAGCTGCAGATCTGTATCAAGCTCATAGGCACTCATCATCATTATTTGTGAATAAAATAGTGTAATGAGTAAAAGAATGTCCATAGTAGTAGATTATCCCTGGAGCATTTGTGGTTGATTAAATGAATAATTTATTACATTAGAAGCAAAATAGCTAAGGGATAATATGTATGTCACTTGGTTAAGCTCAAGTTGTGAACACCGTTTATCTTGTTTTCATGTTCCCACATGTTCTCATCATTTTCAATGTTGAACTATATTGGGTTCCTTCATTCTCTGATTGTAATAGGTATGCTGTCAGTTTGTTGGTGCTCAATAGATGTTGGGTAGTGCAGAACGAGAAACCTGTTTTTCCCCCACCTCTTTTTCTCCTTGAAACTTGTGGCCTTTTTGCGTGAAGATATGATGTATGCTACCACAAACTTACAAACAATTGTAATATGTAATAATTAAAACAGATAGTTCTGCATCCTTTTAAACCTTTTTTGTGATGCAACAGATAGTTATTGATTTGCTCTATTTTAATGTCATTCATATGCCTAACTGTGTGGTTTCTGCTCCAAAGTAATGTTTCGGAAAAGGATGACTTGTTTTTGTTATAATTGTCTGTTCGTCAACTTTCTTTCAAAGAGCTGCGGGCAATTTAAAATGAATGAACAAAATAAGTTGAAAGTATTGTGGTAGAGGAAGGCACTGGATATGGGTGAGATTGTAAGTTGGAATCTGGTGGATGGGCGAAAGATTATAATAAAAGAGCAGGTTGACAGAACAAAGAAAACAAATTCGAGTTGAAAGGAGAAAGGGAGGGAGCCTCTTGCGAGCAACCATTAATTGTTACTAGGAGAAGTGGTTCTCTATTAGAGGCCGCTGGTGTTTGAGACTTGACATTGTTTGAAAGGATTTTTGATTGGGCAAAGCTGGGTCCTGATGGTATTTGAGTTCTATCTGGTTGCTAGGAATTTTTCATGTTTCACTGCTGAAAAAAATGGATAGCAGCAACCTAATATTAAAAAATGGATATGCATGCCTCAACACGGTAGAACATTTATTCAGCGTAGTATTTTAATTCATCATAACTATCTGATTTTCCATTTGAAATTTACTGAGTTTTGCTAATCAACTTTAAAGCCATTGCAAACTTTTGATATTATCCAATTTCTTACTTGCAGATTGTTTGTGATTTTGACTGGGAGTTGGATGATCTTGAGGTATTCACATTAACAATCGCTACTTTGTTTTGCACCATCTTGTGTAGTGATTTGTCCAGTTGTATGTTGAGGGTTATAACTATAGAATAGCCCTCATCAATAGAGCATGCATTTTTATTTGCTTGTTCACGAGTTGTTATACTTTTGTTCTTTTATGTCCTTATATGGATGGACAACCTGAAATAATATTTTTTTAAAAATTCCAGGATTTTACTAATGATCTTATCAAAGAGGAGGCACTACCAGAAGATCAGAAAGATGCGTTCAAGGTACTCTATTAAAGAGCATTAGTTTTTTTTTTTTTTTTTTGAGGAAAAAAGAAAGATATGACTCGAAGAAGCAAATGAACTTGTATTAAGGCATCTGTCTTCCTAATGAATGAAGCGGTAGCATGCTACTTTTCACTCAAAAAAAAAAAAGGCATCTGTCCATAATGTTGAAGACTACTATTCTATTACTGATTGTGAAATGTGACTGCCTTCTTAGGACTATGTAAAAGAACAAGTAAGAGAGACGAAGAAAACACAAAAGCAGGTATCAAATCGTCAAAATAACAGCCCCATGTCCTATTTGTAAGATTTGTGGTATTATATGTTTTGATTTTCTGATTCCAATATTTCTGCAGGCTAGAGAAGCCAGGAGAAAAGCTATTGAAGATATGGATCCAGAGACAAAAGCTGCATTTGAGAACATGCGGTTTTATAAGTTTTACCCTGTACAAACACCAGACACACCTGATATAAGCAGTGTAAAGGTATGTTCCGTGCATCAAATTTTGCTGCAACTAGAAGATACTTGTTTCCTTTTTCCTTTTCGTTGGACAAAGTGCCTTACGGACGGGAACCAGCTGATAATTACTATTGAGATGACTTCTTACTGGTTTAGTTTTAGAGGCTGGGTTAGTGGTCAAATAGTCCAATTTCATGGTGCTTTTGACTGGCAAGACATCCAGTCCTGTAGGCAAACCTGTAATATCCGGTCCTGTAGGCAAACCTGTAATAATTTTATACTTTCCCTCCAATTATCCAGAAGAAAATAACTTTGTTCAATACAATGCTGAAACTCATAAGCAGTGCGGATTAAAGTATTATCTCGCACCCCTTGACGACTAAACTGTTGCTTCGAGTGCAGGCAATAACTTCTCAATGAGAAGACATAAAATATCTAGTTGTCATCAATGGTCTATTGTTCTTGTTCATGTTAGATTTGTAACCCTCTTTCAGTTTCCTGATTCTTCTGTGCTGTGCGCACTTTTCGCAGGTTCCCTATATAAACAGATATTACGGGAAAGCCCATGTTGTAATGTAACAAAAATCTGGCTGAGTTGGTTGTTTAACAACACTCCAGCATTTATCGTTCTCGTGGGAAGAGTTTCCAAGCTAGAATTTTGGGATCGGAACAGCGGTAGAGTCTTCGATTCCTCAATGGTGAAACCAGTTCTATTTGTCATTTTGCCAGAGTACATTTACAGCATTTTGGTTACTATGATAGCCCTAAAAATATTCTTTTATCCTGTAGCAGCTCGGGGCAATACTTTCGTATGCGAGGTGATCTGTAAATTAACGGCAGAAAAGGATTGGAAAAATTCATTGTTTTATTTGGCGGTTAATCACTACACATGCAATAGTAAAGAACAGAAGATTTTCCTCTTCGTTTTTTAGTTTGGAGATTTATCTTTGATATGTTGTGAACCAAATCAAGCTAATGCTAATGTAAGTTGCCAGAGATTTACTTTGGTTATAGTTCTGTGGTAAACTGCATCACTGAGGGTGAGGACATGTAGTTTAGAACAACCTGCTAAATGAGGCAAAGATGTTTCTGGAAAGAAAGGTTCAATACACTATCTAGTGCCCACACACACACACACACACACACTAAAGGGCCATTTGGTTGCACTTTGTTAATGTGTTGCATATTTAACTAACATGTGTTGTAGCCCATTCTGCAGTTGGGACTGCTGGAGGAATAGCAATAGTTTGAGAGGTAATTTTCTGCCCAAAATAACTAAACTATTTATCCTGAGTTTGCTCCATATGTACAACAAATTGTATGTGCATGTTTACTTTCATTGCATGTAATATGGACAATAATTAACATATTACCTTGTGTTACATAATATGATGTTAGTACATAAATTTGTAGCAACTGTTTTTTTTTAAAAAAAAAAAAAAAAAAAAAACTTCTCTATAGTTTGAAATCACATGCAAATGCAACTATGACTTTCAAAATTTTCTTAAGTAATAAAATTAATTAACTCTTACTATGTTGATTTGTTTTTTTTTTTTGTGGTTTTTAATTAAGAACAAACAACAAGTGGGTACTAGCAACATTTGTTTAGGTAAAGAAAGTGGAGTTTCCAAAACGTGAGTAATAATAATCAACAAAGGAAACTCTGTAATTATAAGTAACTTAAAGCACAAATAAATGATAAAAAGCATAACATATTTTTGTGCTATGTTTTATCAAATAAGACCCCTTCCACTTTTACTTGTTTTAGTTTTTAATTGATTAGCCAATTAAAAAGCATAACATATTTCATAAAACTTTTACATAAAAAAAGCAGTACGCTGCAAGCAATAAGGAATGCCGTAGGGGTGCTTTGGTTACTCCAAAAATTGTGTGCTTTGGTTACTCCAAAAATTGTAAAAAATTATTATTTGAAATTTTTTTTCATGTATATTTAACTTTCTATATTTATTTTTTTAAAAGTTCTATATATATATATATATATATATATATATATATATATATATATATATATATATATATATATGGAATAATTACCTGTGTAATCCTGAAATCTGAAGAAATATCTGATTTACCCCTCTTATTTTTTTCTTTCCAATATACCCTTCATACGTTCCACCGTTATTAAAAATACCCTTACCGTTTCCTTTTGTTAAGTTAACTAGGATTAAACTAGAGTTAAATAATAATCGGAGTTGAAAACTATCAAATATACCTATTTTGTCCGGGTTTAGGGTTTAGGGTTTAGAATTTTTTAGGGTTTTAGGGTTTAGGGTTTAGGGTTTTAGGGTTTTAGGGTTTAGGGTTTTTTAGGGTTCTAGGGTTTAGGGTTTAGGGTTTTAGGGTTTATGGTTTAGGGTTTTTTAGGGTTTTAGGGTTTAGGGTTTAGGTTTTAGGGTTTAGGGGTTTAGGGTTTTAGGGTTTAGGGTTTAGGGTATATTTGAAAGGGCAAAATAGTAATTACACACAGATAACGGCAGTTTCAAGAAAGAAGTTGGAACGTAAGAAGGGTAGTTTTAATATTAGCCTTCTAAGAGAGATAAATCTGAAAACAGGAAAATTTTTAGGGGTATATAGGAAATTGCCCATATATATATATATAATTTTGCTCTTTTATCTTTTCAAACATTATACTTAATCTAGGTGTATACTTTTTAACTGTTAGGATTTTTAAAGGGGTATATTTAGAAGGATAAAATTAATATTTTATTTATATTTTATTAAAAAATAAACAGTAAACTAACGGTAACAAACCGGAGGAATATATATGAACTACTTAGAATTTTTGAAAAGATAAATATAAAAGGTTGAACCTTGTATTGATATATCTGCTATTTGATATATTTACAGAAAACTATACGAAATTAACCAAAATTTTTTTATTGTTTTTATTTTCGGATAAAAAAATATATAAAAAAATAAAAAAAGAGGTCTTTTTTTGCAAAATGTGAAAAAAAAATTATAGGACAACCAATTCTTTTTGCGAAAATCAGACATACAACATGTAATTTTCCAACTAAATTACTATTTTCTATTATATTTTTTGAAAAACCAAACATAATAAATAAAAACATAATTACACCATCTATTTCCTCTTGAAACTAATATATCGTGGTCGGCTAAAAACTGAAGAGTTGATATACGAGATTCTAAATTTAAAAACGTGTTTTTATCTGAATTTTGTTTTCTAAAAAATTATATTTTTAAAAATAAAAAAAAACAAACCAAAAAGGCAAAACCCTACCCATGAATAAAAAGATGCATGCCTAACTTCCACACAAGGGACCCCACATTTTGACCAATAAAAATCCCAGCTGTAATCCCAGAACAAAAAAAAAAAAGAAAAAAAAAAAGAAAAATGTTACAACGTTTATATAAGTTGCAATGAGATGGTCCCCATCTCTATAAAAGTCCACCCCCGAAAAATAATAATAATAATAATAATAATAATGTTTGCATCATAAATCTCAACGAAATTGATTGTCTCATCTCTTTTTATATCTCCTGTTTATGCGGAAACTTCAACTTCAGATATAATAAATATATTAAATATAAATATTATAAATATCGTTTTTCTATGATATTTTAAGTTATTTTAAAATAATTTATTATTTTATTTATTTATTTTCTTTATGGTAGATAGTGATTTGATATCCGACATGAAGCATGAATTTATTATAATATTATTTTTTGTGGAGGAAATTTTAAAAAATTATCTTCTATTTATACTGTTATGATAGTAAACAATAATAAAAATAATTTTGAATTTATTAAATTTGATCATTATATGTGATTGAATATGATAAAATTCTACAAATTTGGTATGCCAAGTAATACAATTGGACCTATTAATATCATTTTTGTAAGGAATTTTTTGATTAGATGTAATTATAAATATAGTATAATTAGAAGTGTATAATTAGAAATATACTAACTACTACTGCTACATATATTCTATTTGGTTGGGTGCAATATATAGTGTTGTGACTGTAAATAATTTATTTGGTAGCTTATAGTTAATTTACATATAGGATAGTGAGACTATCCCCATTGTAGAAGAAAAAAATTATTTTTTATTTAAAAAGTTATTAGATATGTAAAATTATGTCTTATTTAATTCTAGATGGTAGTACAGCGGTAATTATATGTAACAAAATAATTTTGAAACCCAAAAAATAAAAAATATTACTTGAATTAATATTATGAAACTATTACTATCTATGCAGCCAAAAATATGATGTAAATCGTACGCTTAATAATTTTATAACAACTTTATTTTTTAATACTAAAATACAAAAGAATTACTTAGATTACGACGTATACTTTACTTTTTAGACATAAAAAATTATTTTTTTTCATCACGTAATTTCTTCTGATTTTATTTTATTTTATTTTTCTCAAGTTTTACATACGGACAAATAAAATTTTCTTGGTCTAGAAATTTTTTTTTTTTTTTCTGTAAAATATTTTGACCATGTTAAAACAAGCGGTAAAATCAAAAATAATAATAATAATAAAATTCTTTGTGTAAAATATTTTGATTATTTTAAAAAAGGGATGCTAGGTGTACACCCCTTTAGGAGTGTATATCCTACACTCCATCCCATTCTGAGGTGGATATTATTTTACTCATCATATCGAGTTATGAGTGAAATTCATCCCACCCTAGAATGAGATGAAGTGTAAGATATACACCCCTAAAGGGTGTATACTTATATATACCGATTTTAAAATGGAAAAAAGCTAACTATACATCCTAAAAGAAGTGTATATCTTACATCCTATCCATCCAAAGGTGAGGTGAATTTTACCCATCACTTGATGTGATGGGTGGAGAAGTCCCCTATCTTTAAATGAATGGAAATGTAAGATGTACACCAATAATTGAGTGTACAAGTAGGATTCCTCTTTTAAAATCGGTGGTGGATGACATGCAGATTCGGTCGGTCTCCGGAGAGACAGGTGGAAGGACAACTAAAAATTTTGGATATAGAAAGATAATGCAAACAAAAGAGTGGCTTGGGCTCATCCAAATCAATCATAGCCGTCGAAGCTTTCTTCGACGGCCCGGATGCAAGAAGAGGAGGTTGGGGCCAGATTTGGGGTGGTGGGGGATAGTTTGGAAAAAGGTTGGAGCTGGGGTGGGACCCACAAACACCACACAGCTAGCAAGGGAGAGAGAAAGAAAAGAGTGAGTGGTGTACAAATATATTTTCCTTACTTTTGTGTTATTTTTTACAATAAAACAATTCTAAATTTTAAATTTTAAATTTTAAATTTTAAATATTCGAATCAATAAGCCACTATCGTTATACTAGATCTCGATTATTATTTGATATCCTTAGGAATTTGATTTCACAATTTTTTTTAAATTAATATTTTTTTAGTTTTCAAGCAATCTTAGAATTAAAATTTTTTAATGAATACTATAAATAAATGGTGTTGAAAAATTTTAAAAATTATTTGCTAAAAAAGTTTATATAACGATTTTTCCCTTCGAGTCACTTTCGGTGTGTGTGTTATTTTGCTTATTTTTCACTTTTACCGGTTTTGATTTTCATATTGCAGAGTTTGCTAAACGGAGAACGGCGATGCGATCGGCGGTACGAGTCCTAATGCCAGAAAGTAAGGTGATACCTGCCACCACATGATCTGCGGCTGAAGAGTCCTCTACCTGCGCAGCATACACTCGCCCGCTCTGAGCTGGAGGGCGATACTCCGTGGGATAGGAAGAAGATGGCCTGCTTGCTGGAGCATATGGTCGCTGAGCTGTCGACCACTGCTGAGACGAAGAAGGAGCAGATGCTGAAGAAGGAGCCGTCGATGGTGCATATGGGCAGGCAGCTCGGAGGTGGCCAGACTGTCCACATCGATAACAGCGGCCAAACCTCAGATCACATGTATCAGAGTTATGCTGCCCCTGACAGAAAATGCACCTAGCCGTAGCCTGGGGCTGCCTCGCCTGCTGCCTCTGTCGCGGAGGCCCTTGCTGCCGCGACTGCGATCTCTGTTGATACGAATGCTGTTGCTGCTGATGCTGCGGTGGCCTCTGGGATCCACCAGGCCCTTGCCGCTCAAAACGCCCGCGGCCGGAAAACTGAGGCCGTGGCGGTCGTGGCGGCCTCCAGGAACTGGCCTGTCCCCCGTCGTCTTGTGCTGGTCGCTTTCTGTCAGAACTCTGAGTGACTAAGCCCCCACGTCTGGCGATGACGCGGTCTCCCCTCTCAACCCACTGTGCATGCTCTGCTGCCTCCTGCAAGGTCTGTAGCCTTTGAGCATGCACCAACGTATAAATTTCTGGGCGCAGGCCCGACTCAAAGAGCTCCACTTGGTGAGGTCCGTCCCTGGCGACATACGGCACGCAGTTGAGCAACCGCGTGAACTCCTGAGAGTAGTCTAATGCTGTCCGGTTGCCTTGCTGAAGATTCTTCAAATCATCTTCCAGCTTTTTCTTCACACTCGTGGAGAAGTACGTATCCAGGATCATTTTCTTGAATTCTGACCAGGGTAGCTGTCGAGTGATCTGAAATTCCAGGGGCTCCACCCGGCGCCACCATGCATCAGCATCCCCGTCTAAACAGTGTACAGCCATATGTACCCTGTACTTCGGGTCAATGAAGAAGTCCCGAAATAACTTCTCCATCGAGGAAAGCCAAGTCCCGATCTCCCAAGGCTGAGTATCCCGCCCTGAAAACCTGGGCGGTCCCCGCTTACAGAACTGAGTAAGTTTGTCAGCAAACTCCTGCTCCTCTGCAGGAGTCAATGGCCGGATTGCTCCCTGAGCAACAGGGAATGCCGGGGTCACTGGTACAACTGGGGGATTCACGGCAGGGGAAGAAGGTACGGGAGAATTCTCCGAGGGTGCTACAACAGGCTGCGCCCTCTGTTCTAACATTTGCGTCAGCCGGCTCATGGCCTCCTCCTGACGCCGAACAGCTTCAGACATCTGGGCCATCTGAGCCTGCAGCTCTTGCACCTCACTCTGCTGGCTCTGCTCGGACTCCTCCTGATCGGGTTCAGGGGAATCAGGCTGAGAACGCGTCAACATTCTACGTCGCGGAGGCATCCTACCACAAGAAACCATACTCAGTATCATCACCCCACACGACCCAATCTTAGCGAAAGTCAAAGACATTCTCCTATTTCTGTGACTTTATGTTGTCTGCAGCCAACATAACTGTCCACCAGAAGTAGGCTAAGTCGATCCTTCTTACTTTACTGGAAGAGTTAAATAAGTAACCCAATGACTTTCGCAAAATTATCACGCCTCTCATACCCTATTATCCTAGGGTCTGCCAAAAGCCTAGGGTTTCCTAAGTCCCAACTGACCTATCCCTAAGCTCTGATACCAACTTTAATCTGTCACGCCCCGGAACCCGGGCTCGCCAACAGATCCGCCGTGCACACGGGATTTTCCGCGAACACGAAGCGCTGGTAACCTGCTCCGATATAATATGAACAGTAAAAGAGCATAATATCGAGCTGAATAGAAGAACCACATAGTATTTCAGACTGGAAATACAAATACAACTGTAATAAGTACAATAATCTCCCAGCTCACCAAAATAGTACATCCAGCTGGCGGAAGCCAGACCCAAAATAAAAGGAGAATATCACAGTCTGAGTGGTGGGTGCATTATCTGTCTAATAGCTCTCAGCCTCACAGGAGATCTATCTATTCAGCGATCCCCTTACCTCGATCAGCTGCCGATGGCCTAGCGGCTCCCGCAGACGACTCTGCAAAAGAAAGGAGGAGAAAGGGACAGAAAATAACAATGGGGGTGAGAACTACCAGATAAACCAGTAGCCTCCCCTAGTGGGTAAAACCTCAACTCTGACGCACCCACTAGGACTACTAGAGGCAACAGGAAAGAACAGTTGTAAGCTATAAAGACTGCTGATCAAAAGGAAACTACCACCACCATGCCTCTAAATGCCAAGAAAATGTATGAATCAGTGTATAAATGCCTGTCTGAATGAACTCAATCTGGTCACTAGCAAAACTGGTACTTCCTGCTGTGCCTTGCCAATCGGGTATAACGCCGATGGGGGATAGTATTTGCCAAATCGGGTATGCCGATAGGGGATAATGTTGGCCAAATCGGGGGTGCCGATAGGGGATAATGTTGTAACACACTCCGGAGTGGCACTCGAGGGGAGCGACCCACACGAGTAAAGTATCTCAGTAATAAGTATCAGAGGTGCCATAAATCAGCAGGACTGGATCATGACTATGATCAAAGTGGGAAACCATCCACTAGGAAAACCCGATCCCCAACTGATGCAATAAACCAGACTCAACCCCAATCTGATGCAAGGATAAACATCTGGTCGACCGCCTACTGTCCGCGGTCACCGCAATACCCCACAAGTCCACAATCTAGCACAACCTTGGCTACACTATCCCAAACCCCTGCTCACACTTGAGCAACAACATCTGAATGCAAAGGACAACAATAAAACATGTTCAAATCCCAATATGATAGTGTAGCAATGAATAGTGGCCTTACCTGATGTTCGGGCATGCATGCAACTGTTTTATTTTTAAAAGTTGTAAAATAGTGTCAAAGGTTTAAAACAATTGATTTACTGAATAAAAGTCATTTGCATGCGAGATCATAGCCTTTGTCTCAATCACAGTGTCCCAATATAAGTTATCATATCATTTGTGGGGTTACATTAATTTTTAGGGGAGTTTATCCCAGCGGTCCTTGTCATTTGTCATATTAATTTGTCCCAATGGTTCTCATTAATTGTCCTGTTAGTTGTCCTGTTAGTTGTCCTGTTAGTTGTCCTGTTAGTAGTACTGTTAGTAGTCCTGTTAGTTTGTCCCAATGGTTCTCATTAATTGTCATATTTTAGGGGGATTTCTAGTAATCCCAGTGAGCTTGTCAAAAATGAGGTAAGCAACAACCGCCCACCTCGAGTAGCTCAAACAACACCCCAGGTAGTCTCCTGGTTGTCCACAGTCCTCAAATCCTACAAATCAACGCTCCCGGTATAAATACAAATCTTAAAAAGCACAATATTTGCTGTTTTTCAAACAGCATGGGAAAAGAAGAATTTTTCACCTCTAAAATGAGCTCCTAAAATCCCAGAAAAATCACGGTTGCGTTCCTCGCGAAGAGTTGATCAAAATCGACTCCTTGAACGCCTCGATCTGATGCTCCTACGCCAAGATAAAAATCGGAGAAGTCGGTGCTGTCCAGAAATTTCCACAGCAAAAAGGGGGGTCAAAGAGGACTCGGGAATCGTGCCAAAAGTACGAAATGGAGCAAAATGATCAACACGGAAATCGAAGCCTTACCTCTTACGGTCGCGCTGTCGCAAAAATCGTCCAAAAATTCCACCTGGTTAGCCCGCAGTGAATTTTCGACGGAACTGCGACGGGAAATGGGCCTAAAAGGAAAATCGTCGCAGTGCGCCGCGTCGCAGATATCTCACTATCTGTAACTCCTAAATTTCTGAGATTGTAGAGAGAGAGAGAGGAGAGAGAGAGGAAAAACTTTCATATAGGGCACTTTTTCTGATTCTCTCTCTATGGCCCGCAAATCAAGGTGAGAATGAGAGGGGGTGGGGTTCCTATTTATAATGGGCCAAAGGGAATATTCCCACACGGGATCGGATCCGAACAGGAAACACCGAAACGGGCCAACCAGTAAGCGCCACGTGTTCCCAAACAGGAAACAGCCGGTGCAAGGGCCACTGAGAAACTGCCACGTGTCCCACGTGGTCCATGTGCAGCTCCGCGCTCCGGGTTTTCCGGAAAATGTCGGCCAATAGGAAGCGCCACGTGTCAACCATCCAGAAGCTTCTAGAAGCCGGCCAGCCAATCAGGAGCTGCCACGTGGCACGGGAAAAATTCGGTGCACCTGGTGCACGCCAAGCCGTGGACCGCGCACAAGCGCCCCCTGCCCGCGCCTGCCCGCGCTGCGCGCCTCCGCGCTCCGCCGCTGCCCCGCTGCGCCGCTGCCCGCCGCCGTGCGCCGCGCGCCCCGCCGCTCGCCGCCGGCCGCCGCGGCCGGAACAGTAATTCCGGCCGGCGGTTACTGTTCCGGTGAACAGTACCAAGTGCCGAAAAATAAGCGAATATACCGTTTTGACCGTTTTCGCGCGCTGAGTCCAAATACGACGTCCGTTTCGCCAAATTCTCATCCGAAATTTTGCAAAAAGCTCCCGAAAAATCCCATTTGCTCCGATTTTCGCGCCGAGTCAATTTTAAATATCCAATTTCGATTCTACAAGCTCCGTTGCACAGTACAAGCTTCTACAGTCACTGTTTGTTGCACAGTTCTGCGGGAGTCCGGATCATCACATCCTCCCCCACTAAAAAGAGTTTCGTCCTCGAAACGAGACTCAACAACAATTCTCAGTCCGATGTCTCGAATAATAGGGGTGAGCATCCCTCATCTCCGACTCGAGCTCCCATGTAGCCTCGCGCTCGTCATGATTGCCCCCATTGAATTTTCACATAGGGAATGGCCCTACTGCGCAATTCTCTTACCTCTCGATCTAGAATTCGCAGTGGGCGCTCCTCATACCTCAAATCCTCGCTGATCTCAAGCGGTGTGAAGTCGATGACGTGCGATGGGTCGAAAACATACTTCCTCAAAGTAGAGACATGAAATACATTATGGACACCAGCAAGCCTCGGAGGAAGTGCAAGTCGGTAGGCAACTGCCCGATACGCTCTAATACCTCAAAGGGTCCAATATATCGGGGGCTAAGTTTTCCACGAATGCCGAACCTCCTGATTCCTTTGGACGGCGAGACTTTTAGGAATACATGATCACCAACTTGAAACTCTAAGTCTCGTCGCCGAACATCGGCATAACTCCTTTGTCGGCTTTGGGCGGTTTGAAGATGCTTTCGAATCACTCGGACCTTCTCCTCTGCCTCTACCAAGACATCTGGTCCCAAGGTCCGCCTCTCGCCCACGTCACTCCAATAAAGCGGTGATCGACACTTGCGTCCATACAATGCTTCAAACGGAGCCATCTGAATGCTCGCTTGAAAGCTATTGTTGTACGCGAACTCAGCTAAGGATAAGTGTCGAATCCACCCTCCGCCGAAATCCAAGACGCAAGCCCTCAGCATGTCCTCCAGGATTTGTATCGTCCGCTCAGACTGCCCATCAGTCTGCGGATGAAAAGCTGTACTGAACCTGAGTTCAGTCCCCAAGGCTGTCTGCAAACTCCCCCAGAAATGCGAAACAAACCTCGGGTCTCTATCTGAAACAATGGAGGCGGGTATTCCATGCAATCTCACTATCTCATCCAGATATAACTGGGCTAGTCGCTCAAGTGGCCACGTAGTCTGCATGGGCAGAAAGTGCGCCGACTTGGTAAGTCGATCCACGACTACCCAGATAGCGTCTGCTCCTCCCTGTGCCCTAGGAGTCCGACCACGAAATCCATCGTAATGTGGTCCCATTTCCACTGGGAAATTGGGAGACTTGTAACTTGCCAGCTGGCACTCGATGTTCAGCCTTCACCTGTTGGCAAGTTAAACACTGAGCCACAAATCTCCCGACATCCCTTTTCATGCCATTCCACCAAAAGTGTGCCTTGAGGTCCTTATACATCTTAGTCCCACCAGGATGTAGGGTATAAGGTGTATAATGGGCCTCTCGCAATATCTGCTCTCGGATCTCCGCATCCGCTGGCACACATGCTCGGTTTCTGTACCTTAGTACTCCCGAGGCATCTACCGCAAAGTCCCGACTGATTACTCGGAATCTGGTCTCTAATCCTGGTCAAGTGGGGGTCCTCACTCTGTTTCTCCTTGATCCTGTCTAGCAGAGTGGGCTGCAAGACTAAAGATGTCAGTCTAGCAGAGTCCCCAGGGGACACAACCTCTCTCGAGCCGTCTCATCTCCTCTAATAGCGGTGCCTGGTCCTGTGATCAACATAGACAAACTTTGCACCGCTCTCCTACTCAAGGCGTCAGCGACCACATTAGCTTTGCCTGGGTGGTAGAGGATATCTACATCATAATCTTTTAATAGCTCTAACCACCTACGCTGCCTTAAATTTAGCTCCTTTTGCGTGAACAGGTATTTTAGGCTCTTGTGGTCGGTGTAGATTTCACAGTGTTCTCCATATAGGTAATGACGCCAAAGTTTCAGTGCAACCACTACAGCAGCGAGTTCTAAGTCATGGGTAGGGTAATTCTTCTCGTAATCTTTGAGTTGCCTTGATGCATAGGCAATTACCTTCCCTTCTTGCATCAACACACAACCAAGTCCGCTGTGTGATGCATCGCTGTAGATCACATATCCTTTTCCCATAACGGGGAGGGAAAGGATAGGTGCGGTCATCAGTCTATTCTTTAGCTCCTCAAAGCTCCTTTGACAGTCCTCACTCCAGATAAATTTCACTTCTTTACGTGTCAACGCGAGTGAGGGGTGTGGAAAGCTTCGCAAAGCCTTCCACAACCGACGGTAATACCCAGCTAAACCCATAAAGCTACGTACCTCAGAAACCGTCGTCGGTCGGGGCCAATCACGGACTGCCTCAATCTTTGCCGGGTCCACTGCCACTGCCCTGCGGCAGAAATCACATGGCCCAAGAAGACTACCTCCCGAAGCCCAAAATTCCGCACTTCGCCAGCTTGGCGTACAACTTCTTCTCTCGCAGAAGTTGAAGCACAGTCTTTAAGTGTTCCTCATGCTCGGCAGTCACTTCGGGAGTAGAT
>CM054930.1:27094091-27216591 GCA_029168755.2 Tillandsia fasciculata
CCGCCGCCCGCCGCCGGCGCCGCCGGACGCCGCCGCCGGAACAGTAATTCCGGCCGGCGGTTACTGTTCCGGTGAACAGTACCAAGTGCCGAAAAAATAAAGCGAATATACCGTTTTGACCGTTTTCGCGCGCTGAGTCCAAATACGACGTCCGTTTCGCCAAATTCTCATCCGAAATTTTGCAAAAAGCTCCCGAAAAATCCCATTTGCTCCGATTTTCGTGCCGAGTCAATTTTAAATATCCAATTTCGCTTCTACAAGCTCCGTTGCACAGTACAAGCCTTCTACAGTCACTATTAATGTTGCGAAGGTTCTGCGGGAGTCCGGATCATCACATCCTCCCCCACTAAAAAGAGTTTCGTCCTCGAAACGAGACTCAACAACAATTCTCAGTCCGATGTCTCGAATAAGTAGGGGTGAGCATCTCTCATCTCCGACTCGAGCTCCCATGTAGCCTCGCGCTCGTCATGATTGCCCCATTGAATTTTCACATAGGGAATGGCCCTACTGCGCAATTCTCTTACCTCTCGATCTAGAATTCGCAGTGGGCGCTCCTCATACCTCAAATCCTCGCTGATCTCAAGCGGTGTGAAGTCGATGACGTGCGATGGGTCGAAAACATACTTCCTCAAAGTAGAGACATGAAATACATTATGGACACCAGCAAGCCTCGGAGGAAGTGCAAGTCGGTAGGCAACTGGCCCGATACGCTCTAATACCTCAAAGGGTCCAATATATCGGGGGCTAAGTTTTCCACGAATGCCGAACCTCCTGATTCCTTTGGATGGCGAGACTTTCAGGAATACATGATCACCAACCTGAAACTCTAAGTCTCGTCGCCGAACATCGGCATAACTCCTTTGTCGGCTTTGGGCGGTCTGAAGATGCTTTCGAATTACTCGGACCTTCTCCTCTGCCTCTACCAAGACATCTGGTCCCAAGGTCCGCCTCTCGCCCACGTCACTCCAATAAAGCGGTGATCGACACTTACGTCCATACAATGCTTCAAACGGAGCCATCTGAATGCTCGCTTGAAAGCTATTGTTGTACGCGAACTCAGCTAAGGATAAGTGTCGAATCCACCCTCCGCCGAAATCCAAGACGCAAGCCCTCAGCATGTCCTCCAGAATTTGTATCGTCCGCTCAGACTGCCCATCAGTCTGCGGATGAAAAGCTGTGCTGAATCTGAGCTGAGTTCCCAAGGCTGTTTGCAAACTCCCCCAGAAACGCGAAGCAAACCTCGGGTCTCTATCTGATACAATGGAGGCGGGTACTCCATGAAATCTCACTATCTCATCCAGATATAACTGGGCTAGTCGCTCAAGTGGCCACGTAGTCTGCATGGGCAGAAAGTGCGCCGACTTGGTAAGTCGATCCACGACTACCCAGATAGCGTCTGCTCCTCCTTGTGCCCTAGGAAGTCCGACCACGAAATCCATCGTAATGTGGTCCCATTTCCACTGGGGAATTGGGAGACTCTGTAACTTGCCAGCTGGCACTCGATGCTCAGCCTTCACCTGTTGGCAAGTTAAACACTGAGCCACAAATCTCCCGATATCCCTTTTCATGCCATTCCACCAAAAGTGTGCCTTGAGGTCCTTATACATCTTAGTCCCACCAGGATGTAGGGTATAAGGTGTATAATGGGCCTCTCGCAATATCTGCTCTCGGATCTCCGCATCCGCTGGCACACATGCTCGGTTCCTGTACCTTAGTACTCCCGAGGCATCTACCGCAAAGTCCCCTGACTGATTACTCGGAATCTGGTCTCTAATCCTGGTCAAGTGGGGGTCCTCACTCTGTTTCTCCTTGATCCTGTCTAGCAGAGTGGGCTGCAAGACTAAAGATGTCAGTCTAGCAGAGTCCCCAGGGGACACAACCTCTATCTCGAGCCGTCTCATCTCCTCTAATAGCGGTGCCTGGTCCGTGATCAACATCGACAAACTTTGCACCGCTCTCCTACTCAAGGCGTCAGCGACCACATTAGCTTTGCCTGGGTGGTAGAGGATATCTACATCATAATCTTTTAATAGCTCTAACCACCTACGCTGCCTTAAATTTAGCTCCTTTTGCGTGAACAGGTATTTTAGGCTCTTGTGGTCGGTGTAGATTTCACAGTGTTCTCCATATAGGTAATGACGCCAAAGTTTCAGTGCAAACACTACAGCAGCGAGTTCTAAGTCATGGGTAGGGTAATTCTTCTCGTAATCTTTGAGTTGCCTTGATGCATAGGCAATTACCTTCCCTTCTTGCATCAACACACAACCAAGTCCGCTGTGTGATGCATCGCTGTAGATCACATATCCTTTTCCCATAACGGGGAGGGAAAGGATAGGTGCGGTCATCAGTCTATTCTTTAGCTCCTCAAAGCTCCTTTGACAGTCCTCACTCCAGATAAATTTCACTTCTTTACGTGTCAAGCGAGTGAGGGGTGTGGAAAGCTTCGCAAAGCCTTCCACAAACCGACGGTAATACCCAGCTAAACCCATAAAGCTACGTACCTCAGAAACCGTCGTCGGTCGGGGCCAATCACGGACTGCCTCAATCTTTGCCGGGTCCACTGCCACTCCTGCGGCAGAAATCACATGGCCCAAGAAGACCACCTCCCGAAGCCAAAATTCGCACTTTGCCAGCTTGGCATACAACTTCTTCTCTCGCAGAAGTTGCAGCACAATTCTTAAGTGTTCCTCATGCTCGGCATCACTTCGGGAGTAGATCAAGATGTCATCGATGAACACCACCACAAACCGGTCTAAGTATGGTCGGAAAATCCGGTTCATTAAATCCATGAATGCGGCAGGGGCATTAGTTAGCCCAAAAGGCATAACTGTAAATTCATAATGCCCGTACCGTGACCTAAATGCCGTTTTAGGAATATCTTCGGCCTTCACCTTCAACTGGTGGTAACCGGACTGCAAATCTATCTTAGAGAAGACACAAGACCCTTGCAGCTGATCAAAAAGATCATCAATGCGCGGCAAAGGGTACTTGTTTTTGATGGTCACTTTATTTAACTCTCTATAGTCCACACATAGTCGAAGTGACCCATCTTTCTTTTTCACGAATAGCACCGGTGCTCCCCAAGGCGACACACTTGGCCTGATAAAGCCCTTATCCATTAAATCCTGGAGTTGCGCCTTAAGCTCTCGCAACTCAGCCGGTGCCATTCGGTAAGGAGCCCTTGAGATTGGCGCGGTTCCCGGAACCACGTCAATCACGAACTCAATCTCCCTATCTGGCGGCATGCTAGTCAGCTCAGGTGGAAAAACATCCGGGAACTCGCGGACAATAGGGATATCCCCGAGTCCCGGCGCCGCCGTAGGCCCCTCAACAACACTAGCCAAAAAGGCTACACATCCACGATGGATCATCTGCCTCGCTCGGGAAGTCGAAATCATAGAGGCAAAGAAAGCACTCTGACATCCCCGGAATACTAACATCTCCTGGCCTGGCTCTCTAAAAGTGACCGTCCTCGCGGCACAATCAATAGTTGCGAAATACCGAGCCAGCCAGTCCATCCCGAGGACCACATCGAAGTCCTTCAGCTGTCTCAAGACCAACAGGTCTGCTGGCATAATCCAGGACTCGATTTGCATCGGGCAGGACCAACAACACTCCTCCACGTGCAAGGTGTGATCGGGAATCTGAACCTCTCGTGCACGTGGTAACAGTCCTACCTCTATCCCATGTAATGATGCAAATGATCTATTAATAAAAGAATGCGATGCTCCAGTATCAAATAATGTACGAGTCCTAATGCCAGAAAGTAAGGTGATACCTGCCACCACATGATCTGCGGCTGAAGAGTCCTCTACCTGCGCAGCATACACTCGCCCACTCTGAGCTGGAGGGCGATACTCCGTGGGATAGGAAGAAGATGGCCTGCTTGCTGGAGCATATGGTCGCTGAGCTGTCGACCACTGCTGAGACGAAGAAGGAGCAGATGCTGAAGAAGGAGCCGTCGATGGTGCATATGGGCAGGCAGCTCGGAGGTGGCCAGACTGTCCACATCGATAACAGCGGCCAAACCTCAGATCACATGTATCAGAGTTATGCTGTCCCTGACAGAAAATGCACCTAACCGTAGCCTGGGGCTGCCTCGCCTGCTGCCTCTGTCGCGGAGGCCCTTGCTGCCGCGACTGCGATCTCTGTTGATGCGAATGCTGTTGCTGCTGATGCTGCGGTGGCCTCTGGGATCCACCAGGCCCTCGCCGCTCAAAACGCCCGCGGCCGGAAAACTGAGGCCGTGGCGGTCGTGGCGGCCTCCAGGAACTGGCCTGTCCCCCGTCGTCTTGTGCTGGTCGCTTTCTGTCAGAACTCTGAGTGACTAAGCCCCCACGTCTGGCGATGACGCGGTCTCCCCTCTCAACCCACTGTGCATGCTCTGCTGCCTCCTGCAAGGTCTGTAGCCTTTGAGCATGCACCAACGTATAGATCTCTGGGCGCAGGCCCGACTCAAAGAGCTCCACTTGGTGAGGTCCGTCCCTGGCGACATACGGCACGCAGTTGAGCAACCGCGTGAACTCCTGAGAGTAGTCTAATGCTGTCCGGTTGCCTTGCTGAAGATTCTTCAAATCATCTTCCAGCTTTTTCTTCACACTCGTGGAGAAGTACGTATCCAGGATCATTTTCTTGAATTCTGACCAGGGTAGCTGTCGAGTGATCTGAAATTCCAGGGGCTCCACCCGGCGCCACCATGCATCAGCATCCCCGTCTAAACAGTGTACAGCCATATGTACCCTGTACTTCGGGTCAATGAAGAAGTCCCGAAATAACTTCTCCATCGAGGAAAGCCAAGTCCCGATCTCCCAAGGCTGAGTATCCCGCCCTGAAAACCTGGGCGGTCCCCGCTTACAGAACTGAGTAAGTTTGTCAGCAAACTCCTGCTCCTCTGCAGGAGTCAATGGCCGGATTGCTCCCTGAGCAACAGGGGATGCCGGGGTCACTGGTACAACTGGGGGATTCACGGCAGGGGAAGAAGGTACGGAAGAATTCTCCGAGGGTGCTACAACAGGCTGCGCCCTCTGTTCTAACATCTGCGTCAGCCGGCTCATGGCCTCTTCCTTACGCCGAACAGTTTCAGACATCTGGGCCATCTGAGCCTGCAGCTCTTGCACCTCACTCTGCTGGCCCTGCTCGGACTCCTCCTGATCGGGTTCAGGGGAATCAGGCTGAGAACGCGTCAACATTCTACGTCGCGGAGGCATCCTACCACAAGAAACCATACTCAGTATCATCACCCCACACGACCCAATCTTAGCGAAAGTCAAAGACATTCTCCTATTTCTGTGACTTTATGTTGTCTGCAGCCAACATAACTGTCCACCAGAAGTAGGCTATGTCGATCCTTCTTACTTTACTGGAAGAGTTAAATAAGTAACCCAACGACTTTCGCAAAATGTCACGTCTCTCATACCCTATTATCCTAGGGTCTGCCAAAAGCCTAGGGTTTCCTAAGTCCCAACTGACCTATCCCTAAGCTCTGATACCAACTTTAATCTGTCACGCCCCGGAACCCGGGCTCGCCAACAGATCCGCCGTGCACACGGGATTTCCCGCGTACACGAAGCGCTGGTAACCTGCTCCGATATAATATGAACAGTAAAAGAGCATAATATCGAGCTGAATAGAAGAACCACATAGTATTTTAGACTGGAAATACAAATACAACTGTAATAAGTACAATAATCTCCCAGCTCACCAAAATAGTACATCCAGCTGGCGGAAGCCAGACCCAAAATAAAAGGAGAATATCACAGTCTGAGTGGAGGGTGCATTATCTGTCTAATAGCTCTCAGCCTCACAGGAGATCTATCTATTCAGCGATCCCCTTACCTTTATCAGCTGCCGATGGCCTAGCGGCTCCCGCAGACGACTCTGCAAAAGAAAGGAGGAGAAAGGGACAGAAAATAACAATGGGGGTGAGAACTACCAGATAAACCAGTAGCCTCCCCTAGTGGGTAAAACCTCAACTCTGACGCACCCACTAGGACTACTAGAGGCAACAGGAAAGAACAGTTGTAAGCTATAAAGACTGCTGATAAAAAGGAAACTACCACCACCATGCCTCTAAATGCCAAGAAAATGTATGAATCAGTGTATAAATGCCTGTCTGAATGAACTCAATCTGGTGTCACTAGCAAAACTGGTACTTCCTGCTGTGCCTTGCCAAATCGGGTATAACGCCGATGGGGGATAGTATTTGCCAAATCGGGTATGCCGATAGGGGATAATGTTGGCCAAATCGGGGGTGCCGATAGGGGATAATGTTGTAACACACTCCGGAGTGGCACTCGAGGGGAGCGACCCACACGAGTAAAGTATCTCAGTAATAAGTATCAGAGGTGCCATAAATCAGCAGGACTGGATCATGACTATGATCAAAGTGGGAAAACCATCCACTAGGAAAACCCGATCCCCAACTGATGCAATAAACCAGACTCAACCCCAATCTGATGCAAGGATAATCATCTGGTCGACCGCCTACTGTCCACGGTCACCGCAATACCCCACAAGTCCACAATCTAGCACAACCTTGGCTACACTATCCCAAACCCCTGCTCACACTTGAGCAACAACATCTGAATGCAAAGGACAACAATAAAACATGTTCAAATCCCAATATGATAGTGTAGCAATGAATAGTGGCCTTACCTGATGTCCGGGCATGCATGCAACTGTTTTTATTTTTAAAAGTTGTAAAATAGAGTCAAAGGTTTAAAACAATTGATTTACTGAATAAAAGTCATTTGCATGCGAGATCATAGCCTTTGTCTCAATCACAGTGTCCCAATATAAGTTATCATATCATTTGTGGGGTTATATTAATTTTTAGGGGAGTTTATCCCAGCGGTCCTTGTCATTTGTCATATTAATTTGTCCCAATGGTTCTCATTAATTGTCCTGTTAGTTGTCCTGTTAGTAGTCCTGTTAGTAGTCCTGTTAGTAGTCCTGTTAGTTTGTCCCAATGGTTCTCATTAATTGTCATATTTTAGGGGGATTTCTAGTAATCCCAGTGAGCTTGTCAAAAATGAGGTAAGCAACAACCGCCCACCTCGAACAGCTCAAACAACACCCCAGGTAGTCTCCTGGTTGTCCACAGTCCTCAAATCCTGCAAATCAACGCTCCCGGTATAAATACAAATCCCAAAAAGCACAATATTTGCTGTTTTTCAGACAGCACGGGAAAAGAGGAATTTTTCACCTCTAAAATGAGCTCCTAAAATCCCAGAAAAATCACGGTTGCGTTCCTCGCGAAGAGTTGATCAAAATCGACTCTTTGAACGCCTCGATCTGATGCTCCTACGCCAAGATAAAAATCGGAGAAGTCGACGCTGTCCAGAAATTTCCACAGCAAAAAGGGGGGTCAAAGAGGACTCGGGAATCGTGCCAAAAGTACGAAATGGAGCAAAATGATCAACACAGAAATCGAAGCCTTACCTCTTACGGTCGCGCTGTCGCAAAAATCGTCCAAAAATTCCACCTGGTTAGCCCGCAGTGAATTTTCGACGGAACTGCGACGGGAAATGGGCCTAAAAGGAAAATCGTCGCAGTGCGCCGCGTCGCAGATATCTCACTATCTGTAACTCCTAAATTTCTGAGATTGTAGAGAGAGAGAGAGGAGAGAGAGAGGAAAAACTTTCATAAAGGGCACTTTTTCTGATTCTCTCTCTATGGCCCGCAAATCAAGGTGAAATGAGAGGGGGTGGGGTTCCCTATTTATAATGGGCCAAAGGGAATATTCCCACACGGGATCGGATCCGAACAGGAAACACCGAAACGGGCCAACCGTATTGCGCCACGCGTTGCCCAAACAGGAAACAGCCGGTGCAAGGGCCACTGAGAAACTGCCACGTGTCCCACGTGGTCCATGTGCAGCTCCGCGCTCCGGGTTTTCCGGAAAATGTCGGCCAATAGGGAAGCGCCACGTGTCAACCATCCAGAAGCTTCTAGAAGCCGGCCAGCCAATCAGGAGCTGCCACGTGGCACGGGAAAAAGTCGGTGCACCCGGTGCACGCCAGCCGTGGACCGCGCACAAGCGCCCCCGCCCGCGCCTGCCCGCGCCTGCCCGCGCTGCGCGCCTCCGCGCTCCGCCGCTGCCCCGCTGCTGCGCCGCTGCCCGCCGCCGTGCGCCGCCGCCCGCCGCCGCTCGCCGGCGGCCGCCGCCGGCCGGAACAGTAATTCCGGCCGGCGGTTACTGTTCCGGTGAACAGTACCAAGTGCCAAAAAAATAAAGCGAATATACCGTTTTGACCGTTTTCGCGCGCTGAGTCCAAATACGACGTCCGTTTCGCCAAATTCTCATCCGAAATTTTGCAAAAAGCTCCCGGAAAATCCCATTTGCTCCGATTTTCGTGCCGAGTCAATTTTAAATATCCAATTTCGCTTCTACAAGCTCCGTTGCACAGTACAAGCCTTCTACAGTCACTATTAATGTTGCGAAGGTTCTGCGGGAGTCCGGATCATCACAGTTATCGAGCTCTTTTGAGTTGACTAACACACGGTGCGGATATTTTACGGTGATAGAGCTCGAAAAACGATGAACGGCGGTGCAATCGGATCTAAAATCCGACTTACGGATCTCCCGGAATGGGATTTTGAAGGTCGCGATAACCGTAGGGTGCATCGGAATCCGTGCAGAGGATCTGGCACGCTTTTCGAAAAATCTGGGAATTTTCTTGAGAATAGATATTTATTGTTAAAAAAATAAATATCCGAATATTGGGATTTTTTCTTTTTACGTACGTATGATAAAAGGATAAAATAAAATATAATAAAAAAAAATAAATTAATAATAAGAGGATAATTAAACCCCGGTTACCGGAAGGAAAAAAACCCTAGTTTAAAATATCGCCTCCTCAAACCCTTCCCTCTCGTGCGTACCGAAGACCAAAATAATAAAACCCTAGTTCGGAGAAGAGAAAAGAAAAGAGAACCCTAACCGGAGGAGAAAAGAAGGAAAGAAGGAGAAAGCGGAGGAACCCGATCGCCCCGATCGACTTGCCGGAGACCGGAGAACGAGACGCCATCATCTACGGGGAGCGGATCCGGATCCCCAACGCCGCGAAAGGACAAGATCGATTCTTTAATCCCGATAGATCGAGGTTAGCGATCGTTATTCCTTTTGTCGAATTAATCGGGGGTTTTTTCGTGTTCTTTTAAGGTCAACTTATTCGGTACATTGATCACGGGTTTTGATTTTGGTTTTGATCGATGTCTTGTTCGTATTCTTGATCGGGTTTAATCGGTGGTTTCTAATCGGTCTTTTGATCAGGATTCCGATCGATGTTTTGGTTGTTCGTCGATCAATGGTTTAGCCGTTAGATTTACCGCGGATTTGTTCGGGAGTTTTTGTGGATGTTTCGTTGGAGCATAGGGGGTTAACGGGAGGCCGCCGCCGCCGTTACCATGCTCGCGGGGTCGTCGCCGGAGTCGCACGGGAGCTACTGTGCAACCCCGTACGGGCTTCTCAGCCCGCGGTCCACGGGCCAGGGCGTGCACCCGGCGCACGCCCCGCGGCGCGGAAGCCGCAGACCCGGTGCACGCCTCGCCCGTGCACCGGCCCAGCCCGCAAGCGCGGTCCACGCCCAGGCGTGCACCCGGTGCTGGCGCCGCGACCGGAAATGGTGAACCCGGCGCGCGCCCTTCCCCGTGCGCGGCCCAGCCCAGTATGCGCGGTGCACGCTTCCTGCGTGCACCCGGCGCATGCCGCGCAGCCGCCCAACGCGCAGACCCGGTCCACGCCTGCTCCGTGCACCACCCGTCAGCCCGAAGTTCGGTAGCTCCGTTTTGGTCCGTTTTTCCACCGTTTTGAGCGCCGTTTTCACCGTTGGGATCACCATTTTAGCGATTTTCTTGGCATGGCTACTTGGGATCTTTTAGGTCACCGTTTCGCCATGTCATGTGCTAGTTTCGCCGACGCTCCGCGCCTTGACGAAATCGTCGGGGTTGCGCCATTGGGTTCTTTTTCTCATCATCTTCGCCGTCGGGGTCTTCTGGATTTAACCATTGACGTCCCGAGTGGGCTACCGGCTGAGAATTGGGTTTTGTTGGATTTCTGTTAGCGGTTTTGGGTTCCGATGGAGTTCGCGATGAAATAGTCGCGGTCCGGTTGTTGTTAGCCTTTGATATTACCGGTTTGATCTGAGGTTTCGGTTTTACTTGACGGTTTTGACTTGTTGTTTTTTTGATTGACGTCGCGGTCCTCTAGGCACAGTGATTTCAATTTTTGTGGGTTTATTGTTACAGTGGTTGGGACCACTGATTTTACCTGATTAGGGTAAGGTGTTAAATTGTGCTCTTGAATATTTTATTAGGCCGCGTGAAGTTCTGATTGCCTAGGAGGGTCACGGGAGCGGTCGTTTGTCTTCATTCCAGGTGGGTACCCCTTAGAACCTCTTTGTGCATGTTTCCGTTATTGTTATTTATATCTTGTAAGGGGTGACGTGGACCTCCGGTTCAATGAACGTTGCGGTGGGAGACTGGATGGGCAGTTCGCCTCTCCGAACAACAGTAGGGTTGTTTGGAGCATGCTAGCGATGAGGACGGTGATCGGTGTGACCAGTCGTACGTCGAAAGGTGGGTTCCTCTCCCGACAGTTCTTGAGTCGGGAAACGAGGGCAATTGGTAAAAGCAAAGGTTTGACACGTTGAAATGTTGCAAATCCCCGTTTATGCTTATGTTTTTTTATTATCACTACGTTTATGGCGACTAAGGGTCGCTGTGCTCGATGATACATCATGTTCTGGGAGATGGCCGAGGCAGGTGCTCGGTCTGGTTTACCGAGGTTGGTGCTCGGTCTGGTTGGCCGAGGTTGGTGCTCGGTCGAGGCTCGAGATTGCTACACGCACACCGGCGGTTTGGCCACCGCGAGGGTGTGCTTTTTCGGAAAAGTTGTACGTTGACCCGTGTACCCCACGTGATGGTGACGTAATAGGGGCCCCCGTGGGTGGGGGGTGTGAGCGGTGATGCCGAGGCGGGTGCTTGGCGGCCGAGGCAGGTGCTCGGCAGGGGGTTTCCGAGGCAGGTGCTCGGTGTGGTTGCTGGGGAAGGTGCCCGGTTTGGTTTGCACAGGGTTCTTTACTATTGGTTGCACGTTGAGGAGGGTGGTTGCTCTTGTTTTTACCGTGGTTTGCCTTACTTTAGCCCTTATTGCTTTTATTATTATTTTTTGGTCACTGACTTCCCACTCCGTGACAGGTTCGTCCAGGGGCGAGTGCTAGGGCGTTGGTGAGGCCGCGTGAGCGATCTTCTGGCCCCTAGAGGCTACAGATACTGTTTTCTTTACCTCATTTGTTCATTTCATTACGCATTGTAGCTAGTTGTGGATCGCGATACCCCCGTGGGATCGATGTGGATGTTGGGCTATTCGATAACTCTTTTGGATGGGTGTTTTGTTCTTACTTCTTGGCTTGGCCGCTTTCAAACTACAAACAAGAAAACTGTTGTGAAAACTGTTTTAAAAATATGGGTGCCGTGTGGGCACCGTTTTCAAATTCTGTGGATTTATGTGATTTCAAAATTAGTTTTATTAAACCTGGTGCCGGGTGGGCACCGATTTCAAATTCTGTGGATTTATGTGGTTTCAAAAATAGTTTTATTAAAACCTGATGTCGAGTGGGCATCGCTTTCAAAACCCTGTGATTTTATCCTTTCAAAAATAGTCGATCTCTTTATTACTTGTGGAAATCGATTGTATGTTGTTGAAAATGGTTGTATGTGATTGGCAATCGGTCTAGTGTGGTTAAAGGCATGTTCATGTGAATTTTGTAATCAGGACGCCGTGCATATACAAAGGAGACTCTGCCCATTTGCAGAGTGAATTTGTATATGCGGCGGGTCTGGGCACGCACCGGGGGAGATTGGTTTCAAAAAAAAAAAAAAGAGATATGAAAATTTTGGGAGCATCGGTGGCTACACTTTCGCGCGTAAAAACCCCCGGGGCGTGACAGATTAAGATGGTATCAGAGAAAAACAACTTTAACCACAGTAGACGCTGTCCAACATCCACGGGGTACATCATCACTAGCTACTAACCAATGAAATGATCAGGGTATAGATACGTAGAGATGCGAGAGTGCGGGATTGTCAAGTTTGGTTTTTCTGTTTAGCTCGGGTGTTGTGCTAGTGTAGTCGGGTTAATTTGGAGGTTGGGGTCGAGGCCGGCTGCCACCGGGGTCTTGATGGTTGCTATGAATCAATGGATTAGGTAACCAGCACAGGACACGGTGGGTCTGCTGACGGTGTTCGTGCACTTGCTGCGGCTGTTAGTACCGCAGATCGTTGCGCCGGCTTTCGTTTTCCCGAACCCCTTTTCCTCCGCCGACGTTCTGGTCATCGTTAGTAACGGTGGCGAGTGGTAGTGTAACCCACCGGCGTTTGTTAGTGTGTCGGCCGTTTTGTCGGTTGTGAGTAACTGGATAGCCTTTTGTCTAAATTTGCACCTTCTGGGTCTTCGGGTGTTAGGCTACGGCGGCTAGTCGGCCGATTCGTTTTGCATCTTGGACAAGGTAGGGGTGGGAACGAGGACTCTTCCCCTACGGTTGTTACCCATAGTTCGGCTTTTTACTATAGACACTGCGATGGTTGTAGAGATCGACGTGATGGGGGTCTTGGGGTTCTCCTTTGGATTGAAAAAGGAGACCCCCAGGGCTTGTAAATCTTGTCCGTTTGGGCTCGATTTTGGTTAGAGAGGCCGTGTCTCACGTTGCACTAGTGCGCGTAAGACTTTTTATTGGGGGGATTAGCTTTTGACGCTGGGTGATGCCCGATAGCTCTGGGTCGAGTTCCTGTGTTCTGCACAAGAGGGTCGGTTAGGTTGTCCTACGGGTGGGTGAGTGCGTGTTCCCTCGAGTGCGCTTGGAAAACTTAGGCAACCTTTTTGGACAGGTCTGTCTCGCTGTTTCGTTGCATGTTTTCTTTTCGACTCGATAGGTTTCGGATGGATAGTCGATTGTACCTAGAGGCCGCTGTTTTAGTGGGCTTTGAGCTTAGAAGTTTCCTAGTGGGGGTGTCGCTGTTTGGTTTGGAGTTTTACCGCTCGATTCGATGCCCAGTGCTTGGAGGAGCAACGGATTGGGACCGAGCGTTAGTGGCTAATCAGAGTGTCGCACCCCGTCGGTGCCGGGACGGAGGTAGGACCTGACCTTGTGAGTTTTATCGCCAGCTTCCCGTGACCAAGGCATAATCATGAGGCTTAGTCGTGAACATTTTGGGTCGTTGATCATGTGAGGCAGGTGTGGGTTGTGGGGATCTGTCGACTGCTTGGAGCTTTGGCACTGGTCACTTCCGGCTAGGATGCCTTGTGCGCAGCCCTTTCTGTGGGGTAGACCTTATGGTAGGCCTTAGAGCTGAAGCCTAACTTTAGTTTTGACCGTCGCCCCGACCGGACGGACCGTCGAAGCGGGTAATCCGGGACGGGGGATACGCTCCGAGCTTGTGACTCGTGTTGGTGACGGGTGGAGGTGGCCCGTGTTGGTGACGGGTGGGAGCGGTCCGTGTTGGTGACGGGTGAGTTCGTTGCTCTCAGGGGAGATTTTCTGGTAGTTAGTAACCCAGCCTGCTTAGCTGGCACCTCTTGGAGCCTCGTGAGGGTGTTAGTGTGATCTTTCCCTTGTTGTCGGGTTAGTTGTGTTGGACTTTTAGGGGATCTTCGGTGCGGGTTGGGAGGTATGACTGGGGTACCTCGACGCATTGCGAGAGGTCATCCTCTCTTTCGAGCTTCTACCAAGCACGCAACCTATCACTTAGGCACCTTATTGAATGGTTTTCGCGGAACTGAGGGAATTCAAGGCACAACTAGGAGATCTTTTGAATAAAGGATTCTTCAGACCGAGTGTGTCGCCTTGAGGCGCACCCGTACTCTTCATGCGAAAGAAGAACGGAAGCCTACGTCTACGCATCAACTACAGGGAGATAAACAAGGTTACAGTGAAGAACAAGTCCAGGATTGATCACCTCTTCAATCAACTGCGAGGAGCACTTGTGGATTGTTCTCCGGAATCTCAGGGACCAGAAGCTGTTTGCTAAGTTTAAGAAATGGGAGTTCGGACTTCGCGAATTGGGCTTTGGGGCACATAGTGTCAGCAACGGGAATCGCAGAGAATATGAGCGAAACTGCCCGACACACGATCCGGAACTGGCAGCAGTCGTCTTCGTTTTAAAGCTTTGGAGACACCGCCTTTTGGAGTTCATCGTGATGTGTTTTCGGATCGCCAGAGCCTTACATTTGGTTCACATAGAAAGAGTTGTTTTGTGGCAGAGGCGTTGGTTGGAGTTGGTGAAGGGTTAAATAGGTCCAACTTCCTGACCCGTGACAATAGGCCCAGGAGACTAATAAGTTGAGTTGGGTGAGCCCAATAAGTTGAGTAGGCTGCGGTCCGCAATAGACCTAACGGCAAGAGGTCCAACAATAGACCCAACGTCCAGATGGGTTGAGTCCGGTCAAGATCCGTGGCGTTGTGACAGTACGCCTTAAGTATTGGTTGCGTATTCCTAATAGCCAGAGCTTTTGGGATTAATGGTTGGCACCAACGATCCGACATTCGGGATCTTGGAGCGCATAGGCCCGGTGGCATACCGGTAGGCCTACCGCCAAACCTCGATACGGATGCCGGCACGGGAGGAAAAGAAACTTCGCAACCGGACAATCCGCTACGCAAAGGTGCAATGGAGTAACCATGAGGAGCGCGAGGCGACATGGGGACTTAAGACGAAAATGAAGGAAGGTTTTCCAGAATTGTTTAGCGAGGGTTGAGTTTAAGTTTCGAGGACGAAACTTCTTATAAAGTGTGAGTGGTGTAATGACACGACTTTTCTAGTACTATTTTACCCTCCTGCTAATAGAGTATAAGTTAGAGGAAATTAAGTTATCGAGCTCTTTTGAGTTGACTAACACACGGTGCGAATATTTTACGGTGATAGAGCTCGAAAAACGATGAACGGTAGTGCAATCGGATCTAAAATCTGACTTACGGATCTCCCGGAATGGGGTCTTGAAGGTCGCGATAACCGTAGGATGCATCGGAATCCGTGCAGAGGATCTGGCACGCTTTTCGAGGAATCTGAAAATTTTCTTAAGAATAGATATTTATTGTTAAAAAAATAAATATCCGAATATTGGAATTTTTCCTTTTTACGTACGTATGATAAAAGGATAAAATAAAATATAATAAAAGAAAATAAATTAATAATAAGAGGATAATTAAATCCCGGTTACCGGAAGGAAAAAAAACCCTAGTTTAAAATATCGCCTCCTCAAAAGAGCTCAAGGCAATATGAATCCGGAGCAAGAAAAAGAATGTACCGGAGGAGCCTGAAGCGGAGTTGAGCCCTTCGCAAGGACTAACCCGGAAGCTGAAGTTGAAGGTCCGGCTGAAAGAAAAAAGGAAAAAGTCCAGTAAGAAGGTGTCGAGAAAACTAAAAAAAATAGTAACACACGTACTTTCGGATTTGGATAGAGGGTCGATGTCAAAATCAAACCGGCCGACCATCTCATCAAGAGCAAGGCCGAACAAGGCATCGCAGGTGTCCCTCCAAGATTGCCGGAAGAGCTCGACAGAAAGACCGTCAGAAACCGCTTCAAACGACACGGGGATGAAGTGTCGCTTTAGGCGGTTCCCGACAGCGGTGATCCTATCTGCCTCGGTTATTTCCTTTGTCGGATGACGACTGCGATGGGAGTTATCGGTGAAGTAAGAAGCCGGCGCCGGAGGCGCTTAGACTAGCTCGAACTGCCTGGCTGCGAAATGAGGCGAGTAAACCTCGGTGCTCGGCACTTGTTTGGACCGGCTCTTAAGGCTGACGTGCAGATCTCGCGAGGCAAGGAATAAGTACCACATGATGGTATGCTCAGTGAGGTCCACCGGCTCCGCCTGGTTGCGGACGTACTCAAACTTTTTTTGAAACCAGGAAGGCCTGTTTTTCATGGAGGCAAAAGGTACCCAACGGCCTTTCGGCCATTGCCCCTCAGTGTAAAACACCCGAAAGTAAGATGGGAAGTCGAGGGAATTGCCCTGAGAAAAAGGGTCGGGACGACCAAAAGATCGGCCGAAAGAAACGGAGAGATCAATGGAGACCAGAGGGAATTCCTTGCGACGAATGAGTGATGGGAAGTAAAACTGAAGGCACGACTGTACGAACCACAGAACGCCGCACCCTGAGACGATCACTAGATGAGTATCGTTGTGAGGAGCCGGTTTTATCGCCTCAAATATCTCTCGATACAGAAAGGCGAGAAAGTAAGGGCCGAGGGCGAGCTTCTAGCTATCGGCTAGCGCTACAGCTATCGGCAGAAAATTTCGGTTCATCTTTTGGGACCGGATGCAGAAAAGACTGTAGCACAGCCAATACCGGAGGAAGGCAATATGCTCTTCCTTGGATACCGGATCGGCCCTGCGACCGGTGAAGATCTTCGCAAACCTCCCATATGAGAGGTCCATTTTCACATCCAAACTGGGAGCGAAATCATCTAGGCCATCGACTGAGAAGGCCGAACAAAGAACGACCCCATAAGGACGAAGGCCGGTGATGGCGGCCACATCCATCAGCGTTGGGGTGAACGACCCCGAATGGAAGAAGAAGGCGTTGGAAAGTGGCGAACAGAAACAGAAGTCCGATGCTAGAAGCAGAGGGTCGGCCCGGTAACTATTTCAGGAAAGTTGAATGACGTCAAAAACGTCGATCTCTTTCCACAGGTCCCCGTAGGTAACCTGGACCCGATCGAGCCACCACACATAAGAGTCAGAGGCGGTGGGCTAAGTATGATGGTTCGTCCCAAAGGCCCTATTAGAGGCCCAGGAGACGAGGTAAACGTTGTCTGTCAGCAACGGGATGCCGGCAGTCGTGAACGGAAAGGCTTTCTCGGAGGGATGTGCCACGAAGGAAGGCCCATGAAAAAAGCATAAAGAATTCTCCGCCATCGGACGAAGAAGCCGAAAATCAACGACAGGGTCAGACCGCAGCGAAGCAGCACGAGAAGCCATGGAAAAACAAAAAATCGAACAAGTGGCAAGAAAGATAATGCAAGGAAGAGCAAGAGGCGGTAAAGAAGCGCTGGAGTATGGGATATTTAAACTCCGAAAGATGGTGTGCGCCCTAAGATTATCAGAAAGGAAAGATAGGCTTCGAACCGATAAAAGAGAAATTGTCGTCCCTTAAAAGTCGGCAACATTTATGGCGAGGCGATCTACGAGCGGATGTGAACCGTTGGATGGATCGGTGATGTCAGATTAGTTCAAGCAATGATCAATTGCGAAAACTAAGGAGCGAAAGCTTAATGAAGAAACGGCCGAAGCACGATCAGTGAAATTTGATCACAAGGGGTGGTAGGAAGATCCGCCGTTTGAGGACAAATCTCTCGATTGGAGAGCCGGGAGAAAGAATAACGTTATGACGAAGATCAAAGATCCTGTAGCTCACGCCGGTTACTTTTGACTCAACTTCCACAATCACCCGAACGACACATCAGGCGATTGCTGAGGGGGCATTATTGAGACCAAAATTTTTCGCCACTTGAGGACGCGGCACGTGGCGTATACTATCGGCTAAGGGTATTAGCCGATGAAAGAATGAGTCAACAGAGAGGGACTCGCATCTTAGACAAGACCGATCTTGGCTGCGTAAGAGTGCAACACGCGATATACGCCTTTCGACCAAAGGCATTAGCCGACAGAAAAAACTGCCGAAACAAAAAGATTATCGCCTCATTCAGGATCGACTCCGACTAAAGACGGACACCAAACCACCTATGTCGAGTGGCAAAGAACGCGAGGTCAGAGTCAACCTTCGGTTGCTCAAATCGAAGAAATAAAGACTCTGAAAGGAAGGAGTGCGAGATATGGGCGTGAATCTCGTAACTGGCTTTAGAACGGCAAGCGGTGCCAAGCATTGGAAAGTGCCGAAGATCACGTTCGGCGCGTTGATAAGGGGATGAACTTGGACGGAAAAATAGCTACTATCCTATTTGAGGAGGTTAGACTCAAAAGTAAGTAGTTGAGGAATTTATGATGATTCTTCCCAAATCACGTCGATTGTTCAAATCGGTGATTATACGCTTGGTTCGGAAATGTATAAATATCCGAACCAACGAAGAAAAAGATGTCCTACAACCTCGTAATCCAGGACCACCCCTGTTTTTTTATATCTTTCATATATGCATTTACCGTATTTCCTACGAATAGATTAACTTGTAATTGGTTCCCTGTTACTCTTGTAACCCCACTCTAAGTAATACAATTTTTTAATCGGTTCCTAAGCCGTGTCAAATCATTATCTTTGACTCCCAGTTCGGCTCCTCTAGGCCGAACTCTGCCTACCTCTCAACCCCAGTTCGGCCAATCTAGGCCTAACTCTCTAAAGAGTTGATTGAGAAGAACCTGACCGAGCAGATCTCTCCTCGGCCCGATCGCTTGATCCATTGGCACGCGGCGCATCATATCACGAGGGTCACCTGTGGGGCCGACTGACGACCGAGATTTTCGGCCCCAACACCATCCATTTATTTTTGATAATGGAGCTTCTAAATCGATGATCGACACTGTTAAATATGATCTAAACCACTTAAATTATCTGAAAATTAAATTTCAAACTTTTTTTTTTCTTATCCATTAAGTGGATACAAAAATGAACGGCTGAAAATAAATATCCTTCAAAAAATGATGATAGGAGTCTTGTAATCAAGATCGAGAGTATTGATCTTGTTTTAAATAGTTTAAATAATTTTCTAACCAAAATTTAATTAATTTATATTTCTTTATACCGTTAAACGAGTAAACGTCTTAAATCAATCATTAAAATTTTAAATTTTATAACTTTTTGATCATTAGGTCAATGATGTACTCGAAAAAAATTAAAATTTTGTTTCTAGATATTTTCAGTGGCATAAATCATGTTCAACAGTATCGATCGTTGATTTGGAAGCTCCATCATCGAAAATATATGGGTGGCAACAGAGCTCATTTGCTACTGATAGCATTCCAGCTCAACTCTTTCTCTCTCTCTCTCTCTCTCTCTCTCTCTTTCTATAAAATATGGATTTTAGATAACTCAAATATAAAGTGACCTAAATTTTATAAATTTTAGGCTAAATTATAGAAAACTTTTTTGTAAAATTTCGCTTTTTATTTTTTGCTCCTGACTTTTAAAAATTTATACTTTGCCCCCTTCTAATTACGGAATTATGCATTTATCCCCTACCGTCATCGTTCCGTAAGTGATCCCATAATTCTGTGACCATATTTGATGTGCTACAGTATTATCGCTGCAGTTATTGGAGCTGGGACTTGCTCATCAACAGTATCAACCCTTCAACCACTTACGGAACGATGAAGGTAGGGAGGTAAGTGTATAATTTCGTAATTATGAGAGGGTAAAGTGTAGGTTTTTAAAAGTCAGAGAGTAAAGTGAAAAAACGAAAATTTATAGGCTGATTTTCTATAATTTAGCCTAAATTTTAATTATTAAATTAAAATTCTAATTTTTTAAATTTTTCAACTTTACAATCAGTCGTAGGATTAACAATTTAATTTACTATTCGCAAGTTAACTCATATTTGACTCGTTAATAAATAAATTAAACACAAACTAAATTTTTTAGCTCAATATTTTAACGAATTTATTCATATTCGATCCGTTTAATAAAAAATTGGACCGAGCACGTGTCGACCCAACTAGTTCGTGTTTGCTTTGCTGGCAGTCCTAGATCATATCTGATTGTCATATTAATATTTTAATATAATATAAAAAATAAAATGCCGTGTTTGCATCGGGTGCAGGCAATGATTTGTCGGTAAGGGAGAGGGCGTTGGGGTTAGGCGGTCAAAGCGGGGGAGGGAGACGATTTGTCTGGGCGGAGGATGTCGCGGCGGAAGACAGCATCATCCCGCAATTCGCGTGCGGCCCCCAGCTCAACTCTCCAGTCTGCACTCTGCAGTCCCCCCACGTACCCTATTAATTATTATTTCTCTCTCTAGGCCAAAAACAAAAAGCTAAAATATTATATAAAATAATATTAATTATTTTAATATATAAAATTTATCTGAATTATACCATCATAATTCAACTATTTTTAAAAAAATTTTAATGTTAGTATTCATTTTTTAAATTTATTTAATTTAAATAATTTGATAGCTTTTCGAATATAAAATTTGAGCTAATTATTTATTTTAATAAATTTATAATTATTTAAATTATATAAAATATTATAATGCAACTTGTAGAGATAAATAGTGTATTTAAATTTTAAAATTAAATAATTATTAGTTAAACCAATTAAATAAATTAAAAAATTAAATAATAAAATTATTATTTTTTTTTAAAGGTTGAGTCTGAATCCAATAGAAGTGATAGTTGATATAAATTTTATACACTTTTATCTGATAAAAATAAAATTATACAGAATTTAGCTGAACTATAGACTATTTTGATTCCTCTATCTAACTATTTTAAATTTTAAATTTATTATTTAATTTTTAAATTTATTTGATTTAAGTTTAGCTTTAAAATTTGAATACATAAATTATACTGACAAATTTAGTTAGTATACTTTATATACATTTCTTGTAACTATAATTTTATTAACATAATCATTTAAATTTTAAAATTAAAATATCATCGACCGACTCAAATTAAATAAATTAAAGATTGGACAGATAGGAAAACCTTTGTCAAACTTTTTAATTTAGCGTATTTTTTATTTTGTCACTATGCTGTTTAAAAAATATAACTTTGGTACTGTGTGATAATATTTTATTTTATAATAAATATTTATTTTTAAATAAATAATAAAATAATATAATTTACAATTACAATTTTCACATTAATATGGTTTGGTTTGTAAACTATATCATTTTACTATTCTATTAGTGGAGAGGTCCTTGGATAAAATAAAAAAAAAATTATAAAATAGTAAAATGATCATTTTATTTTAATTTACTTTGCCCAGGCTTAAATATCATTTTATAAAATTCTAATTTTTCTGGGTGGTTAGAGGCTACAAGTAGAATATATGTAAAAATTTATAAAATAAAATGTTTAAATTGAACATATATAGGAATAGTATAAGGACCAAAAGGACATTTTTTCTTTTTTTAAAAAAAGAAAAAAGAAGCAATTTTGAGATAGTTTCTTTGAGTATATTTTCTGATTCACACTTTTTTCATTTTAAATTCTTTCCATTGAAATAAATTTTTTTATATTAAATATAAATTTGATGAAAATGCAAATATATTTACAGTAGTTAAATTTAATAAAAATTTTAATTTAATTGGAAAAAAAAAGTTAAATTTAAAGAATTAAAATTGGAAGGGTCTCTGTCAACAGAAAAGTAATTAAGAAATGCATATGAAAAAGATTAACTGTGCTGGTCCTTGCCAGTTAATAATTGGCCATTATTTTTTAACTTTTAAGGACAAAAGTAGAAATAATTTTGTTCCTATCAAATTTTTAATTGTGAATATCATCACTCATTTCAAAATGTGCTATGATTGAGGTACTCCTGTTCAATTTTACCAACTATTTGTGCGAAAATTGTATGGAGACTCCTCTACTATAAGTTATTAAGAAAAACAGCCTTCAACTTTTCTCTAATTAATGGATAATTATTGATTGATTTTCAGTTATTTTAGAAATTTTAGTTGGATGAATTACAAATTTTTATTAAAATTAATAATTTCATCAAATTTTATAATTATTATAATCAAATTTTACAATCTAATATAGCTGACTAAATATTAATATATTACTGATATAAAATGACGTGACATCTTAATTACTGCTACGACTTGACTCAACAAGTTAGAAAATTTTGATACAATAATTATTGTAAATTAAAAATTGATGACCAAACATGTTTGAGGACCAAAAGTATAATTTATTATTTTAGAAACAATAAATTAAGCAATTTCTATCTTAAAAAAATAATAATAATAGTTGAGGGGCTCGTTTAGAACGCCCTATAGCTGGGTTCCTATACATTTTAACCAATAAAAACAAAATAATATTGCTCGTAAATATATACGATATACATGTTATTTATTTCAATGTATAAATTTATTTACCGATCACTTCGAAATGATCGATAAAATTCACTTCATTCTAAAATGGATGGGAGATATATATATCGTACGCCCCATTTGAGATGTACCAGTAACATTTCCCTAATACATTTTTGTTTACTAATAAAAAGAAAATTAGCAATACTATTTATACACCATTTAGAAGGTCAGTATATAAAATGTAGATTTTATCTGGAGTGTATAAATAGTATTTTTCTAAAAAAAAATAAAGTATGAAAATTCTATTTAAAAATTTTATATATTTGAGAGAATTTTCGCACACTTTAAATTTTTTTTTTTGAAAATATTTCTTGTACATTAGAAATCGGATATACGATGTACACTTTCATCAGGACGGCTGAATTTTACTAACCACCTTATACTGGATAGAGTGTACATCGTATATTCAATTTCGGATGTACGGATAATATTATTATTATTTTTTAATATTTAAATTTTATTTTATTTTTTTAAAATACTTTACTAGTGGATTAAACAAACCGGATTCAAGCACCCTCTTGTTCTGATATCTTTTCGTTGTTTATGCCAAACGAGGCACCGGCCCACTGCCACGGCACGTGCGCACGTGACTCTTCCCACTAATCCTCTCTCTCTTGAGGATTACCACTCATTTATATATTTAATTAAGCGTACGGGGGCAATTCACTCACTAAGGTAAAAATAAAGAAAAAATAATTTTTAATTAAGCTTTTTTTAAAAAATAAAAATAAAATAAAGCTATCATTTTAGGACCACTTATGTGGTGCAAAAAAGATAGGAGAAATTGTTGCTCAAACCGGATGTATATATAATATTTTAGTATGTTCGTATATAAATTTAAAATGTATAAATTTTTTTATATCTGTGATAGTTTGTTATTTCGAAATAATCAAGTATAAAAGTCAAATTGTGTTTGGTTTAAAAATTGATATTCTCTGAAATAGAAAAAATTATGCTTAGTTAAAATTATGAAATAGTAAAGAATAGTAAAAAAAGATAATAGATTTTTTATTAAAATACCAACTTTGTCCTTACTTTATATATATATAAAAATTAATTTTAATTATTATAAATTAATTAAAATGACAATTTAATTGTAAATAATAAATTATATCTCACCTAAATAAAATAATTTTTTATATTTTATAGTATATTTTAGTAAATAATAATTACTAAACAAAATAATTTTTTATATTTTATAGTATATTTTAATAAATAATAATTATATAACTGCAGATTATATAGTCTCCGATTGGAAGGTAAGCTAATATATATATATATATATATATATATATATATATATATATATATATATATATATATATATATATATATATATATAAATCATTCACTGCATCTGAGGTATAAACCCTATTTCAGGGGGGTTGGAATATTTCTTAACGGGTTATTCCAGAATAACCCGTTAAGCAAGTGTTATTTTAAACTTTTATCCCTAATCATTTTTTACACCCGTTTTGCAAAAATAGTGGGATAAAGAGGATTATTCCATCTTTATCCCACAACCAAACAGGGCCTAAGTTTTGATTGATGTGTATTAAGTGAGTCGGCTCCGTTTGAAAAACGGAGTGTTTTTAGTGTTTATTTTGCCTCAACGACCTGTGTCCGATCAAGTCGAGTCGTGTCCTTTTTTCGTTGTAATTTATTTTTCGTTATCAATAAAATATCGGTTGTTTGTACCTATTTGCAGAACCATTGTGTTCCATTCTCTCGATTCTCTCACTCGATACAATTAGCGGAGTTGTGTTTTGGGACGGTTTTGGCTTACTCGTTCGTGCAGGTGACGGACGAGCGCCGTACGGATTTCGTCAAGCGATTCTAACTCCGTGACAAGTGGTTTATCATTTTCACATCTTAGATTATATTATTTCAGAAACTATTTACTAAATTTTAAAAAATTATTATCATGCTAACTGCATATTTTTTTTATTTAAGAGTCAAAAATTTAATAGTATCAATAATTTTGTGCTATTAATAGTATAATAGTCTAATTTTAATTTATATATCAGCTCTTAAATATAGCATAATAGAGATTTCGAAAATCAAAATATAAATTATTGGATGTGTCATATGAATTGAGTGTCATCTCTCTATATACCTTAGAAAGAGAAGAAAAAGAATTTTTTTTTAAAAAAAAAATACAATATGCATCTTTATACCCAAAAAAATAATAATAATAACTTTAAAAATTTATTACGTAAATATGAAAAATCAACAAAAGATTGGCCATTGCAATTAGATTATGATTTGGAAAGGTTAAATTAAACTTTTGAATTTAGCAATTTCTGGGTCGAAATCAATAAATCACTATAATCAAGTTCCATAATTTAATTTAATTGGCTAAATATTAATTTATCATAAATATAAAAGTGATGCACTAGCATTATTATGACGAATAATTTTAAAATTTTTGCTATTAAATTTTAGAGAGGTAATATATAAAAAAGATTAATTTTCTATAACATTCTGTAAATATATTGAATAACAATTATATTTCTACAAAATTTATTTTTTTATATTTTTCCTTTAAAAATCTTAAATTATTTATATACATTCCTCTTTTGATAGAATATATATAAAATGTCAATTTCGTCCTTTCAAATATGTCTAAAAAAAAAATTCAACTATTAAAATAATAAAAAAATATCTAAAAAAAATAAAAAGATAAATTTATCTCACTACCTAATCAAAATTAAATATTTAATCTATAATTAATTATATTTTTCTAGCTGACATTGACGGTAGGAACATATATGAACAAATTAGAATTTTTGAATGAATAAATATGAAAAGTTAAATTTTATAGAAATATATTTGTTATTCGATATATTTATATAAACAATGCTATCCGTACATCCGATTTCGGGTATACGATATATATTCTATCCATCCAGACGTGAAAACTTCTCCACTAGTCATTTCGAAGTGACCAATAAAACTTATCCCATTTCAGAATAGATGGAGTGTAAGATACGAATGTACAATAAGTATTTTTTTTATATAAAATTGTATAAAATTAATCCTATATAAAATGTATTTATACATCTGGTGCAGTCAACCGTTTACGAGGTGTATGCATACAAGGGGAGCTGCTGCAGTCTTCCACTTTGGTCAATTTTAATACTAATTTTACGTTGCCTGAAAGTAATAGCCAGGGGCCATCAGCAACCGCTCCAAATGCCCCCACGAAACCCATTTTCTCTTTCTTTCTTTTCTTTTTTTTCTTTCTCGGTACCAACCGTGGTCAGAACGCGGAGGGAAAAAAGCTGGAGTGTTGATGTAAGCTATGTAATTGGTGCGTTTGGAAACGGGTTAAGGTAGAACTAGCTAATCCTGGGATAAGTATAAAATACGGAACTAGAGTGAAAAAGCGTTTGGGATGATTCCAGGGATAAGAGATTTTGTGTTTGGTTTAATAATGAGGAATAAGAAGAATAAAGAGGTTAAGTTGGGTAAATTACCTTTTTGCCCTCAAGAGTTAATATGTGATAAAAATTATTAAAATCTAATTAGTTCGTTTTAATTAATGGATTAATAGTTTTAAAAAATAAAAATAAAATTATAATCATAATTAAATTATATTATTTAAAAATAATATTTAATTTAATATTTTATTTTCTCAAATTAAAATTAAAATTTAAAATATAAAATTTCAACATTTTAATTTTAAGATTTAAAATTTTATAATATAAATTTTAAATAATAAATTTTTTTAAAAAATTTACAAAAATCATATATTTGCTAAATATTTGTAAATTTTTGCCCTCAAGCTTTATTATGTGATAAAAATTTGGTAAAATCGTTTTTCTCGTTTTAATTAATGAATTAATGGTTTAAAAAAATAAAAATAAAATTATAATCATAATTAAATTATATTATTTAATTTAATAATAATATTAAATTATTATTAAATATTATTAATAATATAATTTAATAATAATATTATTAATATTATTATTAATAATAATATTAATAATAATATTATTAATAATATTATTAATAATAATATTATTAATAATAATATTATTAATAATATTAATAATATTATTAATATTAATAATATTAATATTATTAATATTAATATTAATATTAATAAGCGGAGGAGCACAAGCTCGGGGGCGCAAGCTCGGCCGAGTTCGGGGGGGGGGGGGGGCGCAAGGCCGTGCTCGGGGGCTCGGGGGCCGCAAGGTCGGCCGGGCTCGGGGGAAGAAGAAAGCGAGAGCTTGGTTCAGCTCTAATGGAGAAGAAAGGGAGAGGGAGCTAATGGAGAAGAAAGAGAGAGAGGAGGGAGCATTGATTGGTCTCGGGAAGTGGGAAAGGGGGGGAGGAGAGAGAGAGAGAGGAGAAAGTTTTGTTATTGGGAAGAGATAAAGTGAGGGGAGGAGGGTAAAATGATAAAAAATAAAATATTAAAATAATATATAAAATTTACTGTACCAGCTTATTCTAGTTGTACTGGGATAAGCAATACCGGATGATTCCAGATGCGTTTAGTAGAATAAGGGGGATATCCTCCTTATTCCCCGTTCCATCCCCATACCAAACAGCCCGGGGCATGCTTTGCTCGGCTTCTACTTTTTTAACTTTTAGTAATTTTTGCAAGTATTTGATTATAAAAATAGTATAAATGTATAAAATTTCCACTATTTAATACTTTAAAATTTTTAATTTATTTAATTTGAGTCATTCAAAAATATTTTAAACATAAATTTATAGTTACTAAAATTATATGATGTATGCTTATTAAATTTATAAAAATAAACGACACGTTCAAATTTTGAAACTAAAATATTATTGACTGACTTAAATTAAATAAATTAAAAAATTAAATAATAAAATTAAAATTTTGATATATTGGATATACACCCGACTCAAAATAATTCATAATTCAGTTATGTAAATTTTTATCTAAAAATATGTTAATTTGCGTATAGATCTTTTGTAAAAGATATCAAATTACAATTATATCTGTTCAAAATTTAAATTATTAAATTTGCTCCTTCAAAATTTAAAATTATTTGATTAGCAATGAATAAAATAGAATCAGACAACTTGACTGCATGCAGTTAGTCATATTACAAATTGACCAACTGCATGCAGTTAAGTTGTATAGTTTTGCTTTGTACATGGTCAACCAAATATTGCTAAGAGAGAATGATAATAGAGATACATATAAAAAATAGGGGCAATTTTTTATATACCCCTAAAATTTTTTCTGTTCCAACTTCTTTCCAAAATAACCCTGAAGTTAAACTCTGTTAGTGTACCGTTTGGAGCTGCCCCTCTGTGTGAAATTACCGTTTTGCCCTTTCAAATATACCCTAAACCCTAAATAAAACCCTAAACCCGTCCCTAAAAAATTAACCCTCTTAGATAAGGTATACCCTAAAGCCGGGCAAAATTGATAAATTCATTTTTCAATCTAACCAAGGTTAAGCATTTAACCTATGGTTAACTCAACTTTTCTAACAGAGATGGAGGTAGGGGTATTTGAATAACGGTGGATTTTTGAAGGGATAAATATGAAAAGTTGAATTTTGTAGGGATATATTTGCTATTCGACATATTTGTAGGGACCTGAATGCAATTAACCCAAAAAGAACAAATTTAACTAGTACATTAATTATGTATTTTATAGATATTAGATAAATTTTTATAGTAAATATTTTTTTAAATATATATTCTATATTATATATATTATATTATATTATATTTTATAATATTAATTATTTAATATTATGTGCGGTGTATGGAGTATCGGTACAAATATTATTTTTTTTTTTGAAAATTATAAGTGCATCCTATTAATTAAACATTATCTATACTAAAGTGTATATTTGTACATACACTATAAATCTAAAACCCTTTAATAAAAATTTTAAAAATTAATAGATTTTATAGATCATATATATTTAATTAAATTTTGATATTAAAATATTAATCATCTAATATAAATTGTGTTATATAGAGTATTAATATATATTAGGTGTATGCAATAAATTTATTTATTTTTTTTATTAATTTTAACAAGGCAAAGATACTCTCACTTATTTTTCAATTTGAAATAAATTTTCTAACTTTAACTTTTTAATTAAAAAATTATTTATAGAATAACTATCAAAACTAAAAAATTGACTAAAATTTTAAATTGAATTATTAGTGTAATTTAATATTACGAATGCTAAAATTTAAGGAAATATTAATAAAAAAATTATTTTTGATAATATACATAACACTACTTTATAAAATTTTTTATATTTCTTTAATTATAAATATTTTAGTCTTAAATTTTAATAATTATATATTTTAATTATCTTAATTACTGTGGTGTAGTCCGGGTCCTATTCTAATATTATACTATATAGCTGCAAATATTTAATTATATACATCACTTTCAAAATGTCACATTAATTTTTAAGTAAATCAAAAAATTTGCCAAATAGGATCTTTGTACATCCACTCAAGCAAAGATTCTAGCATAGTGAGGCCTAAGTGATGTTTGGAAGCTAAAAATAAGTTTAAAATTATATTTTATTAAATAATAGTATATGTATTTTTGGATAAATTACATATTTGGTCCTCAAATCCTAAGTCAAATAATATTTAGTTTTTAAAATTTTAATTTATTATAATTTTTAACTTAAAATTTTAAAATTATCGTAATCAAATTTTATATATAATTTAAATTAGTTGACTAAATATTAATATAGTGATATAATAATATTATGATAGGTAGTGTGTCAATAAATAAAATTTTATATTATTTTTATGGCTAAATTACAGAAAATCTCCCTCTAATATTCCGCTTTTCCACTTTACCCCCTGTCTTTTAAAAGTCGACAACCTGTCCCCTCGTAATTACCGAAATATGCATTTACCCCTCTGCCAGATATGAAAGTCCATCCATGAGCCTCTAATGAGCCAATTGCTTGTAACAAATTGGTAAGAAACCAATTCATATCTGGCAGGGGGAAATGGTAAATGCATCCATTAGAGGCTCATGGATGAACTTTCATATCTGGCAGGGGGGTAAATGCATATTTCGGTAATTACGAGGGGGCAGGTTGTCGACTTTTAAAAGACAGGGGGTAAAGTGGAAAAGCAGGATATTAGAGGAGGTTTTCTATAATTTAACCTATTTTTATTTATATTTAATTTACTAAATTATATTACGTGACTTAACTAGGCTAATTCTAAAGATTCAAATAAAAAAAATATAATACACCAAACTTTAATGAAGTATCAAAGTGTTATTCATCTTATAGTTTGAGAGTCAAACATGCAGGAGAGGAGGAGGGGTCACATACATAATATATATCCTCAAAAAAAAAAAAAACAAAACATGAATAGGATAGCTCATATTATTTACTGCACGAAGAGAGAGAGAGAGAGAGAGAGAGAGAGAGAGAGAGAGTAAAAAAGAGGAGAACAAATACAGGATAAAAAGGGGCCCGGGCAACTTTGTTTTACTCTTTTTTTTTTTTTTTTTTTTTTTTTTTTTTTTTTTTTTTTTCTTTTTTAAATTATTATTTTATTTTCTGGTGCTGGTGCTAACTCATAAACTGGGGAACAGCAAGAGAGGGTGGTGGGTCGATCGGTTCGGTTAAAATTTGCTGTGGAATATAAAAAATCCCCAAGGAAGGGGTGCTCTACTTGACTCGGAGAGAAACAGGGAAAGAGGAGAGAGACAAAGTTAGAGAGAGAGAGAGATTAAGGGATCATGGTGGGCTCAGGAGCAGTAGGAGGCGGAAGCGGAGGCGGAGGAGATCATAGTCATAGTCATAGTCATAGTAACAACAGCAGTAGCAACAACAACAACAACAACAGCACTAGCAGGAGCAAGGAAGCTGCAGGAATGATGGCGCTCCACGACGCCCTCCGCAACGTCTGCCTCACCTCCGACTGGACCTACTCCGTCTTCTGGACCATCCGCCCTCGCCCGTATATATATAGAGCATTACTTTTTTTTTTTTTTTTTTTTTTTTTTTTTTTTTTTTTTTTCTTTGGAGTATTATTCTTTTGGAGTTTCAATTCACATCGGGTGACTTTTATTTTATTTATTTATTTATTTGCTTGTTCGATCTGCAGTCGGTGCCGCGGAGGGAACGGCTGCAAAGTCGGCGACGACAACGGCAGCTTGTAAGTTGGTGAATTTTGTCGGTCGGTTGGATATGTGTGAAAGCTTGCAAAAAAAAATAGATGGATGAATTTTGTGGCGTAGGATGCTGATGTGGGAGGACGGGTTCTGCCGGACGCCGGTCCCGGATTGTTTGGAGGAGATCGACGGCGAGGATCAAATCAGGAAGGCCTTCAGCAAGATGTCCATTCAGCTCTACAACTATGGAGAAGGGTGGGTATTGGGTAGGTGTTTAATTTTGGTGGGTTTTTTTTTTTTTTTTAAATTTTTTTTTCACCTTTTTCCAGTGAAAGAGATGATGATGCCTCAGTGCTGTAAAGAGAAATGCTCAAACTGTTCCTTTATTCACAGTTTGATTCTCTGATTTTATCTTTCAAAAAAAAAAAAAAAAAAAAAAAAAAAAAAAATCAGAGTAAGATTTTAATAAGTATAAGATTAGTGTTAACTTTGAATTTTATTTATTTTTAGTAAATTTTTTTAATAGTTTATTTAATGGTGATTAAGAAGAGTTGTTGGTGCAGAAGATGGTGAGATCGATAGGTGATTGATAGGTTTGAGTGAAAATCTGAAACAGGTTGATGGGAAAAGTGGCTTCTGATAAATGTCACAAATGGGTGTTCAAGGAACCTTCCGAATGCGAACCCAACATCCCCAACTACTGGCAGAGCTCCTTTGATGCTGTATGTGCTGGCTGTTTGTTGTTTCCTAGCCCCCCTACTGTTTCCCACTTTCCTTCTCTTTTCATTTATTTCTCTCTCAACACTCAAGCTTCTATTAATTTCACTACACCGACAACTAGAAATTTTTTAATTTTTTAATTTTTTTTTTTTAAAAAAAACACAAACACTACAAATTCTCCCTCTTAACAAACTTATTCAGATAGTATAAATCACACCATACAAAGAAAGAAGAGATCAGATGTATGGGTATATATTCTGAGCAGCAGCCTCTCTCAAGAAGCAGCCTTTTATTACTTGCACCAGCTGAGAGACCTGCAACACAGCCCCTGCAAAAAGGAGAAGAATTTGATGCTCGTCCCCCCCACCCTACCACCTTTAGTCAAAGAGCGCACCCTACGAGTGCCCAAAATAGCAATCATTGCACTCAACTTTATTCCTACCATATATGTATATTTTTTTTTTTCCTTTTCGATTATTTCATTTCTCCTCCTCCGTATTATTTTCTCGTTTCTGCAGCTCCCTTCTGAGTGGACTGATCAATTTGCTTCAGGAATTCAGGTATAAAAATCATTCCCTCTCTCTCTCTCTCTCTTTCAATTGTAATGCTTCTAAATTTGATCAATTCTTCTTCTATGAACCTGCAGACCATAGCTGTCATTCAAGCCGGCCACGGCCTTCTACAGCTGGGTTCTTGCAAGATAGTGAGTATCTTATAATTCCTTATTAATTATATATAATAATAATAATAATAATAATATCAAATGAATTATGTGCAGATACCTGAGGATTTGCACTTCGTGCTTAGAATGCGGCATATGTTCGAGTCGCTGGGATACCAGTCAGGGTTCTTCCTCTCTCAGCTGTTCTCGTCGGGACGGAGCCCCGGGACTGCGCCGCAGAACGCCGCCGCCGCCGCCGCCTCCGCCGCTGCCGCTGCACTGAAGCAGGCCCCGACGCGCCCGCCGGCCCCCGTATTCAATTGGAATCACCATCCCTACCCCATGCAGCTCCCTCCGGCCGCCGTCGCGCAAATGCAGCAGCAGCAGCAGCAGGCCTTCCACCACCACCACCACCACCATCCGAATTCGTCGCGATTTGCGCAGATGGACGACGGCATGCTTTCCGACTCGGAGCTCAAGTGGCCCAACGGGCTCTCCTTCTTCACGGCCCTGACGGGCCGCGCCGACGACGCGAAGCTCCTGTTCGGCGGGGGCGGGGCTGGCGGCGACGGCCAATTCGGAAGCATCTGCGGGGGGCCGGCGGAGGACGCGAATGCCGCGGGGACGCCGGAAGGCAGCGGCGATCAACACCAAGACTATCTGAGCTTGGAGAGCAATTCGAGCAAGATGATGAGGAAGATGGAGAGCAGCAGCAGCATCAGCAAGTTCAAGAGGAGCCTCACGATGCCCGCCAGATTAATGGACATGAATAGTAATAATACCGTCTCGCCCACGCCGTCCTTGTCGTTGGATCACCACCAACACCAACAACATCAACAACACCAACAACACCATGCAGGTTCTTCTCCAGGAATGGAGTACAGGAGCTCCCAGACGGGTATTTACTCGGATATCATGGAGACGTTTTTGGAGTAGTAGTAATTAGTGCTAGTTTCAGAGGAGGATATATATGCACTGTAACGTAGACTTTAATTAATTATAAACAGTGAGCTAGCTTTGTTTTATTTTCTTTTGTTTTTCTAATAATAATTAAATTTGCATTTTTCCGTGTTGCTTCTTAATTACCCGCAATTCTTAAAGATTGTAATATTAATAATAAAAAAAATTAGTCGAGAAAATTTTAACACTATAACTAATTACAGGTAGTTGTAGAACTAACTAGCATGGCTCTTCTATTAATAATAATAACAACTATTTTTTTTTAAAAAAAATTTGGTGAGTTTGTTATTGTTGGAGCAAAATAGATCAAATTTTAATTAGATATAATAATTTATATTTTCCGATGATAACAAAAATTGGCCCATCAATCTAATGAGTCATGTCAGATCGAAATTATTATTTATATATAACTTATGTGAATTATGAATTATTTTGAATATATTTTTAATTTTTTAAAAATTTTAATTATACTATTTAAATTTTAAATTTATTTAATTTTAAATCGTTCAGTAATATTTTGACTTTGAAATTTAAGTTGATTATTTTAATAAATTTATAGTTGTGAGAATTGAAGTTTAGTTGACTGATTCAAATCAAATAAGTTATAAGATTGTGGAACAAAATTAAAATTTTAAAAGCTTAGGTAATAATTTAAGAATAATTTATAGCGCAGATAAGTTATGTAAATTTTTACTTATATATAATAATAATTTATTATAGAATTTTTTTTTTTTTTCATCTAGGATGTCAATGTGCTCTACCTTAAGTAAACTTAATAAATTTTGAATTACAATGTACATAAAATAAACAAAGGAATGGCTAAAAGTGAGTTTTCAACTTTTATTTGATTAGGACTTTTCTCCAAAATGAACTTGGTTGAAAGTATAAAATAACTAGATTTTGAATTTAGAATTTTAAATATAAATAAATAAATTGTTTATTACCTGTGTTAAAAATAATTAATAAAAAATTATTTTTAATCGTATTTTTTTACTGCACGTAACGTAATGTCACGATAATTCCCAATAGTGAGTCCATTCAATATAGTATGTGTTAATGATTACATTGGACTTGGGCTCTATTGGAGCTGAAATTAGCCCAAGGGCTGTGGTTGAAACCCTAGCTAGTCCAAAAGAGTGCAGGCCTTTGCTAAGCATTGACCGAACTTTGACTTCAAGAAAATCAATCTCATCAGTAAATTTAAAGAAAAAAAAAATTATTTGAAGAAAATTTTTGAAATCAACAAAAATATTTTAGACTTTCATGTTCATAATATTTAGTAAAATATCTTTATACTATATAAAAGTATAAGATTATTTTAAAAAAAATATTATTTTAATACTCTTAATTATTCTTCTTACTATTTCTCATAAAGTGATGTGATTGATTTGAAGTAATATGATTGATTTGAAATATATTTTATGTGTTATAATTGTTATAAAAAAAAAAAATCTTTTTCACCTTGAAGAGAGTAACATCTATTTTACCATTATAGTATTAAGTTTAGTGAGTTGCTAATACTATAAAGGATATGATAGATTTGATTGACCATTAAACAGTTATAATCATCTCAATCAAATGTAAAAAAAAGAAGATAAGTTTTAATTTACTTCCTTGTGATTTAGCATAATTTTATTTTGCTGACATGTATTTTAAAATATTATACTTAACTATTCAATAGTATTATGTATACTTCATTGTTAGAACTCACTGTAAAATAGAAAAAACAAATTAATACTTTTTCCATAAGAAATGAGTGGCATAATATATTATTTTAGCATTTTATAATCTACACTATACATACCTCTCTACAGTAGAGTGAACTGAACTAAAACTAAAGAATTATCTTTGAGTGGGTGTTTTTGTTTTTCTAATTTCGGAATGAGTGATGGTCGATTTACAATCTAAAATAAATTATAATTAGTGTTGGGACTGCATGATGCGGTGGTTTAACTACAACAAATCTTGCAAGGACGCTTTGAACAATAATTAGAACAATAATTAACGATGTTTTAAAGCGTTAGCAAAAATAACCCCGACGTTTTTAAACGTGTCGTCTAAAGAGTTTTTAAATGACTATGTCGGGACAAATATACCGACGCTTTAATATAGCGTCGAAAAATTTTTTTCCGACTCTTTTTAGAGTCGGTAATATGTTAGTTGTCGACTCTAAAAAGAGTCGTTAATTTAAACATTTGCTGACTCTAAAAAGAATCGTAATTTAAACATTTATTGACCCTAAAAAAGTCGTTAATTTAAACGGTTACCGACTTCAAAAAGAGTCGTTAATTTAAACAGTTACTGACTTCAAAAAGAATCGTTAATTTAAATAGTTGCCGATTCTAAAAAAAAATTGCAAACTTTTGCAATGCTTTTATAACAAACAAAAAGTTACTGCAACCAGGGACGAAGTCAGAATTTAATTATGAGGGGGGCCAAAATATATTCAAATAAAAATTTTAGTACATCATCAATTTTTTTTTTAAAAAATTATTAATTAAATAATTAATATAAAAATATTAATTTTTTTTAATTTAAAAATATTTAATTATCAATTTTTTAAATTTTTTTAAAATTAATATAAAAATATTAATTAGATTTACATCATCAATTTTTTTAAAAAATTATTAATTAAATAATTAATATAAAAATATTAAATTTTTTTAATTTAAAAATATTTAATTTTTAATTATTTAATTTGTATTATTTTATTCAAATAATTAAAAATTTTACTAAATATAAATCTAATTCAATTAGATCAATCACTTTAGCTAAAAAATTTATTAAATTTAGTATAATATTTTATTTAGTTAAATAAAATAGCTTATCAAAAATAGTTAGAAATTTAAAAAATAAAAAATAAAAAATTTGGAGTTAAGATATATTTCAAATAACTGTACGATACTCCTAATATATTTTATTTATTTAAAATGTATATAAATAAAAAAAAATTATGTTGTCACAAAAATAAATATTAAAAAGTTGAGGGGGTCATTATTATATAAAAGAAAGAAAGATATAAATTAGTATCAAGAATTATTGAGCAATATTAAAATGTTGAGGGGGGCCATGGCCACCTTGGGATCTACTATGGCTTCGTCCCTGACTGCAACAAAATCGAGAGTTATCTCGTCTGTGTCCAGTATGAAAAGATCATTATAATATACTTCTTGATGAGTATCACTAGATATCCCGCAGCCTCCAAATATGAAAATCCATCTGTCTACATGGGAAGCAGTATGTCCCTCGCGTGCATCCGGTCCTCTGCCTTCTACAGTTGGTTGAATCCATACATTGAAAGCTGTTCATATAGTTTGCAAATGCAATTATCAAATTTTCTCTGACGAGTAGCTGAGACAAATCCGAAAGAAGCATATTTTGAATAACTAATTACTAAGCGGTTAAATAACAACATTTCCTTAACATAATTGTACTATATAAAACAACAATCATGCAAAGTTAATTTTACTTACAGGTGTCTAAAATATGCAGTCTTTGAGCGATTTTTTCCCGTCAGTTCCACCGAAGACAAACAGCTTGTTCCCAACAGTGGTGAAGCTATGGCTGTCCCTCGGAGAAGGTGGATTGCCCGTTAACGGCCGTTTGCTTCAGGTCTGAGAAACTGGCAATTGAATATGCAGTGATTTAAGAACAATTAGGCTTTCGAGTTATGGATGATAAGAAGCAATTCAGTGTGCCATACCAATAGAAAAAAGGAACGAGACATACAAGAACCCAAAACTCAAGCATTGTGGAATGTAGTGGCATGCATTGCAAATTCAGAACAGGAAAAAAATTCAATTTTGAACACACCCAATTTCTCCAAACCTAATAAATGACTCAAGAAACAGAGATTATACAAACTAACAGAGCCATTCATTCACCAAATGGTTTCATCCGGGAAAAGGGTCTGTTACCACAAACATACATAATTAAAAAAGAGACCTTTATCAAAGGGATCATATATACGAATTATAAACCATAAGAGTGGGGTGGGGGGGAATCGGAGGATCCGATCGAGGAGCTCACCGGTGTCGAAGACATGGACGTCGTTGGTCTGGCAACTAATGATTGGATAAAAGAACAAATGAAGAACTACCTGCAAAAACCAGTAGCATGTTGAACAGCATATTAAATTCTAAAAAAACCACAAAGATCTGGAGTTTGTTTACTTATTGAGCAATGAACTCATCAGATAAGTCGGTCTTCGGTGACAGAACATGTATATTGATTATCAATTTTATTTGCATTTTTCATCATTGTTAGAGTTTCAACATCAACTCTTATCCACCCATTGGTTCCTCTGCATGAAAGGATAGGTATATACAGAAGTGCTTCCATAGGCTACAGCTGAATAGATGCATTACTGTTCTTTCGACGTCAGCATACCTGAATTGTAGCAAAACTCTTTGGTTCACCACCAGCACTTGGAAAGAATGTTGAACCATCACCTCTCTCAATGGTGACCTCGACAACAGCTCTCCTTGTCAACCTACCAATAAAATTCGAACTTTAGAAAACAAGGAATTTCCAACATCATCAATGGGATGGACTGCATATGGAACAACTACCCAGACGCATCGGAAGAATCCTGTGTGTCATCTTCCGGCAGGGTATCAACGACCATGGTAGGTCCATTTATTATATCGAACACCTTCTCCAAGCTCTGATGTATTTCAGAGCGCTCGGCGAAGTAACGGCCTCTTTTCTTGGTAGCCTTATTGTAACACTCCCGGAGTAATTTGTAATCCTACTTGAGAGTATCGTACTTCGACGACAACGTGTTATATTGGGCTGAGAGATAGGTGTACACATTTTTATAAAAGTTAGCATCTTCAAAATTTGCATATCGAATAGTAAAGCCAAGGTCACGACGCAGAATGCTGATACATTTACGTGATGCCTCCTCCTCGGACGGGGCAGCAACATAGGCAGGCGAACCCCATGAACGGATGGTTTCAACAACAGAGTCGCCTTGCTCGATCTCGACATCAACGTAAGCGCTAAGTTGCCTAGATGTGTCGACCGTAAGGCCATACTTTGGTGCTGGGATAGCTAATTTTTGGGCTATCTCTGATAGAGAGTGTTTAAAGGAGACCTCGACGACATCCATGCCTACACCGACAGTACCGAGAACCCAAGGGAAGTACAGGGGAAAGTAGTAGACCGAAAAATGGAGGGGAAATTGTCGAAAGTAAAAGGGAATGAAATCAAAGCAGACAGAACAAACACAAAGTCCCAGTTAACAAATCTAAGAAATTTAGAGGGGGAAAGAAAACAATACTCCAAGCACAGTAAAAGGCAAGAGGACCAAACCTCTGTTTTGTTTTGTAAATAATTGTAAACCACCAGAAGGAACAAAACAACACTGGTCAGTATTACTGTGCTTGGTGAAATAATAAGTTGAAATAGGAGGAAGAAGTTGCAAAATGCAAAACAAGTGGGTAAAAGAACTAACCATTCCATCAGTATTTATAGCCGGAGAAACTAAGGGAGTGCAGAGCAGCGCCACCTCGCGAGTAGACAACCGGATGGCGCCGGAGAGAGAGGAAGAGAGAAAGAGAGAGATTGGGTCGTACCTTCTTGATCGGGAAAAAAATAAAAGAAACAGAGAGGGCCATACACCTCCGATCGGCTCCATTTAATGCCGCGGGAAATCCCATCGTATAGAGAAGGTATCGCGGTAGGTAGAGAAGAAGGCAGAGACGAAGAGGGCATGAACTCAGGCGATCCGTGGCGGCAATAAATGCGTCGATGAGAGCACGTCCGCAACAGAGCAGAGCCATATAGGAACACGTCGGCATTAGGTCAGACGCACATAGGAGCAAGAGGGCAGAGCCACATCGCAACACGTCGCCATTAGGTGAGAGAGAGATAGTAGAGAAAGAAATCGGAGTCTGAGAGAGAGTAGAGGGACCGACGTAGCCGAAAACGCGGAGAAGCCGAAAAAATATTGAAGTTTCGCCTTTAATGTAATTGTATTAATTTTTTTTTTCTTTCTACCTGTTTTTATTATTTTTTAAAATTTTCGTTATTTTGATATTAAAATTATCAGCAACAATAAGATTGGCCCACACTGAGGAAATATTCACACATTTATTTTATTTTTTATTTCCCGCAGAAATGAGAAATCACGTTTATTTATCTCACTGAAAAAACTGCCCAAACCACACAGAAGATAAAGCGCCAACTCCACTCTGCTACCGTTAACACCACCACCGCCGCCGCCGCCGACGCCATTTTCGACACCATGAGGGCTGTACTTCTGTGGTCTCCAAACCCTTGCGCGAGGCAGCCGTCGCCCAATTTCAAGCCCCTCCTCATCCCTCCTGTCTGCCGACCTCCCCACCTCGGCCCCGCCGCTTCTGTAAAGTGCGCCCACCTCTCGCTCCTCCCCCGCCGCCGCCCCCCCGGCCTCGTGGCTTCCGCCGGCACGGAGGAAACCGAGCTGCGGCCTCCCGCCGGCCAGCAGCAGGGCGACGCCACCCCCGAGGACTTGGAGAACGTTCGCCAGATCCAAAAGGTTAGGATCTGTTTAGTCCTGCTGCTATTAGGAGCGCTCTTTTATAGCCTGCTGACAGCTACTTGCTGTAGCATAATCAGAAGCACCTATTATGCTTTTGACGCTCAAAGTTGCGTAAAGTTACATTCCTGCTCCTTCTGTAAAACAACCGATTAGTCCAAAGATGTGGATTAAAATTATTAAATGCGAGAAAATTTAGAATAAATTAGAAATTTGGCGGGATTTGAACTCAGAGCCTGATGTTCGTATACAACTGAAACTTTATAATTTTTTTTTTTTTTTTTTATTCCTCAAATGTTCTAATATTAGTGAGTGCGATGCTTCGTGTAAAGTGTTGTTTAGTGAAGTGTTGTCTGAATAGTGTTATTAGGAGAAGCACGATATCAAAATCTCTCTTGCAGCTTCTCTTTCTCTTTGCAGTAGAATCAGCGGTGTCAAATTAGAGTCTCATTTCCATATCCTGCCATTCTTGAAGTTTTGCATATTTCTCTTAGCCAAACGCTTTATTAGAGGCTGTTGCTGTTGGAAGCAGAAGTAGGACTAATAGATCCTTTTATTGTCATCATCTAGCACAAAAAGAAGCCAACCGGAAATGTGGCTTATCTTAAGTGCAAAATTTTTTCTGTAATTTTATTTATTTTTTGCAGGTTTTGGAGCTTCTCAAGAAAAATAGAGACATGCTCTTCGGTGAGGTGAGCTCATCTTATTGTTCGATTATGGTCTTTGGCGATCAAAGAAATATTATTGCTTATTTTTTATAATAAGGTATCATAGAGATATTGTTGTTTACTGTCATTCGCATATCCAACATTAGTTATTTTTTGGTTGTATCCTTTTAAATAAAATTGTGAGTTATTTGGTTGCACATTATTGGGAAAACAGGATTTTCCATCGTTGAAATGCAAAATTATGAAGAACACTGCCTTTAGAATTTAGGGGAGCAAATCAATTTTTGTTTAGATATACTCATTAGGTTCGACTATATGTTGCCTTCATGTCATCTTAACATCATGTACCAAACAGGCCCGACCCACTAGGTTGTAAATAGCGCAGCATTATTTTCTAGTTTGTAGTTGGTGTTTCTCTATACAGTATACTATGATTCATGAACGCTTAACTGTTTATTAATTGCTTCTTTTTAGGTTGATCTTTTTCTTTTTTCTTTTTCTCTTTTTAGCTGTAATATCACAAGGGATTCACTTCATCATTATCTGAAGCTACTTATGTAGGACGGTGGTTCTTATGATTTTTAGCCCAAGTAGTGTGAACTTTGAAGTAACATCAACCATCCGGCTACCTTTCATTGCGGTTGACCTTTATTATGGTCTTCTAATTGGATGTTGTGAACAAGATAATTGACTTAAATCAAAATTAGACTAATAAAGCTCTTCTTTAATGGTTTTGCAATTTCTTTCAAGCTTTTAAAATGGATCACATGAAACAATAGCGGCTTGACTGAATGCCTAGGCAGTGCCTGGGCATTATGATGTTTGTCTGCATCGTTGTTGCCTGACTGCTGTATGATGTTGGACTCTTTCTGACTTAAAACAAGTCTCGACAATCTGTTAAGCGCACACTCAGCTGTTCAATCTTTTGGAGGCATTATCTCCGTGTTCTTTATTCTATTCGAACATAAGTTTTATTCGTATGGAAAATGGATAACATTTGCTTGTCTCGCTAAATCTTGTCATCTTTCATTCAGATCTTGTTAAATCTATCTGCATCATAAGAAGGACAAAGTAGAAAACACAACTACTTGCTGGTGCCTTGTAAGTTGTAACATGCATGCTAGATTTTCTTAGAATGATTGAACGAATCTAGTCTTCTGGAGTCTATTTCTTGTGTATTAAACCATCTTCAACAACCAGGTTTTCTGTAGTTTTTGGTCATCTTCTTTTCAAGAGAAACTATTGCCGAGAAGATTCATAACTATTGCTGCTTCTTTTTTATCTGAGGTTTAATTTCTTCTCTCTTTTTTACTATCGTATTGCAGGTTAAGTTAACCATTTTGATTGAGGACCCGAGAGACATTGAGCGGAAAAGAGTGCTTGGCATCGAGGATCCTGATGAAGTCACTCGGGATGATCTGGCTGCTGCTTTGGAAGACGTATGTTCTTCATTTCTGTAAGATGCATAACTTTGAACCCTCTTTCTAGCCACCATCTCAAAATAGTAAAAAAAAATTAAGTTGTCTTACGAGCTTTATATTTTATGATTGGTCTTGATAGACTTACTTTCCTAATACTATACTATCATTCTTCTATAGGAATGTTACTCTAAGTGCAGTCAGTTGGTCAATATGCATGGTCAATTACTTTAACTGTTGCAGAATTGGTTTTATTATTATGAACAAACTAAACTCTTATTGTAAGTTTAAAGGGAAATGGAATATATGAAGATTAAATAACAGACATGCATGATAGGTGCAGCCAAGTCAATCAAGAATTTAACGATATAAATCAGGGAATATGTAGATCGTCCTGCTCAATTCTCAAACTATACATGGGGTGCTAAAATTTTAATAATTTAGTCTACTTTTGATATTTCACTTGTTGATGAAGGAAAGGAGATTTCCTGTACTTCATGTGCTAAGCTTCCTGTATGTCCAGTAGACCCCTCATCCGCGAGTCTTTCAGAGTGGGCTTTCGAAGGGCCCAAACTGTGTGTTTTACCATTTGCGGGAAAACACTACTGTAGAGACTTCATTTAAAATTTTGCTGTGAGGTTGTTCAGATTGACGTTTGTTGGAACTCAAAGGGACATCACTGGGAAGGCAAGGTTAACTATCATTTTAGAGTTGATATCAAGCAATATCTATGATGAAGTCAATTTTTTTTCATTTTTTCCTGTAGGATGATGGACGGTTAGTTTTGTCGAACTACATTAGGATAATGTTTTGGGATTTCCCCTTTTTTTTGGAAAATAATGAAAAACTCTGGAAAAAAAAAAGTTCTTAAGTCTTCTAGGAAGAAGTAAGAGAGAGGGAACATGAGGGAGACTTTCTCCTCTTTTGTTGTTATAACCTTTTATAGCTGTTGTGAGAGGTATGAATAAAGAGGATAACCGCTAACCTCTTTTGTTTGTAATCTCTTTTACATTTTTAAATGAAGTACAGATAGTATTTTTATCTTTGTATAGTTTGATTGAGATTCTACTACTCCTTTTAAAATACTAATCACAATTCAATCGTTTCAATCGCTTTTCACATCACTCAAGCGAGAGTCAGTGGTTCATATTACTTTTGGCACTGTTCAATTAGACTTGTTACATTTGTTGCCCCCTTCTCTAATCATGGTATCTGTAATTTTTCATTCACAAACAATAGGCTGGTCCTGCTGCAAAGCACAGGCCCTTCACTAATTCTTAAATAATTGCACTGAGTTTGGTCAATTATCAACACAATATAAGATATCTATTCTCATCGACATTAATAGCTAAATTGAATGCTCAGCACTATAAATATTTCTCCCTTGACCCCTTTTAATTAGTTGAGAAATGTGTAAGAGTACCTATTACCTAAACTAGAAGGACAACCAAGTAGTTTTCTGTTATAGTAGATTTCTCCTAAATATATCGTAAGCAGCCACTAACAACCTTATATAAAGTATCCAACCTCCTCAATTTGGAGGATTCAACTCAAGCAAACCCTTTAGAAAGAAAAGATATGTTAGAATTTATCTAAATCAGTCCAAATTTCTCATTCGTGTTATGGGTTAACTTTTGATTTTACTAGGTAAATTAATTGACTTTCAACTCTTTTCAGCCTTCCACTCTTTGTCAATTCTACTTCCTCAAGTCTCCTGTGGCATTTATTAAGGGGATAAACTAGACTTGCTGTTAAAGAAACTAGGGCCTGATCTTGTTATCAAGAGATTCATTCAATACACATAATTTGAGCGTGACGACTGCATGTTATGTTCATCCTACAACCTCTCAGTTCTATATCATAGAGATTCTCTCTCTCTCTCTCTCTCTCTCTCTCTCTCTCTCTCTCTCTCTCTCTCTCTCTCTCTCTCTCTTTAAAAAAAAGAAGTAATGATGGATAAATAAATAGATAAAATTCGAAAGTGTATCTCATGCTGCATTATGCATTATGTGTACCTAATAGAGCTAATAGGGGTATAGTAAATATCCATTTTACACTGTACTATTTGTAGCGCAAGAACTGGCGTGTGACTCTTGCAAGATGTGAGCTTTATACTCTTTCCTAGGAAACAATAACATACTAGAAGAGGTCCAGAAGTTCCACCGTCCCAACAAAATGAAATGCTATTCCCTTGAAAGGTTTGATAGAGGTCTCTTGTGTCAGTGCCTAGTGCATTGTCAATTCTGGCAGGTGGTTAAAGGGTAACATCAGTGTGCTGTTTGTGGTATTTGCTAGCTACTAATTAAGTTTGTGCTGATATTTTATAGGTAAATGAAGGAAGAATTCCAGAGAATCGAAATGCTCTTCGGTTGCTTGCTAAGGAGATGACAGAATGGCCTGACCTTGAGGTAACAATATGATCTTTATCTCCCTGATGCAGATAGGACTGCTTATTGCTTACTCTCAGCTTTTCATGTAATGTGTTCCACTTCCACATAACTGATAATGATTATGAATATTGCTCCACCAATTTAATTATACAGGTTGAAGCACCAAAAAACAAGAGCAGGCCTAGCAAATCTCTTTATGCAAAAGCTACAGACACAGGAGTCGATCCTAAAACGGCTGTGAAGAGACTTAACATTGACTGGGATTCTGCTGCTGATATTGAATCTGACGACGAGGCAGATGACATAGAAGTGCCCCCAGCCGTGGTATTTATATTTTAACTTTGTTATTGGGTCTTTTCAAAATTTTGACCTTTTTACAATATTGCTCATTCAATTCACTTTTATTGTTTTCAACTTTGTCAAGCTCTTATTATATTGGCCGAAATGACCCAAGTTATGACAAATCAGTGCATTAGAGTTTTGATAGCAGCACAATATGGAGTATCACGATATGAAGTAGTGCAATATGAAGTGGCTACTTTTATCATATTTGACACTTTTAATAGCAGCACAGTACGAAGTAGCTACCTTTTTCATAGCATTACTGTTACTTTAAATTGATGAAAATGTTAAGTCTTACTATGATCCCTTCAGTTCTTCATATTCTTTTGTGTTTTTGAAAGCTTGAAATCCTTTATACCAATATCTGAAAGCCTAAATTGTTGAAACCATTGAAACTACCAGATTGAAACGAAGAACCTGTTGGCTATTTATTTATGAGTTAAAATAGGTCCAACTTTTTGCCCCGTGACAATAGGTCCAGGAGACTAATAAATTGTGTTGGATGAGCCCAGTAAATTGAGTTGGAGGTGCGGTTCATAATAGACCCAACGTCCAGGTGGATTGAGTCAAATCGAAGCCCGTAAAGCGCTGTGGCTGAGCCTTTAAGTGCGATGGGTGTGCCTTTTCTATAAGTACGTGCTTTTGGAATAGTTGGTTAGCGCTTTCGATCCATAGAACCCTACCCCAAAAGGAAACCACATATGAGATTTTGAACTTTGACCATCAATAGGATCAAAAGAAAATGTTGATAGCTGGCTCAGCTGTTTTTCCCAAAATTCCTGCTTTCCTGGTTGTCTTTGGTTTAGATCATTTTTGTTATCTCATGCAGGGATATGGTGCTCTTTACTTGGTGACTGCTTTGCCGCTTGTGATTGGAATCTCTGTAGTGCTGATCCTTTTCTACAATTCTCTTCAGTGAAATCTTGGGTATTTTTTTTTCTTAATTTGTTTCTTTTCTTAAATTTGATCATTCTTAATCACTTGTGTATCTTTAGTCATGCTACTGTCACTATTTCTTTCCTTTTGGTAGTAATAGACAGTAAATTCATATCTATTTTCGTGCTTAAAGAAACACGAAGGCTTGCATGTAATTGCAAATAACATGTTTCTACCAATTCTCATGTATATTAGCAGTTTTAATAATTTGATATTATTGGGGGGGAGGGGGGGGGGGGGGGGGAGCGTTGAATTATTTGCATTTTTGGGCTGTGAACTTGTTCAGAAGTTTCATTTTGGGCCCTGATTGTTAAAATGGACAAGAAGCACCTTGAACTTATATGGCATGCTCCATCCAAGCCCTTTCCATCATCTGCTGTTAACGAGACCGGCGGCACTACCGATGTCGGTGCTGTAAATTGAAGAGTTTATCACATTATTTGCCCCTAATCTTTTTGTAAAATTTCACTTTCCCCTAACCTTAAAAAATGGATAAGAAGCACTTATGACCGTATGTAAGAAGCATTTGTGAACTTATGTAAGTGATCGATCCAAGCCCTTTCTATTATTTCATTTAATGGAACTAATAAAGTTGCATTCTTAGCTTACAGCTTCGTGCAAAAAGTTCACTTAATTTTCATTTTTGCAGTTTATGGATTTGTTTTTTATTTCACATTTTTTTTTTTCGAAAAAAGTGCCATTTTCTCAAACTTGGGCTAGTGGCAAGCAGAGATAAGTTACTATCATAGGTAGCTTGTAGGGAGAACCTTGATTGCAATATGTTGGAAAATTGGGTGAACGAATGGTGCAAAAGTGGAGTAATAGCTATTTTCTAGTGGCTTTCGCGGTGAGGCCCTTTAGTACGAGGGTTAGATTGTGGGAGCCCCATTAATAGGAAATTATGAAGAGGGCTTGAATGGAAATCCAATATAAGCTCAACATTTTTCTTGTCCCTTATATAAGTCAGGGGGTGCAATGAAACTTTTAAAAAAGATCACAATAAATAGTGCAGTTTATGTTGAGAGTCAGTGTCGTCAATCTAATCAAGGTAAGATGTGGAAAGGGCTCGGATGTACCTCTTTTTATAAGTTTAGGAAGCTGCTTATCCATTTTTAAGGGCCTGTGGGCAAAGTTAAACTTTTTAAAGTTCACAGGCCAATGATGGAATCGACTGTTTCTTTCCTTCTTCTTCTTCTTCAACTTTGAGTCATATAAATGGAAAATGCATGTTATTTTTGGGTGGACTGACAGTGTAATTAATATAAGTGGGTATCTATGCATGCCTTTTGCCTAGGTGGCAATTTAAAGTCAAGGGGAAATCATTTCAGAGAGCAACTGATAATCATATAGCTTTTTTCCACTTTTTCATTTGCTGTTTGCTGGGAAAAACGGTTGAAATATTTTAGTTTTTTTTAGTAAGAAAAGAATCACGAGTACTATAAAGGACTTTGCGGGTAGGTTCTTTAAAAAGATTGCAGCGAACTTTATAGGTAGAGAGCTTTCTAAGTCACAAAAAGAGCTTGATGCAAAGCAAGGATTTAAGTATCCATCGGCATAGTTCGCATCCACCGTGCTGTATCGTGTCAACAAGATACCAGCATGATACAGTTTTCATGTTGATGGCACAACTGAAAACCCTTTTTTTCTTTAAATTACTAAGTAATTTTCTCAACAAAGTTCAAAAGAATTGATAAAAATATATAATAAGCAATTAAAAATTTTTGTTGCAAAAAAAATAAATATTTTGTTGGGAATTTGATGGACCGTCCGTTATACGCTATCAACACAGATGCACGAAAAATAGAGAAAACTGAAGACCGGTAATAGAAATAAATGCAGAAAAGAAGAAATCAAAATTTTTACGTGGTTCGGCAATTGCCTACGTTCACGAGGAAAGCAAGAGAGATGCATTCCACTATAAGAAGGACCAAAAGAAATATAAGTGTACGCCTTATGCCTTTTTCAGATGAAAAACTAAGAGCCTTATGGTGAACCCCACCTATCTCTTGTTCTAACGAAAAACATTTATGCTGTTGTTTCGAGTAATCCGAACCGCTCAAGCATTTGGTCGAGAACCTCCGCTTCGCTGCCGAACCCAATGCCGCATGCGAATCGCCGTGCACCTTCTATAATAATGTCGTAGCTTCAAAAACGCGAAACCGGCTGCTAATTAATAAGCCTCCATGCGCATGCACGCCTTGCTCCGTGCGGCAACGAGGAAGACCAAAAGACCTTAATTAATTAGCCTCAAGAATCTGGCCGCTTCACTTTAATTAATACCCTGGTGTACGTATATATAATGCTAATGAAGCTAGTCAAGAGTCAACCAATATAATTAGACTAGGACTTGTATGGATAGACATGAATCTTTTACCAACAGAAATCAACTTAAAGATCAAGTAATATTTCTCATACATCTAGTCTATATCATAACCAACTTAATCGGTTAATTAAATTTGACTCAATCCAAATTCAAAAGAAGGCATAAATCCGTAACATTCTCCACCTTGACTTCTTTTGTATTTCACCTCTCTTATCTTATCGCCTCCTCTCCCTGAGGCATTCCGAAACTAACAATGCAGTCTAGCAAAGTTTAGATAATTCCTAGACCTCTCTTATCTTATCGCCTCCTCTCCCTGAGGCATTTCGACATTAGCAATGCAGGTTAGCAAAGTCTAGATAATGCCTAGACTTCTCTGTTGTTACCGGTTTATCGATTAGCTTATATAGATTTCCTTTATTCTCTCCTTTCATAACGATCGTAGCACTCTTTTTCACCTTAACAACTCCACCTGAAATGCTGACAGAACATTCAATATTGTCAAGAGTACGAAGTGATATAAGATTCAACCTGAGATCCGGAATATGTCTCCCATTCGTTAGCGTCCTCATCACACCATCAAACATCTTTATTTTCACCGTTTCAATACCAACAATCTTGCAGTTAGTGTGATTACCCATTATAACACTACCACCTTCACAAAACTTGTAAGTATCAAATAAAGACCTGTCTGGAGTCATGTGATAAGAACAACCTAAATCCAATATCCAGTCACTGAGAGATTCTAGACCTGTAGAAACCATCAAAACATCAAGACTAGTGTCGTTGGCTACACTCGCCGTATCTGCAGAGGAATCCAATTTTCGCAGTCAAGCCTTCCTCTTCTCGCATTTCTTTTTCACGTGACCCTCTTTCTTACAAAAGTAACACTTCACCTTTTTCGAATTTGACTTGGAATATAATTTTTCTTTACCTGCATCACGTTCACTAGATCGTTCCTTTCCTCCACCTGTATCATTTACGACCAAAGCAGCATTGCTTTCTTCGGTACTTGCCTAAAACCTTATTTCCTCAGATAGAAGGATCGATGTGACATCTTCCATCTTCAAAGTTTGCTTCCCGTAAAGTATGGTGGTCGCCAAATGATTGTAAGACCACGGAAGTGACGTGAGGATAATCAATACTTTATTGTCCTCGTCAACCTTGATATTAATACTGAGCAAATCTGCAATAATCTTATTAAAGGTGTTTAAGTGTTCCGTTATTATCGTACCTTCTCTCATGCGTAGTCCATATAAATTTTGCTTTAGGTACAGCACATTCGAGAGGCTTGTTGTCATATAAAGCTTCTCAAGCTTGTTCCACATGCCGACTGTAGTTTTTTCATCCATTACGTTGTACATCACCTCATCTGTTAGTCACAATATAATTGTATTAACCGCTCACAAATTAGTCTCCTCCCAATCTTCGTCGCTCATCGATGTCGGCTTTTCTGATTTTTTGAGCAACGCCTTATGAATGTCCTGTTGTACCAGAAGGTGACACCGTCCTTGGAATTGATGAATGAAGCCATTACTCACTTAATAAATGCTAGTTTAGTTTTTCTATAAATTGTCTTTTCGTTTTTCTATAAAATTAATGTGTCTTTTAGTATTCCTAAAATGTCTTTTAGTATTTCTAAAAAGTGTCTTTTAGGTTTTTTATAAAATTTATGAGTGAGTTAATGTATTGGAAAGTTGAAAGGTCTTTTGAGAGACTATATATATGTAATAACTTATGTTGAAAGAAACAAGTTAAGTTGAGTTGAATTTTCTACTTTCATTTGAGAAGAAGGATTTGTACTTATTTTACTCCTATCTCCTAGATGGATTTTCTGTGAGAGAAGAGTGTTGCTTGATCGCTGTAGTTGGTGGAGTCCTTGTGGTGGCAAGTGTTACTCGACCATTGCGTTGGTGGATTCCGCGTAGTGGTGAGTGTGCTCGAGTTCGACGTGGTGGATTCTACGGCGGGCCGAGTGTTTATCGGTTCGTTTCTTTCTTCTATCTCCGCGCACCCTCTAAGTTCCGGCGTCAGATTGGTATCAGAGCCTTGGTTCAAGATGGCTAACATCCATAGGCGTGGTCCACGCGTGGAGAATGCCCCAACGCGTGAGCGTGATTTGCAGGATGTTGAGAGAGAAGATGACTTGCGGAGACAAGTGCGACTTCTTGAAGAGCGACTTGCTCGCTTCGAAGCTTTGGAACACGACAATTCTCGTCATGGTTCAGAGCAAGAAGACGAGGAGAATATCAACCCTTTTCATAACGCTCGTAGACGGGCGCCTAGTGAGGAAGGTTCTCTACATCGACAACCTCGGAGGAACCAAGAGTTCCGCCGGGACCTCGGCATCAAAGTAAATATTCCTGAGTTTGAAGGAAGGATTCAACACGATGAGTTCATTGATTGGCTTCATACGGTGGAGCGGGTCTTTGAATATGAAAATGTACCCGAGCACTACAAAGTAAAGCTTATGGCCATCAAGCTTAAAAAGCATGCATCTATTTGGTGGGAGCAACTCAAAGTTCGACGAGCTCGCGAAGGAAAATAAAAAATACAAACTTGGGAGAAAATGAAGAAAGAACTCAAGAAGAAGTTTATATGCAAGATGCTTTTCTCAAGTTTCACCGGCTGAAACAAGAGAATCGCTCCGTCGAGGAGTACTCGGAGGAGTTTGATCATCTTATGATGCGATGTGGCATTTATGAACCGGAAGAGCAAACCATCGCTCGTTACCTTGGTGGGCTTCGTCGTGAGATTTTCAACATCGTCGACCTTCAACCTTATTGGACATACAATGACGTCTACAAGCTTGCGATTAAGGCAGAGAGGCAACTCAAGCCAAAGGATGAACGTCGACCATCTAGTGCCAGTAGTACTCGACCCATAGGTTGTGAGAACACTTATAACCGGGGGAGTGCTTCTCAAGCTTCTAAGGCCATATCTCAAAAGTCCTATCCAAAGCAAGAGGCGGTGGCTACTTCTAGTCGTCCTAGTTCTTCCAACTCCAACCCGTGGCGATGCTATAAATGTCGAGCCCTCAGACATATTGCCTCTGAATGTCCAAATAGGAGAATTGTTACTCTCTTGGAGGAGACACCTGATGTAGAGGAAGGTCTTGAAACTACTTCACCTGTGTATGATGAAGAGGTAGAAGAGGAAGATGAGTCACCTATGGCGACGGAGGTGAGGCTCTTGTCATTCGGCGAGCTTTAAGTGCTACACCCGTTGAGAGTGATGATTGGCTTCGCAACAATATTTTTCACACACGGTGCACTTCTCATGGCAAGGTATGCAATGTTATTATAGATGGGGGTAGTTGTGAAAATGTGATTTCTACTACTATGGTAGAGAAGTTACAACTTCGTGTAGAGAAACATCCCCAGCCATATAAACTCTCATGGCTTAAGAAAGGAAATGATGTGAAAGTAGAGAAAAGGTGTTTGGTTTGCTTTTCTATTGGTAAAAATTATAAGAATGAGGTGTGGTGTGATGTCATCCCCATGGATGCATGTCAATTACTTCTTGGATGTCTTTGGCAATATGATAGGAAGGTCATGCATGATGGCTTTAAGAACACTTATACATTTACCAAGGATGGGGTTAAAATCACACTAGGTCTTTCCAACCTTGAGCATTTATCCAAACTTTCTACAGGAACGGATAAAAGCTTGTACTCTAAGTCACTATTTCTTGAGGAGCTGGTAGAATCTAGTGAGGCATATGCTTTACTTCTTGTGGAGGAAAATAAAATGAAAAATGAAATACCTCCTATTATCTCACCTCTTATTCATGAGTTTAAAGATGTGATTCCGGAAGAGATTCCACCCGGTCTTCCACCTATGCGGGAGATCCAACATTGCATTGACCTAGTGCCGGGAGCCGCTATACCCAATAAGGCAGCCTATCGAATGAATCCAAAGGAAAATGAGGAACTACAACGACAAGTTGAAGAGCTTATTCGCAAAGACTTGGTGTGAGAGAGTATGAGCCTGTGCGCAGTGCCGGCATTATTGATTCCAAAGAAAGAGGGCTCTTGGCGCATGTGTGTGGATAGTAGGGCGGTCAATAAAATCACTATTAAGTACCGCTTTCCTATTCCGCGACTCGACGATCTTCTTGACCAACTTCATGGTGCCTCGGTTTTCTCCAAAGTTGATCTAAGGAGTGGCTACCATCAAATCCGTATGCGCCCTGGTGATGAATGGAAAACAGCGTTCAAGATGCGTGATGGTCTCTACGAGTGGATGGTCATGCCATTCGGCCTCTCAAATGCTCCAAGCACTTTTATAAGGCTTATGAACCATGTATTCAGACCCTTTATTGGCAAGTTTCTTGTTGTTTATTTTGATGATATTTTGATCTACAGTAACAACATTGAGGAGCATATAGCGCATTTTCGCAAAGAGCGCTTTCCACAAGGCCGACATGGCAAGCTTAAACCGAGAGCAGATGGACCATTCAAGGTATTAAAAAGAATCGGTAAGAATGCCTACAAGATCGAGTTGCCCGGCGAGTACAATGTTTCAGCGACTTTCAATGTTGCGGATCTTTCACCGTATTATATCGAACTTGAGGACAAATTCTTTTCAACTGGGGGAGAATGACACCGTCCTTGGAATTGATGGATGAAGCCATTACTCACTTAATAAATGCTAGTTTAGTTTTTCTATAAATTGTCTTTTCGTTTTTCTATAAAATTAATGTGTCTTTTAGTATTCCTAAAATGTCTTTTAGTATTTCTAAAAAGTGTCTTTTAGGTTTTTTATAAAATTTATGAGTGAGTTAATGCATTGGGAAGTTGAAAGGTCTTTTGAGAGACTATATATATGTAATAACTTATGTTGAAAGAAACAAGTTAAGTTGAGTTGAATTTTCTACTTTCATTTGAGAAGAATGATTTCTTCTTATTTTACTCTTATCTCCTAGATGAATTTTCTGTGAGAGAAGAGTGTTGCTTGATCGCTGCAGTTGGTGGAGTCCTTGCGGTGGCAAGTGTTACTCGACCATTGCGTTGGTGGATTCCGCGTAGTGGTGAGTGTGCTCGAGTTCGACGTGGTGGATTCTACGGCGAGCCGAGTGTTTATCGGTTCGTTTCTTTCTTCTATCTCCGCGCACCCTCTAAGTTCCGGCGTCAGAAGGACTTTTACTTTTCTCTGCGAAAGACCGAAATTTTCTCTACCGTTAAATTTCTCCACCTCAAACTTAGATGATGAGACCTTTGACATCTCTGCTGTAGCGCGAACCTTATGCTCTGATACCACTTGTTGGGAATTTGATGGACTGTCTGTTATACGCTATCAACACAGATGCACGAAAAATAGAAAAAACCGAAAATCGGTAATAAAAATAAATGCAGAAAAGAAAAAATCAAGATTTTTACGTGGTTCGGCAATTGCCTACGTCCAAGAGGAAAGCGAGAGAGATGTATTCCACTATAAGAAGAAACAAAAGAAATACAAGGGTACACCTTATGTCTTCTTCAGATAAAAAACTAAGAGCCTTATGGTGAACCCCACCTATCTCTTGTTCCAACGAAAAACTCTAAGAAAATAATCCGGAAAGAGATTTTCGTAAAACCTTAATCAAGAAGACTAAATTAGAGAAGTATAAAAATTTCTGACTAAAATCTTTTATGTTGTTGCTTCGAGTAATCCGAACCGCTCAAGCAATTGGTCAAGAACCTTCGCTTCGCTGCCGAACCCAATGCCGCATGCGAATCGCCATGCACCTTCTATAATACTGTCGTACGCTTCAAGAACGCGAAACCGGTCACTAATTAATTAGCCTCCATGCGTATGCACGCCTTGCTCCGTGCGACAATGAGGAAGATCAAAAGGCCTTAATTAATTAACCTCAAGAATCCGACCGTTTCGCTTTAATTAATACTCTGGTGCACGTATATATAATGCTAATGAAGCCAATCAAGAGTCAACCAATATAATTAGACTAGGACTTGTATGGATAGACATGAATCTTTTATCAACAGAAATCAACTTAAAGATCAAGTGATATTTCTCATACATCTATTTCTCATACATCTAGTCTATATCATAACCAACTTAATTGGTTAATTAAATTTGACTCAATCCAAATTCAAAAGAAGATATAAATCCGTAATATATTTCATGCCATTATGGGTTGGCACACATGTAATTTTTGTGACCGGCATTCATCGGCACTGCTTGACATGCACCGTGCCGGCTAGTTTTCGGCATGATCTCGTGTCACGACACTTAAATCCTTGTTACCAAGTCGACCAACAATCTGCTGCCAATTGTGTTTCATTGAATTTATGTCAATAACTATCCGGAATGGTTTTACAAGTCAAAATAATGTGCGGAGTGCTCCAAGGCAGCTACCTGTCATTGATGCAATAAGTGTGTAAATTCTTTGCGAGACTTCAATGAACACTTTATGAATCTGCAACTCCGTTGATATCTTGATGGCCTCTAGTATTGCCTTCAGTCTCTGCCGTGATGGTTAATCTATTTTTACTTGGAAAAGCTCCTGCAACTATTAAATTCCAAGGAAATTGGCTCAAGTTGCAAAGATAGCATGCAATTCTTCGAAACTGAACATATTTAAACATGCAGAAGCAAAATTCCATATTCAAGCTTCAGATTTTGCGGCTCAGTATCTCATTGAAACTTCATGTTACAGCTGAATCTCCAATTATTTCTATTTGCCTCACACTGCTAGATATGACTACACAAAACAGAAGCGGAAGCTAGGCCAAGTAGGCACTAAGTAGGCAATATGAGCAGTTTACTTGTTATGATCAAGTTTATTGCTATTGTACCATTAGATCATGAATTATATGCATATAACGGAATCTTCAATGTATGTCCTTCATGGTCAGACTTGTTTTTATGCCATGTGAGTAGAAATTGTTGGTTCGCGAACTCCTGATTACTGCTCAGCACGTTATATATATATATATATATATATATATATATATATATATATATATATATATATGTATTGAACATTATCATGCCTCTTGTTACCTGTAATATCACAAGTTGCTGCTCTAAATGTTCAAAACGTATTCTTTTTAGTATTCTCGTGCCTCTCTTGTTACTTGCAATTTGATGCTATGTATTAACTGTTATGAGCCTACATTGGGTTTTCGTTATTTTACAGGTTTGATTCTGTTTTTGCACACTTTGATCATGAATTTGCAGTCCCCAAAGTTCCTTTTGTTTTATTTATTTATATATTTTTGCGTTTCAAGTTACATGATATGTTTGCATTGCCTCTTGGAGATTAATACTCGGAACTGATAAATTCTTCAAACTTATGGTGCTTTGGATTTCATGTTTCTAATTGGCTCATGCTACATGATCATAGTTGTAATTCTTTACAGTAGGCCAGATGTAAAGCTATGTAAGAAAAGAAGATCGTGATGATTCCACTCTTAAGATTCATGATGAAGCTCATAGCATGCTTATTTTCCTCTACTTGTCTATGTTGTATGTTGACCATGCGGACATAAAGTGTATGATAAATGGTAAATGGATAATCTGTTACATTATCGACTTAACGGTATTTATGATCTAACTCAAACTTAACCACCAACTCTGTACTTTGTTGTGTAAATTTTAAAATAGTCCCATTTTTGCACTAACCTCTGAGCCTTATTTGGAATATGTATGGTACCTACTTATCAATGACATATGATGATTATGATATGGCAAGGTGCTTTTATTAATCAAGGAAAACCATGTATTTTACACAGTTTTACTCATGACATGACACATGACACTTCGTTAATACTTTTATTGATGTGTACTTTTGTTTCTAAGACTATTGAAATGCTTGATTAACTAGACTTTTTTTAATAATGGATGCTATATCTCTTTACTAACAGATGTCGAAGGTGTCGATGATCATCTCGGAGAGATGATGGGTTTATTGGAGGGTGACTGATGTGCTACTGCATTCATCTCCTTACTACTGATGTGTGTGGATTTACTGATCAGTGCATGTAAAGTATTCTTCGTCATCGTCTTCTTCATCATCTTCTTTTTCTTGAGATGTATCATGTACTTGTTGGAGTTTAGAATACCTGATCGTTATATGCATGTCATTTCGATTAAGATTTATGTAATTAATTGATTTTATTTGCTTTGGGTTTGGGAAATGTTTTAGGATAGCTCTGTTAGTGTTTGTTTTAAAATATGATATATAAGCTTCATTTAGGACAATGGGCCTGTTGGGTGTCCAAAAGTCTAATGGGTTTTACTTACTATACAAGAGTTTAGTTTTATTCGATGAAAAATTTATGATATGTACTAGTGGCTTATATATTCCACAATTTTCAAGTCACTTCTTAGGTAATAAAAAAAGGGGTTAATTGCATACAGCTATTCTTAAGCATATCGAATAGCAGATATATTTTATAAAGTTCAACTTTTCATATTTATTTCTTCAAAAATTCTAAGTTATTCATGTATATCCATCCAGTTTATTATCGGTAGTTTATTATTTATTTTTTAACAGATTATATATGAAATGATAATTTTGTCCTTTTAAAAATATTTCTTTAAAAATTTCAACGGTTAAAATAATAAAAAATGTCTAAATTTATTTCATTTTATTTAATTTATGATTAATTTAAAAAAAATGTCTCTTCAAAAATTTTAACTATTAAAATAATAAAAATATTTAAATTTATTTTATTTTATTTTATTTATAATTAACTAGATTTTTCTAACAGAGATACGGTAGAAATATATATAAATAAAAATTAAATTTTGTACGCATATATCTGTCCTTACATATGTTTACACGGCCGTATGTAATTTACCCTAAAAAAAAGTGATACCATCCGCTAACCACACGCACGCGCGCAGTCTTGACTTCCATGTTCGGTTAACTTAAATTTAAACCTTATCTTTTATTTTATGTCTTGGTTTTATTGCTTTCTAACTTAACCTGAGTTGGTTACATTTTAACCTGAGATTAGCGGTCGTGGTCCAACTAGCCGTTGGGGCCTTGGTTCCTACTGGTTGTCTGCTGTGGGAGCTCTTATTTTGGGTTTATTATTAATTAACTTAACCTTAACCTGAGTTGGTTACATTTTAACATGAGGTTTGTGGTCATGATCCTACTGATCGTTGAGATCTTGGGTCTCATAGGGAAGGGTATAGGAGGGGTACCTTACCTTCTTCCGCTACATGCTTCTCCAAATATACCTCTCTCAGCTTCCTCAGTAAGCTTTACTTTTCTTCTAATTTTAATCTACTTGCTGAATTTCTGAGTCTTTCCAGCTCACATTGTGCTACCTTGGAGATATGCTGACTGAGTAGCTCATATATATATATATATATATATATATATATATATATATATATATATATATATATATATGCTATTATGTTATTAATAGCATCAAGTTAATTGTGCTATTAAATTTTTTACTCTTTGATGAAAAAAATGTGCGGTTATGATGATAGTGGATCCCTATGGTTTAGTAGATGGTTGGAAAAATAGTATGATCTAACAATTGAAAATGATCAAAAAGTAGATGTAACGGAAGAAAACTTAATAGCACGAAGTCATTGGTGCTATTAGGTTAGACCTTGGATTAAGAGATGTGCGCTTATGATGATAGTGGGTCCCATGAATTTAGTGGGTGGTTGAAAAAATAGTATTATCTAAGGGATGAAAATGATCAAAGGGATAAATCTAACGGTGGAAAACTTGGTAGCTAGCACCAAGTGCTTTGTGTAAGCATCAAGCAATTGGTGCTTTAAGTTTCCTACTGTTAGATCTACTTTTTTGACTAATTTCACCCTTTATTCTATTTCACAAAACACTCACTTAACTCAAGGGACCCATTATCATTCTAACCACACATCTTTTATCATCAAAGAGTTAAAAACCTACAAGCACAAATGATTTGGCACTTTTAAAAATAAAGTGCTCAATTATATATATATATATATATATATATATATATATATATATATATATATATATATATATATATATATATATTAAAGTCAAACTTGTATGTTTTTAGAAGAATTGAGACCTCCGTGCTATCAAGTTATTTTTGATGTTGGTATTTTCGAATCGATGATTGACTCAATTAAATTAATTTGAATATTTCTATACTGTTAAACTTGTAAACTACTCATCACGATCATTAAAATTTTTCATTTTGAGCCTCTTTGGTTACTAGAAAAATAATATCGAAAAATTACAAAATTTATTTTCTATACTTTTTAAATACACTAAATCAAATTTAACAGATCAGACCATCCATTTAAAAATTCTAATATCGAAAATAATTTGAAAGTATGAAACCTATATCCATTCTTATTCTTATTATTATAAACAAATATATTTATTGATTTCGTCTCTTTTTTTTTTTTTTTTCGATACGTGTAAATTACTAAAATATCCTTTACATCATTAATTTTATAATAATTATTTAATAATATCTATTGTGAATTCAAATTTAAATTATTCAATTAAACTTATTTTGAATTACATAAATTATTAATTTGTAATTATAGTTGAAAGTTAAATTCAAAATACGAGTTTACAATTTGAAATTTAGTTTACTATTTAAATTCATATTCAAATATATATTGTAAAATAAAGCTCTATATTCAAATTATTATTCAAATTTAAATTATTCAATTAAATTTATTTTGAATTCAGTAAATTATTAATTTTTAATTATAATTGAAGGTTAAATTCAAAATACGAGTTTACAATTTGAATTTTAGTTTACTATCTATTCTTCTATTCTTTTTATTATAAACAAATATATTTTTTGGCCTCACCCTTTTTTTTATCTTATTACTAAAATATCCTTCACATCATTAATTTTATAATAATTATCCAATAATATTTATTGTGGATTCAAATTTAAATTAATCAATTAAATTTATTTTGAATTCAATAAATTATTAATTTGTAATTATAATTGAAAGTTAAATTCAAAATATGAGTTTACAATTTGAATTTTAGTTTACTATTTAAATTCATATTCAAATATATATTGTAAAATAAAGCTCCATATTCAAATTATTAAATAAATTTAAATTATTCAATTAAATTTATTTTAAATTCAATAAATTATTAATTTGTAATTATAATTGAAAGTTAAATTCAAAATACAAGTTTATAATTTGAATTTTAGTTTTCCTATTTAAATTCATATTCAAATATATGTTTTAAAATAAAGCACTATATTCAAATTGTTTACTTAAATTCAAATTTTTGTTCGTTGACATATTATACCCAAATTGTATATTTAACCATGAGTTTATTTTTTAAATTCAAAGAACTTTAGATGGGTTCAATTAAATATAAATAAAATTTTAATTGAAAAATTAAATTTAAATTTAGATTTACAATCTTTATGTACAATTGAAATTTAGAAAAGAAATTCAAATTTTAATTCAATATTAAACTTCAAATTTAAAATTATTATAGTTAATTAGTATTAATAATTAGTATTAAGTTACATTTACCCATTAATAAATATCTCTAAAACTATTCGACCCTCTTCACAAATATAATAATAATTTCTAATATTAATTTAAATTATGACTTTTCATGTACTCTCTTAATATATATATATATATATATATATATATATATATATATATATATATATATACTAGAATACTATTGATAGCACCAAGCAATTAGTACTATCAAGTTTTCTGCCGTTGGATGAAAAGATATGCGGTTGAGATTATAGTGGTCCCCTAAGATTTTTACTATTCAACCAACCACCTAGTAAACCCTAGGGGATCACTATCATCTTAACCACACATTTATTAATCCAAAGGCTAAAAACTTGATAGCACCAATGACTTGGTGCTATCGATAGTATTCTAGATATATATATATATATATATATATATATATATATATATATATATATATATATATATATATATATATATATATATATTTCTATAAGTTAATATTTTAATTTGATTTTGAATTTGTATTTTATTTTAAATTTAAATTTAAAATTGAGTTTATGTCATGCCCTGAGGTTGAAACTGCAACCCGGGCCCGCCAACAGATCCGTCACCCATACGGAAAGCCCTGTATAGATGAAACGTCTAACCTGTACAAAGAGGATACTATAGCTATACAGATATCAGAGCTGAAAAGTAAACTACTGAAATAAGATAATACAAATGTCAAATAGTACAAGTTTGAACCTCACTACATAAGTCTTTCAAAAATAAAACTCTAAAAAATAACTAACTACTAAAATTCAGCAGACTGTACTACAAGTTCCAAAATGGGGTACAGCTATACTCCAAGGACGGGTAGGGAACTAGCTCGCGACTCCCTCACCTCGGTCAGCAACACCCGCAGAAAACTCTACAAAACAAAGGAGAGGAAAGAGGAAGGGAAGGCGAAAAAATTCCAAGCGGGTGTGAGAACTACATCGACACGTAGTGTCACGCCCCGGGGTCGGAACTGTACCCCGGCTCGCCAACAGATCCGCCGCCCCTACGGGAAGCCCCGTAGAGACGTAGCGTCTAACCTGCAAAAATAGAACAATTATACTAACAGATATCAGAGCTGTAAAAGTAAACTAACTATGAACAGAAAGTAGTACAGTCACTCATAAAATACAAAATATCCTCACCACAATACATAAGTCTCTCCAAAGAACAAAAGAGTACAACTCGATACCTCACTACATAATCTCTCAAACATGACACAACCAAAATATAAGGGTACCTCTATAACACACTGAAGCTGAAGGGGGAAGGGATCTATCTCGCGACTCCCTTACCTCGGTCTGGAAGAGCTGGATCAGCAACTGGTGCAGCAGGAACTGGAGCTGAAGTCCCTGGGGAAAAGACACCACGATGGGTGTGAGAACTACCTCCCACAGTAGTTCTCAGTGGGTGCCGCCAACAAGCCCGACGGCCTGCCCACTAAGTCTACTAGAGGCATAAAGGAACAAAAGAAATTCAGTATAGAAAAGCTGGAAGGTAAAACATCTACTGCTACCATGCCTCTATAAAAAAAAATGCTCAAGTAATAGGACAGAAGGACTATATGCCACTACTGATACTCAACTCAAATCACCCAATCCAAACTGACTGCCACAACGGGTCCAGTCAAACCTGCGCCTACCTACTGCTGTAGGTATGTCCGTAGCTGCCAAAACTGGCTCAGCTAGAGGGACAGAAGCATCGACAAGTCGCAATAGAGCTCAATCTCACGCCGGTACTCCAACCCGGTATCTAGCTCAATCTCAACGCCGGTACTACAACCCGGTCTAGCCTACTCAGGAGTGGCACTCGATGGGAGCGACCCACACGAGTAAAATAACTGCGCAACACTGTCGAGCACAAATGTGGCTCATGCAGGCTATGATCCATGTCATGCCCCGGGGTCAAGACTGTACCCCGGGCTCGCCAACAGATCCGCCGTCCCTACAGGAAGCCCTGTAGAGGCGTAGCGTCTAACCTGCAAAAAGGAAGATACTATACTAAACAGATATCAGAGCAAAATGAACTGCTAGAAATAAAATAAGTACAACTCTCAATATACAATAAGTCCTCACCAACAAGTACAAGAGTCTCTCAAAGAAAGAAGAAAAGTACAACTCGATACCTCACTACATAATCTCTCAAACATGACACAACCAAAATATAAGGGTACCTCTATAACACACTGAAGCTGAAGGGGGAAGGGATCTATCTCGCGACTCCCTTACCTCGGTCTGGAAGAGCAGGATCAGCTACTGGCACCGCAGGAACTGGAGCTAAAGTCCCTGGGAAAAAACACCACGACGGGTGTGAGAACTACCTACCACAGTAGTTCTCAGTGGGTGCCGCCAACAAGCCCGACGGCCTGCCCACTAAGTCTACTAGAGACAAAAAGTAACAAAAGAAATGCAGTATGAAAAGCTGGAAAGTAAACATGTACTGCTACTATGCCTCTATCTACAATGCCCAAGGGAAAAGAAAACAGGAGGACGATATGCCACTACTGACACTCAACTCAGAATACCCAATCCAAACTGACTGCCACAACGGGTCCAGTCAAACCTGCGCCTACCTACTGCTGTAGGTATGTCTGGTACTCCAACCCGGTATCTAGCTCAATCTCAAAGCCGGTACTACAACCCGGTCTCGCCTGCTCCGGAGTGGCACTCGAGGGGAGCGACCCGCTCGAGTCAAATAACTGCGCAACACTGTCAAGCACAAAAGTGGCACACGCAGGTTATGATCCAATCACTATCTCACTCACTGGCTAAAAATCCACACTGTCACTATGACCCTGTCCCAAAGATCCCAGATCCACTATCACTATCACTATGATGAACAACTACAGACTGCTACCAACTCTACTCGGTCCCCAGACACGAGTACAATGCATCCAAGCTACTAAACCTCCCAACCCACAACTTAGGGGAAGACCACTATGTCCAGAATGACAACAGTAACACAAGACGTGGGAGAACTAAAGCAGATGTATAATTCTAACAGTAGTCATCTGAGTATGATGTACAATGCATAAAAGATGTACTAAGTCGAGTTTTCCAATTAAAAGGTTTCTATGTTGCAAGGGTTCCAACAAGATCAACAAATTTAGCAATTATCAACTGTGGGTACTAACATAACGTGTGCACAGATTTATTAGCTCAAATACTATCATGCGTGCATAAATAATTGCAGAATTAGAGTGCAGTCCATAGTTATTGTAAGCAGGATCACCCACCTGATCGCGCTAACTGTCCGGGGTCGCACAGATAAAAGCCCAGAAACTGATAAAACTCCGAGTCCACTAAGCAAAGAGCACCATAGTGGTGCTTACAAAGTCCTGGGTACAACAACAACTCACAATTACAACCAATTAACACATAACAATCACATTCCAAAAATCTGCACACATAGTTACTGTTCACACACGATTTTCACCTGAAAATAAATTTCCTAAAATTCCAATAAAAATATCACGACGATCCTCGCGAAGTGTAGATGTCGATAGGCTCTTGAATCGTCGAATTCCGATGTCCGGATGAGGAGATAAAAATCCGCGAAGTGAGTGCTGTCCAGGAATCTCACAGCAAAACAGCGGCTCAGTAATGCCTCGAAATCCATGCCAAAAACCCAAATCTAGGCAAAACACTCAACACGAAAGTCGAAGATTTACCTCTCGTGAATCCAACGCCGCAAAAATCGCTGAAATCGGCTATCGGGGTAGCTCTGTGGAATTTTTAGACCGAAATGCGACGATAACGGGCCTCCAACAGAAATCCGTCGCTCCGCACTTCGAGGCAGAAAACACAGTCGTCGCGGCTTCCAAAAGTTCTGAAATTTCACCAGGAGATGCACAAGCGGGAGAGGAAGAAAGTTGGTATTTGGCTCTTGAGCAGAAGTGTCACGCCCCGAGTTTAAAAACCAGCGTCTAAATTTTTAAATTTTTTTTTTTTAAATCAGAGTTGAAACCAGCCAGGGCGTAACAGACCGCCACATATATAGAAGAGTCCCAATCCCACGGGGGATTGAGCCTTTTCTATATATGCACGGCTAGCTTGGCAATCAAAACAGAGTACTAACTACGTACACTTATTACATTATTACAGTTACACATTTACATCCATTTCATTACATTACATTTTCTTTTCTCATTAACCAATAATCACTTGGGCTAACGGCTGTCCAGGGTCAAGCTCTATCTCGTGATCTCACCAACTCGTCCCGACATCTCAACACCCGCTTGACCTGAAAAACAGTCACCCGAGGGTGTGAGACACACCGGAGTGTATCCCATTGGGCACGACGAGCCGAGAAATAGCAGATCGTACCTACTGGTATACAATACTAGAGGATAGTAATAGATCAGGGTTAGAATAATCAGATAGGCAACAGGGAAATCAACGAAGATATATAATCATGAAATCAACTCATGGGAATAACATGAAGATCAGCAGTCATATGTTTAAGTTTAAAATGACAGATATGTAATCATGAAGATCAGCAGATATATGATCATATAACTATCTTTAAGGATGGCAAAATCATAATCTAGGATATTCAGGTTAATACTCAATGAAATCATAATACTGTTATCACCTTGAGGATAGGATCAATCATGAGTTAGGTCAATCGGAAATATAATCAAGGAATTATAATCAACGCATCAAGGAGTTAGGACAATCAGCAAGATAACAATGAAACTGTAATCAAAGGCATCACATAGAATCATATAAAGGTAGATAACTAGAAGCCAGATCAAAGAATCAAAGGAGCAAGTTAAAGCAATTTAACAACACATGCATCAAATAGATGAAACCACAAGGACCCAATCACAAGCTACCATATTGGTCCCACAAGACCTCAGGCGAGGCTGCCCAAACTAGCACCAACCTGGTTGACATTCCCCAAACTAGGGTCACGGGTCACAACTGTTAACCACTTTACCGGTAAAGAACATCGCTACGGGTAGCAAATCCGCTGATGTTCGTGAAGTACAACGGTGCGGGCGAATCATATGCAAATGCTCAAGCTCACGGTCCACTGACCGGGTAATCGGCAACAAGCCGGAAAATCCCCACTGGGATGCAAGGGCAAAATCAACTGAATCTCAACTCTCATGCAGGAACACTCAGCAACGAAACAGTAAATCTCAGCTCATATGCAATATCAAGGCAAATCTCTCTCAACAGAAACTCACAGATAAACTCAACTCAACCACACCAACCAACCAAATGATACAAAACTTAAACACATATTTTTAAGAAAACAGTTTTGAAAAGTCCAAACTTCGAAGAGCATTGCCCTCGTCCTATCAAACAAGAACAGACTCCGGCTACGCTACGAAGCTTGGGTTTCCAAACCTCGCAGAGCAATGCCTTTGTCCTATCAAACAAGAACAGACTCTGGCGACCCTACGAAGCTGGGTAAAACCTCAGTTAAATAAATCTATGTGCTCAGAGATGTATCATTTGATCAGCAAAACAAACAGGCTCACTAATCAACCATGGAAATGTCCAAGTAAAAGAATAAATGCTAGAGGTGCTATGAACAATCATGTAAGGCAAACTAGAACAGATAACGGGCATAGATCAGCAGATAGCAGATATAATATAATCAAAGAAAGGCAGGCTCAAAGAAATCAAGTTTAGTTACAAAAAACAGGGGTCCAACCAGTATCGCACCCCAGAGGGCCGAACTGATAAAACCCGGACCGAAGATAACCCACCTGTCAAATCGCAGGCGACTAGACTGAATCGACGGAAATGCTCAGAAAACCCAATGCCCTCGTATAAACCTGAATTCGAAATAAGGTTCAGGAAGAAACTTAATTTAATTTACTTAACCCCGAATTGTCCTAATCAACTTTAAACCTTTTATTAAACAGTTCATGCTGAAAATTTTGCGTTTAGACCCCTAAGGTTTTTAAATTCTCGCTTTTAGTGCCAATTTGGGCACTGTTTTCGCCCGTTCTTTCAATTGGGAATTCATTTTAATATTCCGTCACTTCCAGCAGGTCACTTATGTTTTGCTGGTCACCGTGCTCACCCATTTGTGGCAGCACGGGTCCCGAGGCAAGTTTTGGCCCATAAAATTCCTCTCTAACATAGCCAAAATGCATTTTTGTTTCTCCGGCTCTTCAAACCCAAAATCTAACACGAGCACCGCGTCCAATGACCCCAAAATAGCCAGGAATGCATTGTCGCGGCTCCGCTAATGGCCCGGAACCATGTTTTATTTAAACATTTCACTAAAAGGTTGATTCAACTACATCTTTTAATCTAAACTTTAAACACAAAAACTCTGTATATCAAAGCTGGTCTGGGCACTGCCAGGACTACAGTGCTCACCCTGGTTGAGGCCCAGGGATGCTGGTTCAAGCAGAACCCATGCCATGTTCACACACTAGTACACAATGCACCAAACTTCAATCCACACAGAATCACTTTGATCTGAAGTGAGCACAGAGCTCAGGGGATTGTTTGGAGCAAGTTTCATATACAGAGTTTTGTCAAATTCAATTTCTAAGTTCATTGAGGTATTTTAACAAACAGTTGGTGGGCATCTTTCACACACACACACAAACCAATTTCAAAATGGGTTCTCTGCAGATATTGAACTAGAGGCATTATAACTTGGATCAAAATGCTCTATAGAGCTTTTGGAATAGACTCCCCAACTTGGAACAACCCAAAAACCCCACGAATGGCCGAGCTCAAGGAAGAAGATGATGGAGGAAACCTTGATTTTCGTGACCATTAACCAAGGGGTACTGGGACTCAACCAAAGGCACCAGCAGGTGCTATTTGCTTCCCTGAAACTTCCCATGCACAAGGCTGGCCTCGGGGTGCGGCGGCGGCGCGGCGGAGCAAAGCTCCGGTTTGGAGCTTGAGGGCTCTAATGGCAAGTTTCTACAGAGACACTTTGGATCCCTCCAACATGGATGTAAAGCTTCCATGAGGTCATACGAAGCTTCCCATCCATCTCACCCCGGCCGGAGGTGGCCGGAGCGCCGGCGGCCGCAACATGGTGCACTTTCGGGTTACCCATGACATCATGATTTTCCATGATGCATGGGAGCCATGCAATGGCATGGATGGACTCCCCCAGGTTCCCTCATCACTGCTAGGCAGTTGGCCGGCGCCGGAAAAGCCCGCCGGCGCCGGAGCTACATCCTCGGCCAACCATACATTTACTCAAAAGCTAGGGCATGAATCTGCGATTTACTGGGTCGACCATACTCCACCAAATTTGGTGGAGTTGGTCCCCTCCTCCTACAGTCCAGGCACACAAAATTTCAGCTCGGATGGTCCACTGGTTACCGAGTTCTCTCAAGGCGGAGGAAAACTAGGTTTCCGGCCAACTTTGCCCCCGCCGGCCATGCGCTTTGCATGGGGGCTTGGGCTTGTGCATGGGGCATGCTAAGTACATGAGAAACCCACTACTTGTGGTCTAGGAGGCTATCTTTTAGTGGTTTGAAGTCCTTACCTTGGCCGAGCTCGGGGATGATAGGTAGTAGCGGTTCTTGGTCCCCTCTCCACGCGCGGCCACGGCAAGACTCCAGCAAGGTCCAGAGGCTCCAAGAAACTCCTCAGGCACCTCCAAGACCAGTCCCGAGAGAGTTGGCCCCAACCTTCTCTTTCTTTTCCTTTCTCTCTCGTTTCTCTCTCTAGGGTGGCTAGTATTCTTGGGTGTCCAGAGCTCCGGGCTTGATTAGGAGGAATCCCAGGCACCAGGAACTCCTTTCCAAACCCAGAGGAAGTTTGGTGAAGTTGGGTTCAAGCTTCCCTTCTCCTCTCTCTTCTCGGATTATTTCTCTAATGGTATTGGGTTCCTCGGCTTCTATGCACTAGGGACCAAGCTAGGGGATGCTCGTGACCCTAAGTGATGCTTAGGATCCCCTCATGTCCCCTCGAGCTCTCCCCCCATGGAAGATCAAAAGACATTTTATTAAATGTGAGATTCTTTGAGAAAAACCCTTGAAGTTGGGTTCACACTAAACCCCAACACCCGAGCTCTTTGCTGTGGGCTACAATTGCACCCAACACCCTATAGCCTGAAGCCCTAGCACTTAGGCACATAAAATATGAAGCTTTTATTACAATTTGGTCCATTTTGAGCACTTTTCACGCATTTCGAGGCAATTTGCTCATCGTTTCGCGAAACGGACTTCGCCACGACGTCCGGCTCGTCGAGACCTGTCAGGTAGCGTATTCGTTTGGTTTGTTTGACGCTTGGATAAAAAGTCGTTCCATAAAGTTCGACTCAATATAGCGCGTGGCACGCACTTCGATGCACCCGGGTCGCCAAACGCGAAATCCGTCAGTGCCATCGCGCTCAGAACGTCGAAATTAGCTAGGACTCATTACTCATACCTCTAGGTTAAATTCCTAGATAGGGGATCGGCCATTAGTGTCTTCGAGGGATTAAAAATCCGAAGGTTACTATTCACTTAAGTCGCGGGGCCCACTTTTTGATTCCTGATTTCTGGAAGATCCGACCGTCGGATCGAAAACATATGAATATAAAAGTTCTATGTTTCGACGAGACGATCGCAATGGTGATCTCGGATTTTCCAGATCAGACCCCGATCAAAAGTCGATATTTCTGGGCTCACTATTGACCCACTATCTCTCCACTTTTGCCAGAATTAACAATGTAAAGCATTTTAAAAGCAAATAGAGGTTTTATAATTCTGGATTACTACAAGAAGCTCTCCGGAAGGTGGCCAAAAATCCAGCCCAAGGTGCCTTTAAATAGCCTCTCCCCAAAAAGCAGCCCAAAAAGCCAAGTTATCCAGAATTCGGGCCCAATTCCGGGCGCCCGAAAACTTTCGGGCGGCTACAGTAACGGGCCGGCCCGTTACTGTGCGCGCCCGAAACGCCCTCAGGCCGCCACGTGTCCCTGGAAACCTCCCCCTGCACCCGGCGCACGGCGCCGACCAATGCCGAGACGCCACGTGTCCCGACCGTGGGTCGTGCACGCCTGCACCCGACCAACCACGAGGCGCCACGTGGCGCCCCCACTCCGACCCGGTCAACGCGCACGTCGTGCGACGTGCGCGGCCGCGCCGCCGCCGGAACCGGGTCGGGCACGCGCCCCGAGGCACCGCCTCAACCGCCACTGTTGAGTGGACCGGGTGCACAAGAACCTGCCAACCACACAACGCCACGTGTCCACCGGTCTACCATGCACCAGAGCCAAAAGTTCGTGGACCGCGTGCACAACACCGCACCAACCACAGAATGCCACGTGGCCTACCCTCGGTCCACCGTACACCCCGCCAAGGCCCGTAGACCGCGCCCGCTGCGCCGGCCAACCGCAGCGCGCCACGTGGCCCGCGCCCGGTGCACGCGCCCTGCGGTGGACCGCGCGCCTGCGCCGCCCTCCGCCGCCGCGTTCCGCCGTGCTCCGCCGCCGCCGGCGCCTCTCCGGCCGCCGGAACAGTAACCTTGCCTCGATTTCCGTATTTTTGCGTCCGGGCTCCGAAAAAATCAAGTGAATAGTCCATTTCGCTCGTTTTCGCGCGCTGAATCCAAATCCGAGGTCCGTTCTACCAAATTCCGCTTCTAAAATTTCCCAAAATTTCTCGGAAAAGTAAACTTGATCCAATTTCCGTTCTGGGTCACATTCTTAGCTCCAATAAGCGCGCAAACGCCTCACACACCCAAAATGGACTCTCAGCAAACTCCAATCTCACCAGAAACTCAAATCTGGGGCCCGACACGCACACCCACACCCCAAAAACCTCCAAACCAACAGTAAACCCTGCCGTGGGGATCCGGGTCCTCACATCCTCCCCCACTAAAAGAAAGTTTCGTCCTCGAAACAAACACAGCTCAAAAGGGAGTCTCCAAGCCCAAAGGTAAGCCTCCAACACACAAACTCCAACTCCCCAGTCGCTACAAACTCTCCACAAAGCACGTCCAACGCGGAAAAAGCTCAGAAATTCCCAAACACTGGGGACGAAGAAGAACAGCCAACTCTACGCGTCCAAGCTATTCGAATTACGCTACGAAACTTAACAGAAAAAGAAAGGGCTCCACCAGTAGGAAGGTCATCAACCTCCAACTCTCAAATTTAGAAAACAACTGAAATTAGCGAAAAGTTCGAAAGTTCCGAGAGACCAGTGCCCTTGCCCTAATCCAACAAGAACAGGTTCGGGCACCGTCCCTCAAATCTGTAGTAGTCTTTCGTATCTTTCATCCTGTTCGCGAATTTCAGCACAAGAGAGAGAAAATAAGGGAGAGAAGGGTTGATGCCGTTCCTGCTGCGGCAACGAAACGGAAGCTACGGTCTATTCGTGCCCCTAAAAGAAACACCACTCTAACCAAGACCCCTAGAGACAAACCCTCTAGTCCTAGGCGCCACCTACGCTCGACAAGTCGCACCTAACCCAAGGCCGCTGAAGCCACTGCTGCAGGAAGGACGCCTCGGTAACCAGTAGAAATGATCACCTGTCGTCCAACTCGCGGAAAGGCCACTGTTCTTCGTTCGCAATCAAATGTTGCACGATACCGCACCAACTGGTCCATCCCAAGTGCTCAATCTGAGTCGGGGAGCTGCAACTGAACCATCACAACAATCGGCGCGCCATTCAAAGTTCAGTTGTTCTGATCACGCCCAAAATTCGCCTCGGCTGGAAGATACTAGGATGAATCCAAACGCTAATGCAAGTCACAAAATCTCTACCCCTAAATTATGCTAAAATGCTCATGCCCTGATACCATGCAGATAGATGCAAAAACTCTACTGATGAATAAATGAGATGCACTGGTAACTAAAGAGCCCGAGCACGGACTGCTGAGAATAGACTAATACCTGCGATGACCTGCTCTACTGCTGAAGTGTCCTCAACCTGAGCGGCATAAACACGACCGCTCGGTGCCGGGGGACGTCGCTCTGGCTGCCGAGTAGAAGATGAGGCAACATCTGGCCTGCTGTAGGCCGCAGTAGGGCTGGCTGGCTGGTAAGGAACAAACGGTGCAGATGCTGATGAAGGAGCTGAATGGCTGGCTCTGGGGCACACGCTCGCAAAGTGACCGGCCTGCCCGCAGCGAAAACAATGGCCCTGTCTCTGCGGGCACAGAGTCGGTAGGTGTGGGCCTCCACATATAACACACCGATCTGGGCGCTGCTGCTGAGAAGTCTGCTGTGAGAACTGCTGCTGTCGCGGGGGTCGACGCTGCTGCTGCTGTATCTGGCGAGACGCCCCCGATCTCTGGGGCCCCTAGTGCCCCCGGCTCTGAGGGTGGTAACGCAGAGGTCCCGGGGGTCCCTGCCTGCTAGACTGCCCCTCCTCCGGAGATGCCGGGCGCTTCGCCCCAGAAGTCGCTACAGGGGCCGGAGATACCTCATCCATCACGGCCTCTCCACTCTCCACATACAAAGCCTGCTCCATCGAGGCCTCCAAGGTCTGTAGTCGGCGGGAGCGGACAAACTGGTAAATGTCTCGGCGAAGTCCTCTCTCAAACATATAAACACGATGGCTCTCATCTCTAGCCACATGAGGCACACAAGCCAACAACTGGTTAAATTCTGCTATGTACAAGTGCACAGGCCTATCTCCCTGGCGGAGATTCTTCAACCGCTCCTCCAGCCGCTGTTGAACACTCTCTGGAAAGAAGGCTCCCAGCAACATGCTTCGGAACTCGGTCCAGGAAAGAAGCTGCGTCCCCGGTGAACCAGCGGGTCGCACACGCCGCCACCACGCCTCGGCGTTGCTCTCCAGAAAATGAGTAGCCAGAATAACCCGATACCTCTCATCCACAAATAAGCTCTCAAAGTGGCTCTCCAAGGTGGTAATCCAAGTCTCGGCTGCCCAAGGCTCAGCATCCATGCCCGAAAAGCGGGGCGGATCGAACCGCCGTAGTCTCATCAGCAAATCAATAACCTCCCGCTGCTCTGTCTCAGTCAACGCTCCCGTCGCCCCAGCCGGTGGCCTACTCGAAACCGGCTCAGCAGGAATCGCTGGCGCCGGCTGCACCACAGGGGGTGCCACAACAGGGGAAGAAGGCACCGGCGAAGCCTCAGGGGGTGCCACTGCCGGCTGTGCTCTCTGCTCCAATAAGAGCGTCAGCCGCGCCACTGCCTCCTCCTGGCGTCTAGCCGCCTCAGCTAACTGTGCCATCTGGGCACGGAGCTCCAGAATCTCAGCCTGAGGTCCTCGCCCCGAGTCCTCCTGCTCGGGCTCTGAGGACGAAGGCTGCGAACGCGTCACCATCGAACGTCGAGGAGGCATTCCCACCTGAGGGACAAAACACACAATCAAAATCAAAAGCAACACTCGACCCAATCTAGCGAAAGTCAAAAGGCATGTCCCCCTTCCCGAAGCACTATGTTGTCTGCAGCCAACATAGTCGCCACAGAAGGAAGGCATGTCTATCACTCGTCCCTATCCACTCGGGAGAGTTGGGAACCCAATCCAGACTTTCGCTAAAAATCTCGGCTCTCACGTGGGCCATCCTAGGGTTTAACCATAAGCCTAGGGTTCCTAAGTCCTCAAGACCTACACCCTAAGCTCTGATACCACTCTAATCTGTCACGCCCCGGGGTCAAGACTGTACCCCGGGCTCGCCAACAGATCCGCCGTCCCTACAGGAAGCCCTGTAGAGGCGTAGCGTCTAACCTGCAAAAAGGAAGATACTACACTAAACAGATATCAGAGCAAAATGAACTGCTAGAAATAAAATAAGTACAACTCTCAATATACAATAAGTCCTCACCAACAAGTACAAGAGTCTCTCAAAGAAAGAAGAAAAGTACAACTCGATACCTCACTACATAATCTCTCAAACATGACACAACCAAAATATAAGGGTACCTCTATAACACACTGAAGCTGAAGGGGGAAGGGATCTATCTCGCGACTCCCTTACCTCGGTCTGGAAGAGCAGGATCAGCTACTGGCACCGCAGGAACTGGAGCTAAAGTCCCTGGGGAAAAACACCACGACGGGTGTGAGAACTACCTCCCACAGTAGTTCTCAGTGGGTGCCGCCAACAAGCCCGACGGCCTGCCCACTAAGTCTACTAGAGACAAAAAGTAACAAAAGAAATGCAGTATGAAAAGCTGGAAAGTAAACATGTACTGCTACTATGCCTCTATCTACAATGCCCAAGGGAAAAGAAAACAGGAGGACGATATGCCACTACTGACACTCAACTCAGAATACCCAATCCAAACTGACTGCCACAACGGGTCCAGTCAAACCTGCGCCTACCTACTGCTGTAGGTATGTCCGGTACTCCAACCCGGTATCTAGCTCAATCTCAAAGCCGGTACTACAACCCGGTCTCGCCTGCTCCGGAGTGGCACTCGAGGGGAGCGACCCGCTCGAGTCAAATAATTGCGTAACACTGTCAAGCACAAAAGTGGCACACGCAGGTTATGATCCAATCACTATCTCACTCACTGGCTAAAAATCCACACTGTCACTATGACCCTGTCCCAAAGATCCCAGATCCACTATCACTATCACTATGATGAACAACTACAGACTGCTACCAACTCTACTCGGTCCCCAGACACGAGTACAATGCATCCAAGCTACTAAACCTCCCAACCCACAACTTAGGGGAAGACCACTATGTCCAGAATGACAACAGTAACACAAGACGTAGGAGAACTAAAGCAGATGTATAATTCTAACAGTAGTCATCTGAGTATGATGTACAATGCATAAAAGATGTACTAAGTCGAGTTTTCCAATTAAAAGGTTTCTATGTTGCAAGGGTTCCAACAAGATCAACAAATTTAGCAATTATCAACTGTGGGTACTAACATAACGTGTGCACAGATTTATTAGCTCAAATACTATCATGCGTGCATAAATAATTGCAGAATTAGAGTGCAGTCCATAGTTATTGTAAGCAGGATCACCCACCTGATCGCGCTAACTGTCCGGGGTCGCACAGATAAAAGCCCAGAAACTGATAAAACTCCGAGTCCACTAAGCAAAGAGCACCATAGTGGTGCTTACAAAGTCCTGGGTACAACAACAACTCACAATTACAACCAATTAACACATAACAATCACATTCCAAAAATCTGCACACATAGTTACTGTTCACACGCGATTTTCACCTGAAAATAAATTTCCTAAAATTCTAATAAAAATATCACGACGATCCTCGCGAAGTGTAGATGTCGATAGGCTCTTGAATCGTCGAATTCCGATGTCCGGATGAGGAGATAAAAATCCGCGAAGTGAGTGCTGTCCAGGAATCTCACAGCAAAACAGCGGCTCAGTAATGCCTCGAAATCCGTGCCAAAAACCCAAATCTAGGCAAAACACTCAACACGAAAGTCGAAGATTTACCTCTCGTGAATCCAACGCCGCAAAAATCGCTGAAATCGGCTATCGGGGTAGCTCTGTGGAATTTTTAGACCGAAATGCGACGATAACGGGCCTCCAACAGAAATCCGTCGCTCCGCACTTCGAGGCAGAAAACACAGTCGTCGCGGCTTCCAAAAGTTCTGAAATTTCAGCAGGAGATGCACAAGTGGGAGAGGAAGAAAGTTGGTATTTGGCTCTTGAGCAGAAGCTCTCCGGAAGGTGGCCAAAAATCCAGCCCAAGGTGCCTTTAAATAGCCTCTCCCCAAAAAGCAGCCCAAAAAGCCAAGTTATCCAGAATTCGGGCCCAATTCCGGGCGCCCGAAAACTTTCGGGCGGCTACAGTAACGGGCCGGCCCGTTACTGTGCGCGCCCGAAACGCCCTCAGGCCGCCACGTGTCCCTGGAAACCTCCCCCTGCACCCGGCGCACGGCGCCGACCAATGCCGAGACGCCACGTGTCCCGACCGTGGGTCGTGCACGCCTGCACCCGACCAACCACGGGGCGCCACGTGGCGCCCCCACTCCGACCCGGTCAACGCGCACGTCGTGCGACGTGCGCGGCCGCGCCGCCGCCGGAACCGGGTCAGGCACGCGCCCCGAGGCACCGCCTCAACCGCCACTGTTGAGTGGACCGGGTGCACAAGAACCCGCCAACCACACAACGCCACGTGTCCACCGGTCTACCATGCACCAGAGCCAAAAGTTCGTGGACCGCGTGCACAACACCGCACCAACCACAGAATGCCACGTGGCCTACCCTCGGTCCACCGTACACCCCGCCAAGGCCCGTGGACCGCGCCCGCTGCGCCGGCCAACCGCAGCGCGCCACGTGGCCCGCGCCCGGTGCACGCGCCCCGCGGTGGACCGCGCGCCTGCGCCGCCCTCCGCCGCCGCGTTCCGCCGCGCTCCGCCGCCGCCGGCGCCTCTCCGGCCGCCGGAACAGTAACCTTGCCTCGATTTCCGTGTTTTTGCGTCCGGGCTCCGAAAAAATCAAGTAAATAGTCAATTTCGCTCGTTTTCGCGCGCTGAATCCGAATCCGAGGTCCGTTCTACCAAATTCCGCTTCTAAAATTTTCCAAAATTTCCCGGAAAAGTAAACTTGATCCAATTTCCGTTCCGGATCACATTCTTAGCTCCAATAAGCGCGCAAACGCCTCACACACCCAAAATGGACTCTCAGCAAACTCCAATCTCACCAGAAACTCAAATCTGGGGCCCGACATGCACACCCACACCCCAAAAACCTCCAAACCAACAGTAAACCCTGCCGTGGGGATCCGGGTCCTCACAATCCAAACACTGTCTCACTCACTGGCTAAAAATCCACACTGTCACTATGACCATGTCCCAAAGATCCCAGATCCACTATCACTATCACTATCACTATCATAATGCAAACTGGTCTACAGACTGCTACAGACGCCTCTCGGTCCCCAGACGCGAGTGCAAATGCAATCCCCAGCTAATAAACCTCCCAGCCCACGACTCGGAGAGAATCACTATGTCCAGAATGACGAGAGTACAAGTCCAGAATGACGAGAGTATAACCACTGTGGGGAAGCTAAGGTGATGAACAAATCTGCATACATGTTCACATTTACTGTAGTCTAACTGTGCATGAATAATTAGTTAACGGACAATTAAGCTAAGTTGAGTTTTCATGTTGCAAAACTTACCAAGAAGTCGTCAGATATAGCAGCTAGCTACAGTGGTTTCAACATACAGTTTGCACAGATTATTTAACTCATATACTAACATGCATGCTAATATACTTGTAGAATTAGAGTGCAGTCCATAGATATTGCAAGCAGGATCACCCACCTGAACGCGCTAACTGTCCGGGACGGTACAGATAACAATCCCAGAACCCGATAAATCTCCAAGTCCACAAAGCAAAGAGCACAAAAGCGGTGCTTACAAAGTCCTGGGTACAACAACACTTCTCAATTACACACAATTCACACACAACAATCACTATTCCAAAATCTGCAAGCAAGGTTACTGTTCACACAAAAATTTCACCTGAAAATACTCCTCAATAAATTCTACTAAAAATATCAAGACGATCCTCGCGAAGTGTAGATGTCTATAGGCTCTTGAATCGTCTGAATCCGATACCCGGAAGTGGAGATAAAATTCCGCGAAGTTGCTGCTGCCAGAAATCCAAACTGTTAGAAAGGGGTGTAAAAATGTACCCCAAACCCCAACATAAGCTTATTTCCAGGAAAAATGATCAACACGGAAAACGTAGATATACCTCTTGTGAAACCGCTGTCGAAGAAATCATCCAAAAATAGCGTCGGGGTAGCTCTGCAGGTCTCCCAGACGAAAATGCGACGGAACTGGGCCTCCAACTGTAGAACGTCGCTCCGCACTACGAGGTAGAAAACACAGTCGTCGCGGCTTCTAGAAAATCTGAGATTTCACCGAGAGATGGGCAAGAGGGAGATGAAGATTTCTTGTGAAGGGAGCAGAGGCTAAATCCCACGGGAAAGGCACCAAAAATTCAGCCCAAGGGGGCCTATTTATAGGCTCCAAAGAAAAACAGCCCGAAAAAGCAAGCCCATCACTTTCGGGCCCAACTTTCGGGCACCCGAAAGTTTTCGGGCTGCTACAGTAACGGGCCGGCCCGTTACTGTGCGCGCCCGAAACCTCCACAAGCCGCCACGTGTCCCAGGCCTGCTCCCCGCACCTGGCGCACGCTCCGCGACGAATCCCGCGACGCCACGTGCCCCGACCAGAGGAAACACCAACGCGGAACCACTCAGCGACCGCCACGTGTCCACCCCGCCAGCACAGTAAGGCGGTTGCGCCCGCCAATGAGCGGGCGCCACGTGTCCCCGGCTGACCCGCCGATCGCGCGACGTGCGCGCCGGTCGCGCGACGTGGGTCGCACGTGCGCACGCTTCCCGAGGCACCGACCGCGGGCGTTCCGTGCACCGCGTGTGCTGCACCCGCCAATCAGGGAGTGACACGTGTCCCCTGCCCCGGTCCACGCCTTCGACAGGAATTCCGTGGACCGTGCCGCGTGCACCAACCAACCCGAGGCTGCCACCTGTCTCCCGCCTGGTCCATGCACCGCCGCGCACCTCCAGTAGACCGCGCGCCCTGGGCCCGCCAATCAGGCGGTGCCACGTGTCCATGCGCTGGGTCTGTGCACCCCGCCGCGCAGCTCTGTGGACCGCGCATCCTGAACTGGCCAATGACAGGCCGCCACGTGGCATCCTGGCGGTCTACGGCCCCTCCCATGCACCATTTTTCACTAAAAACTTCCGGGTGTCCGTTTTTGGGCATCCGGACTTCAAATTAAGCAAATAAATAGTCGTTTTCAAGCGTTTTTCCGTGCTGAATCCATCTACGACCTCTGTTTGGCCTAAATCTTTCCAAAAATTTCGGCACACCCAGCCGAAGGCCAATACAGCAAATAGAAGCACACAGGGTCCATCAGTAGCATCCGATTGATGCACGGTGGGCCAGATACACCAATACTAGGTGTTCCAACAGTGGATTCATCGGAAAAACACTGCATAGGAACTAGGGCCACTACACGTAGTTCTCAGTGGGTACCACCACCAAGCCCGACGGTCTGCCCACTAAGTCTACTAGAGGCATAAGATAACAGGAAACTGTACTAATGTAAAGATAATGTGGAAAGAAATCTACAGCTATCATGCCTCTATTTACAATGCTCAATGGGTAATACAGATGAAAATGATGCATCGACTCAAACCCAATATACACAATCAACCCAATCACACTGACTGCCACATGGGGTCCAGTCAAACCTGCGCCTACCTACTACCATTACATCCACAGAGGACTGGACTTACGAAGGCGTCCGTGACTGCCCACAAGGGGCCAGTCAGAGGGGCTGCGTCGACAAGTCGCGATAGTAAAGTAACATGCCGAGCTCCGGAGCGGCACTCGAGGGGCGCGACCCCACCGAGGAAAGTATCAACGCATCTCTGTCGAGCTCAATATGGCTCATGCAGGCTATAATCCAAATCCACGATCAATCAGATCGACAATGTCCAACTCACAATACTAACCCACTAGCTGGAGGTAGTTAACAGCCGGGACCGTCGTCAACCCAACGGCTCCCAAAACAGGACATCCAACTCACAGATGAGAAAGAACCAACCGACACAGTAAGGGTCCGAGAATCCTGAAAGGTCGGTGTCTAGAATCCCAATCAAACAAGAACAGACTCCAAACTCAACCTTTCGAAGTTTTCGACCCCTTAAAGTTCAAGAAAGTCAACTCCATCGGAAAAAACATCCGGAGGGAACCAAACAGGATCCGAAAGTTCCGGGAGACTAGCACCTATAACCCTATCAAACAAGAATAGGTTCTAGGCACAGCCCCGTAGCTTTCGTCCCCAATAAGGAAATGGCCCCTAGAACCCAGATCACTCAAACCCTCTCGGGTGAGAAAGTTTTGTAAGAAAAGATGATAGTTATTACCAAAAAATATTTTTATTTAAGAAATCCAATTTAATGAATTTTAGTTCTTTAAGAAAATTAGTCAAAACAAATTTTATTTTTCAAATCCCAAAGGGCTAATGCCTTCACCCTATCAAACAAGAACAAGCTCCGGCGACCCTTCGAAATTCGGTAGGAAAACATTAGTTTACAAAAATTATTTGTGTCCAAAAACAGTCTGGGTTCAAGGTTCTGTTATCACCAGTTCAACACTACTACAAACATAGTGCTAATGACACTGGTTGGAGAATACACGACAATCTAGGACCACCGTTTATCCAAACGGCTCCCAACACTGGCACACCACTAGCCACAGCTACCAGACTCCACTCGGCCCCCGGGTACGAGTGCTAATGCATCCCACAATAATCCGACCACTCGGCCCACTATCCAGGCGAGGAGAAACTCTAAGTCCAGAAAAAAGGAATGCAAGAGGTGGAAACTAGAACATAAAAGAACCTAACCCAAGTGAGAGTTTTTTAGTAGTCTGGTTACACATGCAACATATGACAGGGTGCTAGGTCAAGTTCAATACTAACATTTAATCAACACAGATAGGAAGTAATAATCAACATGATCAGAATCACCACACTAGAAAATCCTATCTGATACAACATGCTTTCTAATACTGCTCACATAATACATGCTCAATAACAATATAGAGTTATAGAACCGTCCACCGGTTTTGGAAACGAAGCAACCCACCTGAAGCGCGCATCAATCCAAGATCCAAAAAGGCTAAAACTAAACGGGGACAATTCTTGGATTCCCACGATTCCAACGAGTCCAAAAATACCAGAAAACTCCTCCTGGGTACAAAGATACGGTCCAAACATTGCAATAAGCAAAAATTCTCACAAACACAAGCTGCTGTAAAATCTGTCCCAAAGAAGCTTAATTACCACCTGCGAGATAATCTCTAAAAATTCCAATAAAAATACGACGGCGATCCTCGCGAAGGGTAGATATCAATAGAGTCCTCACATGTCGAAATTCGATACCCGAACGTAGAGATAAAAATCCGACAAGCCTCCGCTGTCCAGAAAAACCACCAGCAGGAAAGGGATTCAAAGATGCCTCGTAAACCGTGCCATAAACTCAGAATGAAGCAAGGTGATCGACACAAAAATCGAAGACCTACCTCTCGTGAAACCGATGCCGCAAAAATCGTCCAAAAATTCCTTCGGGATAGCTCTAGGGGCCTCGTGGACTGAAATGCGACGATAAAGGCCTCCGAAGAAAGAACGTCGCAGTACGCCGAGTTGCAGAAATCGCCGATGTCGAGATCTCCAAAAATCATCCAATCTCTGTGGGAGATGGAGAACAAGAGAGAGGAACCACGGCCAAAAGGGCTCAGCTCTTTGGGGTGCGTTTTCGGGCGCCCGAAACATTCGGGCCCCGAAAAATGCACCCAGAACCCCTCTCCGCGCAACGCCCGAATCAACCCAGGCGCGAAGCGTGTCCCGAACAAGAGATAGCGGCGCCCGGCCAACCGGGCGCTGCCGCGTGGCTCGACAGCGAGGCGGGGTGGTTTGGCGCCCGCCAATGGCGAGCCGCCACGTAGCGCCCCCCACGTGGGCGCCATACCGCCCACACCTGCCTCATACCTGCTTCGCCAATCAGCGGGCACCACGTGGCCCACCTCGGCGCTCGCTGCGCCCGGCACACGCGCCAGGTCCATGGACCGCGCACCCGCAGCGCCGCGTGGACCGAGCCGCGTGAGCCGACCAATCCGGAACTGCCACGTGGCTCCGCCCTAGTCCACAACTCCCCGCGCGTGCTCCCAAAGCCGCGCAGGCGTGAGCCGGCCAATCCTGGGTTGCCACGTGTCTCCCCTCGGTCCACAGCTCCCCCATGCACCGAAATGCGCGATAACTTTCGGGTGTCCGTTTTTGGGCATCCGGACTCCAAAAAAGACAAGTAAATAGCTGATTTTCGACGTTTTTCTAAATCTGGTCTTGGATTAGCCTGAAACCCTTTCTAAAATTTGGCGAAAGTAGCCGAATGACAGGCTTGATCTAGAAACCTCACTGAGTCCGTCCAACGCGTCCATTTGACGCGTTGCAGGTCCGACACACCACTAATAGGTGTTCCACTACATGGGTCATGGGGAAAGCTGCACGGGGGTCGGGGTCACTACAGTTTAAGTTTGAAATTAAATTTTAAAATTTTTAAATAATTATAAATATATTTTGTTATAAAAATATTAAAAAATCATTAACTATTAATAAAAATATTTTAGTAAATTATATTTACCAATTAATAAATGTCTATGAAACTTTTCACATATTCTCTTCATAAATATAGCTTTTAATATTAATTTAAATACGTACAAAAATTAAATCTTTATGACCTTTCACATACTCTCTTAATAAATATATTTATTTTTATTAATCATATAATTTAATATTTTAATTTGGCTTTGAATTTATATTTTAATTTGAATTCAAAGTTGAGCTTAAGTTTGAAATTAGTTTTTTAAATTAATAATTAATTATAAACATATTTTGTTATAAAATTATTTAAATAATTGTTTCAAATGTTTAATTCAAAGTCAACTTTGAGCTTAAATTTTGAATTCAAAATCTAAATTAGTTTATTAGTTATAAATTTATTTAGGAATATAAAATTTATTTTGAAAGTCAATTTTTTTTTTAAAGAATTCTAAAATTTCTTAACCTAAAGAATTTCAAGAGTTGGTAGTTTAAGAATTTATGAGGAAATTTAATGACGTTCTAAATTTATAAGAGTAGTTGAAAAGTCACTTGAGTATGTATAAATAATTAAGTTTAGAGTTTTAATAAGGCTAAACTACAAAGCCAAAATATTATACTGTACCAAGTTTTCTTAGCACCCAACAAATCAAGTAAGTTTTTATATGTATGAAATTATAATATTCCCATTAGTATTGTTTGATTGTTTGATGAAATTTGTTTTGAAATTAACCAATTATAAATTTATAATTAGACTTGAGATTAGATTTAAACAATAAGTTTAAAATTTGAATTTAAATTTAAATTTATATATTTCAAACAAAATTCTATGTTCAAATTGTGAACTTAAACTTAAGTTGTTTTTAAATGTAAATTTTATTTTTTCCCATCTTACCATTGTCGTAGAAAGTGTTGTTCATTCAAAATTTGTTCTCTACTCTTTATTAATTATTGAAAAGTAATTAATCTATTTGATTAGCAATGAAAAAATAATTGAAAATATCATGAAAAATCCTTTAATGAGTCTATCATGGAAATTCTGTTAACAAATTTTTGTTACTAATTAACTAGTGCATCTTAATGAAGTTGCTAGATTTTAACTAAAATAATAAATATGTTAACAACAATATCGACATTAGGGAGAAAAAAAAAATGTTTAGTGATATTTATGAGAAAAGAAAACAGTACAAGGTAGAAAACGAAAATAAATTTAAAATACAATGTAGTGATGGGTAAAATATGATGATTCAATTTTGTCTTTGAAAACAAAAAAAAAAATTAGTACATTGTAGCAAATGAAAATAACACTAAAGTTATGTACAGTGGAGTGTAACACAAATAATGCATGATTGGATACGATGGCGGATCGAGTTTCCTATTCTTTCTTATTTGGTCAGCTTGAATGGATGATGTGGAAGCTGCATCGGCTCTCATACTATCCTTCCATTTGGAGTGAAATGAGTGTTAAGTTTTGGTACATTAGCTGCAAGAAAGTTTATTATTACAATAGATTACAGTTTGGTGAGCAAAATGTAAGTTTTCTAGTAATCAATCACTAACATGCTTTAGTACACAATAACAAATCATCAGCCCGCATGTACTTTTATTTTTTATTTTGTTTCTTTCCAAGGTAGAGTTACTAAAATATCCTTTTGTAACATGTGTTTGTCTGACGAAATACAGTTGATCTGAATTCTGTATATGACTTACCAGGGATCATCTACAAAGATGGTATGATTCTGAGACTTATGTTAGCGAAATTCTCTGTTTTATTTCGAACGCTGTAGTTGATTGCATTTTTGTTCTGCTATTTCAAAGAATATCGGCCAAATTGGCGACACATTCATCCGAATCGGACCTCAAGGTAGCAACCGTGGCAATGAATGGGATGATGGTTGCTTTGATGGAGTCAGAGAGATTCTTATATGGCATGGAGGCCAAATAAATGCGATTCAATTTGTCTATGACTACAACGGAATCTTAGCGTTATCTGACAAGCATGGTGGGAATGGAGGAACAAACTTTGATCATGTAAGTCATCCTAAGAAAAGCCTTCACCTGTGGAAAAAGCAGTGGATGTCAAGTTTACATACATTTTGGAAATTGCAGCTTTCTGATATAATGATTTTTCAGGCAACTATGTAAACTGAAATTCTTTAGATCATCATAAGACTCATGAAAATGATAATTTGAACTAATGTGCTTAATTTAATCGTAGTTTTCTTCCTCTTTTTGACTAATCAGTTTGGTGGATATTAAATTGCTAGCTTGTCGAGGTTTCCTTTGTTCTAATAATAATTTAACTTAGGTCCTCTTTTCCTCTAAATTTAATTTACCATATTTGTACTAACTCAAATTTTCTAATCTCTTTTAGAACGAGTGTATAGTAAGAATTGATGGTGCTTAGATATCAATTTTCTAGAACACACTTAATCAGTGTAATATATATATTGTTACTTACATTTGTGAATTGATTTATCCAACTGCATTTGTATGGCTACAATGTTCATAGACTAACATGTTTTAAGCACTCACTATGGTCATTATGCCAATGCAGATTCAACTGGATTATCCTTCGGAGTATCTAACAGAGATAAATGGGTTTTTCCGGAATCACTGCGGCTCACCAACCATCATAGAGTCCCTGAAATTCAGCAGCAACAGAAGATCATTTGCACCTTTGGGATGCAGTCACTATAGTAGTAGTAGTATAGAGAACATGTACAATTCCGGGGGAGTTAATCTCTTCCACTTCAAAGTGATGGCGAACAAGTTGTGTGGGTTCTTTGGCCATTCCAGTGCGGACTATCTCCACGCCATAGGCATTCACTTCAGAGCCCTGCCGTAGAACTGCCCCAAAACTCCTGAAACCAGCTTCAGCAAGTTCCGACTCCAGTAGTGTTGTTACCAACATCTCTATGGGCAATCTCACCTTCGCCAGCGCATTCCCTTTTAAAGATTTTAGAAGCACTTTCGTTTGCAATTTGTTTTAATACCAGCCTTATCCCGTGAAAATTAAGTGCTAGCATTAATTAACTGCTTCTCTGTTCTATTTTGTTGCTTAATTGTGGACATCAAATATGGACTCTTACTTTGTTTGCATTTTTCTAGCTATTTACTTATGTACCTGAGTTTACCTTTTTTTTGGATCATAGCTACTGTGCTTCCAGAAGCATGGATATCTTGGTGCTTCCATGTCGGGTCATAGGGTATCCGAACTGGTAATCCACACTATCAAACAGGATCCAGAGCATATGAGGTATCTGGAAGTATAAAGATCTCCATGCTTCTAAAAGAATAACTTAGCCTACACCTATTTACCATCTCATTAATTCACAATGCGGTGAAAATTTTATTTGTTTTCTGAGCAGCACCAGATATGAACTTTCTGGGCTATAGCACTTCACCAAGGGTTTTTTTATGTTTTATTTTTATTTAGTTATTTTTGTCAGAAGAAGAGCGGAAAGTTGAGATTTTTTTATTTGGATGCATGAACATCTTGCTCTGCGTATCTTTTGAAGTTATTCGAGAAGCCTATAGTATTTGGTAGATAAGCAATGCAATCGTCAAGATTGAATACTCTAGTCTATATTCGGTCTTCTATGTTATTCGCCTTGCATATGAAATATGATGTCCTATAAAACGAAAGATGCCAAGACCTTTAAAGGAGACGGGGGAGCTTCCAAGCACAAAAGAAATCCTCATGCTGCAAAAGCTACTTATTCTGGTGTCCAAATATGACCTTTAAGATGCACCTTTGGTCGCCGAAGTTATCATACAATTTCATTTATAGCACTGAACTTTGATTTGTTTGCAACTGATATACAAAATTCTTAGATTTTCCATCACATTTGTTTTTAATTTATCACGAGGAGAGACGTTGTGGCAACTGAATCAGTCACCATGTTGTTACTATGTTACCTTGAAGGATGTAAGGGAAGTAGAATCAGATACCACACCATCCCTCTGTTGGCAAAACTGAAAAGAGTAAGACAGAAGGATCCAATTGATGCAAATTTTGGTGCATCAGCTCCTACCAAGAGCATAACTGTGACAAATTAAAGTTTGATCACCCATAGCGAAAGTTTCACAATAATCAACCACCAATATGTTGTTGTAAAGAATAACACATCACCAACAATTACATACTGTGTTGTTTCCTTCCAAGACACAGTTGGAACAAAAAAAAACCAAAACTCTTAGCTTCCAAGCACAAAAGAAATCCTCATGCTGCAAAAGCTATCAATAAATGACTTATTCTGATGTCCAAACATGACCTTTAAGTTGCACCTTTGGTCCCTGAAGTTATCATACAATTTCATTTATAGAACTAAACTTCGATTTGTTTGCAACTGATATACAAGATTCTTAGATTTTCCATCAAATTTGTCTTTAATTTATCATGAGGAGAGATGTTGTAGCAACTGAATCAGTCACCATGTTGTTACTATGTTACCTTGAAGGGATGCAATGGAAATAGAATCAGATACGGCACCATCCCTTTGTTGGCGAAACTGAAAAGAGTAAAGACAGAAGGACCCAATTGAAGCAAATTTTGGTGCATCAGCTCCAACCAAGAGCATAAACTGTGCCGTATTAAAGTTTGATCACCCATAGTGAAAATTTCACAATAATCAACCACCAATATGTTGTTGTAAACAATAACACATCACCAACAATTACATACTTTGTGTTGTTTCCTTTCAAGATAGAGTTGGTAAATGTTTGCAATTCTAAATGTGTCTTTCCAATGAAATACAGCTGGTTTGAGTTCCACATATAACTCACCACGAAATCATCTACTAAAATGGTAAGATTATTTCTGCGACTTCACATTGCTGTTAGCGCAATCCTTCTTATTATTTCACTTTCTAGAGTTATTTACATGTATGTACTACTGTTTTTAAGAATATCAGCCAAACTGGAGAGACATTCATCAAAATCAGACCTCGAGGTGGGGACCGTAGCCATCAATAGGATGATGGGTGCTTTGATGGAGTCAGAGAGATTCTTATATGTCATGGTGAGGAAATAAATGTGATTCAATTTGTCTAAGACTGCAACAGAACATTGGTGCTATCTTACAAGCATGGTGTGGATGGAACAAACTATCATGCAAGTCATCCTTAGAAAAGCCTTTCCCTGTAAAAACACATAAGAGTGTTAGTTTCACGAACTCTTGTACTATCTGTATACATTTTGGCAATTGCAGCTTTATGATATGATGATTTTTCAGGCAACTAGGTAAGCATAAATATTTAGATCATCATCTGAAACATGAAAATGATAATAGAACTACGGTGCTTAATTTTGACATATGATTAGATTTTCTTCCTCTTTCTGACTAATCAGTTTGGCGGATTTTAAATTGCTAGATTGTTAAGGTACAATGCAATAGTTTTGTTATTGAACTAAATTTAGTTTAATGGAAAATTGCTTCCTGTGCATTGTTTTATGAAATAGTGGCATCTCCAGGTCTTCTTCCCTTCTCTAATAATTCAATTTATGTCTTCTTTTCCTCTAGTTTTAATTTTCTATATCTATACTAACTCCATTTTTCTGAACTACAACACTATTAGGTTAAATCTCAACATCCTAGAGGGAGTTTTCTGTTCAGTAGTGATTTAGTAGCAATGTAAAGTTGGTGCAGCCGAAGTGTGAAAGAGTAATCAAAGGAAGAATAGAGTAACTGAGATAAGAACAAGAATAGGGTAACTTCTGTTGCTATTCCTTTTTTAGCTTTTGGCTGAAAAAGGATAGAGGATGAAGTATAAAAAGTAGAAACACTTATTGAATGCATTAGGTGGTTGTAAAGAGGGAGCATATAGGGTGGTGTTTGCTGAGAATCGATGATGCTTACATATCAAAGTTATTGTTTTTCTAGAACACACATAACCGTAAAATATATATTGTTACCTACTAGATCGCATTTAATCAGTATAATATATATTGTTACTTGCATTTGTGAATTGATTTACCCAAGTGCATGTGTGTGGTCACAATGTTCACAGAATAACATGTTTGAAGCATTCACTATGGTTATCATGCGAATGAAGATTCAACTGGGACTATCCTTCGGAGTGTCCAACAGATATAAGTGGTGTGGTGGAGCGCCACAAACTACCCACTGTCATAAAGTCCCTGAAATTCAGTAGCAACAAAAGATCACTTGCAAAATTCAGATGCGGCGAGTCTGGTAAAAATGCAACTAGTCGCTTCCACTTCATTGTGATGAAGAACAAAGTATGTGGGTTCGTTGGGCGTTCCAATAATGACTATCTCCATGATAACGGTAATCACTTCAGAGCCATGCCGAAAAACTGCCCAAAAAATTCTGATATCAGCTTCAGCATTCCCGTTTCCAGTGGCATTGTTACCCCCTGCTCCTTGGGCAATGAAAATGCAGTTCCTCGTTCTTCGGCAAGCTTACCTTCCATTTTTCCATCTGGTTCATCAGTGTTCAGATTTTAAAAGCGTTCCATTCAGGATGCTTCTAAATATTAGCCTTGTCCAGTGAAAATGAAGAGCTAGTGTCGTGTATTGAACTGTCTTTTGTTTGCTATTTTGTATCTTGACCGTGGTTTGTTCGACTCCTCGGTACTTTGTTTGAACTTTGTTTGTTCAATTCCTGTTATTGAACAAATTCTAAAGAGATACTCATAATACAAGAATGAAGAATACATATCAAAACAAATTATTAGGAGTGGTAGCATACTAACATCTCTTAGCTAATTCCAAAAGAGGTCGTTAATACATTAGATGTGAGACAGGCAATTCCTAAGCATTACTACATTGCATCGATGGAAAAATTCAAGCTTATGACGAAGAAAAGAGCTCCAATATTCCTAGAGTTGAGTTCCGTGATTCATGCAAAGCCGTAAATCAATTTACTTAAACTCAAAGAGGCTCATTTCTGACAAACCTGATGCAGTTGAAAGGAGAAACACCCAGCTGGGGCCGATCAACATATCTGAATTCAGATGCGCCTCATCCATTGCCGTAGCCTGGCTCTTGCACAAATCTTTCCTTGCATTTTCCCTCCCAAAATATTAACAGCAATAAAGCGGTTGTGACAAGCTCATAAATTCAAACACAGCTAATGTCTCTTGACGGAGCTGAATTACTTTTTCAGGACAGTAGCTGATTTCCCAAAACCAAATCATCATGATCCCTTTCAAAAGCAATTTCCCTCATTTTCGATGCCACATTTCGCTTAAGATGGTTCTCTGACGAGCTTAGTTAGCATATCGCCAGCACTTCAAGGGGACAAATATATCTGTTACTCTATTGAGATCCATCAAGCAATAAATTGTGCAGTTTTTCGAGCCAGCTCAGTGAATTCATTTAGTAGACACCTCCGATTTCTCTTCCAACTTCCGACTTTACAGTCCGGAGCTCCCGATGATCTTCGAAGCAATGGTTATTGGTCAGTTTCGACACCAAAATCATCGTCATCTTCTTCTATTATAAGCAATCAATTCACGAAGCTTCCGTACTCATCCACCGCAATGAAGCTCGACCCTCTGCTTTTCCTCACCTTGGACTCATCCATCAACTTCCTCACCCGTCCCACGTCGTCCCACCGCCCGCCCAAAGCATACAAATCCGACACGAGCGTGTACACCCCGCCGTCCTCATCCGGAACCGCCATGCTCATGACACTCTCGATCCCCTCCTCGGCGATCTCGAAATTCTTATGCTTCTTGCATGCTGCCAAGAAGGAGGTCCACAAGACAATGTTGGGCTCGACCCTCATGTTCTTGATGATCGCGTACGCCTCCTCCAACCGCCCGGCCTTGGCGAACAAATCGACCATGCACCCGTAATGGTGAATTCCGGGGTCGATGCCATACTCCTCGACCATAACTGCGAAGAACCTCCGCCCTTGGTCGATGAGGCCAATGTGGCAACAAGCGTTGAGCACCCCGGTGAAGGTGATCTCATTGGGGCGCACTCCCGAGCGGCGCATCTCATCGAAGAATGCGATGGCCTCATTGCCGTGGCCGTGCGCGGCCAGGCCGCAGATCATCGCGGTCCAGTGCATGACGTTCCGGCGGGCGGGAGGGACGCGGTCGAAGACGCGGAACGCGGATTTGAGGAATCCGGACTTGGCGTAGGAGTCGACGAGCGCGGTGCCGAGGTGGGAGCCGGTGTCCATCCCGCGGCGCTCGGCGTAGGCGTGGACGGACCTGGAGAGGGAGGAGGAGGAGGAAGAGGGCGCGCAGGCGGAGAGCACGGTGACGAGCAACTGCCGGTCGGGGAGGAGCAATGAAGACGAGAGCAAGTTAGTTCGTTCCGTCGAGGCAGAGGAAGGTTCAGTTTGGCCCATCATCATACGGCGGAAGAGGGAGAGGGCGAGGGCGGGGCGGGAGCGGGCGACGCAGGCGGAGATGGCAGCGGACCAGGAGATGACGTCCTTGTCGGGGATGGAATGGAAGAGGGAGAGAGCGGAGGAGAGGGGGGCGGAGGAGCGGTAGAGGGAGGAGAGGAGGGTGTTGAAGAGGACGAGGTTTGGGCGGGGAATTTCGTCGAACAGGAGGCGGGCGAGGGAGGGGGAGAGGGAAGGGGAGGAGGAGGAGTGGGAGAGGGAGTAGGAGTTGAGGAGGGCGGAGGCGACGTGGACGTGGGAGAGGAGGGAGGTCTTGAGGAGGAAGGCGTGGAGGAAGCGCGGGGAGTGGGAGTTGGGAGGGGAGAGGGATTTGAGGAGGAAGACTGCGGCGTGGGGGTCGAAGGGGTCGGAGGGAGGACGGCGGATGAGGCGGAGTTTGAAGAGGGAGAGGGCTTCAAGAGGGGAGGAGGCGCGCCGGATGGCGAAGGCGGACGCCGAGGAGGAGACGAGGTGGCGGGCGGTCTGAGGGAGTGCCACGGCTGCCATCCCATGCGTTCAGCGTATCCTGCGAACGGCGGGAGCAACGTGAGTTTTATTACTCAGCATGGACCAGTCAGCAACCAAACCTAATTGGGATTTTTTTTAAATTAACCCTAAAAATTTTTGATATTTGCAAACTAATCTTTGCAAATTTTTTATTTTGTAAAACTAACTCTATTTTTGCCAGCAGGGCGCCACGAGGGTCGGACGACCTGAAGGCGCTGAGTCGTTCAGCGTTTTTAGAAAAATCCTGTGAAGACGCTGAATAAACCAACGCCTTCATATTGCTGAAGGCGCTGATTCATTCAGCGCATTCAGCATATACTATTAAAGCACTGAGTACTTAGCCAATTTTCGTGAAAATTGACTAAATCCTCAGCGCCTTCTGCTAAAGGCGCTGAATAATTCAACGCCTTTAACATATTTGTTAGAGGCGCTGAATTGTTCAGCGCGTTTAGTGTAAAACACTAAAGGCGTTGAGTTGCTTGGCGCCTTTAGTGTTTTACAAAAAAAAGCGCCGAGTAACTCAGCGCCTTTAGTGTTTTACACTAAACGCGCTGAGCGACTCAGCGTCTTTACTTTAAAGGCGCTGAACTGTTCAGCGCCTTTAACATATTTGTTAGAGGCGCTGAATGGTTCAGCACGTTTAGTGTAAAACACTAAAGGCGCTGAGTTGCTCGGCGCCTTTAGTGTTTTGTTTTACACTAAATGCGCTGAGCGACTCAGCATTTTTAGTGTAGAACACTAAAGGTGCTGAACCATTCAGCGCCTTTAGCTGCAACAGCACACATAGTTTTAGTGTATTTTAAAAAATACTCAAATTTGTACAACAAGTTACAAACAATGAGAATTAACATTGAAAATTCTAAAACAACATTCACAAATACCAAATGAAGGTCCAACAATCATGACATTCATAAATCACAGTTGAGTAACAACAAAAAATGAATATTACAAAAATATCTATAATACAACCTCGACCTCAAAAGCTCAATTTTGAGCACGTCCTCGACCTCGACGTCCTCGGCCACGCCAACGTCCACGCCCTCGCCCTCGCCCTCGCCCACGGGGAACAACAAGCTTGATAGTAGGTATATCATCGAGATGCTCGACTGCTGCCAATTGATCGAGCTCCTCAATGATACCAACCTCATCCTGCTCAGCAATATGCTGGATCTCCTGTGGCGATGATGACGAGGGACGACGGCGTGAATATGTAGAAGCATATGAAGTCCATGATACTGGTGGCGGGAGCGACACTGACGTCGAAGAAATTGTCGTTGGGGCCTGAATGATAGGAGATGAGATCGTGGCACCTGAAAGAGTGTAAATAGTTTATTAATTTGAATTTGAAAACTTAATTTGAATTCTATGCTAAATGGTATTTGATGACTCGAGGACGCTCCCTCATATGAAGGTCCGCCTGACACTCTGGCCGTAGGTTCAGATAGTACATGCTGTAGTTGTTGGTTGTATGCCCCAAAAGCCTATCAGGCTGACGCATTTTGTTATATGGGACATATTTGTACTTGATCTTTATTATAATTTGGGCATTTTATGCCATTCATGTTTGATGTGTCCATGAATCGTCCTTTGAATTAATGAGATGATAATGTATATTCTTAAGAATTAAGAATTTGAGATACACATTATTAGTGATTAAGTCATAAATGCTCTCAATCGGAGGATCATCATGGGGACGATGATTGATCCGGCAAGATTGATGTATGTGTCGCTCTCTTTTAGGATGACGAGTCTCAAGTCATTAGTGTGGGGACACTGGAGCGAACGTGCAGGTGGTTGTTATAGAACAAGGGCACTGAGCGTGACCAATTACGAATAGTTACTTGGATGTCTACTCTTTCGTCAGTAACTGATTCGATGTTGCAGTGGTACAACTGATCCTTAGACCTGCGACACCACGGCCATTCAGTATGAGGCTACTGTAGTTTGACTATGCAAACTCTGATCCTAGTCACGGGTCTTAGTAGTATATGTTGGCTGCAGTCGGTTCATATTAGGAATGGGTGTTTGTTTACAGGGGATCTATCGCTCTCGGTAGAGAGATAATTAGTCCTATGCTATTTGTAAGGCAAAGCTCAGAAATCCTCGGCCGGGGTAATATGGTTCATGGAAAGGTGTTTCCAAGAGTAACCATATGAGCTTCTGTCCTATCAAATTTGTCATATAACGGGTGATGGGGTTTGACGAGTATTCCATGACCTCCACTCAGTTGGGACTATGCGATAGAAGGATTGTATTGTACGGTAACTGCACCTTGAGGTTCAGTCCAATATTCACTTCTGACTGGATTGCCACCATATGCTGCTAGGCGTCACTGGTGGATTGTGGGAACCAATAAGAATAATTATAGGCGAATAATTATTATACGATGGAAGAATCAAAAGTGTTTGATCCATCAAAAGGAGTTTCGATGATGATGTCGATGGGGATCGCATCATATCTCACTACCAGACAGAATTGAACCTATTAGGTCACACACATAAGGAATCGCGCATGATCGATATCAAGGAGATGATAAAAAAGTTTATAGAATGGATTAATTATAATCACAATACTAAAGTTTACTAATTTATTAGTAAAAGGACTAATTTGCAATTATTGTAAATTAGAGGTATTTAAGTGCAAAAGTTGCATGGTGTATTTGCTAATCGTTAGTAAATATTTGGAGGACTTATGTGTAAATGTTACACACGAAGGATAATGGATTATCCAATCGGATTAGGATTCGATTAAGGATAATGGATTATCCAATCGGATTAGGATTCGATTAAGGATAATGGATAATCCAATCGGATTAGGATTCGATTAGGATTAGGATTAGGGTTTTCTCATTATAAATATATGTCATATGTGACATATTGAAAAACAAGAAAAAGGAATAAGAAAACCCTAGCCGCCTATCCTCTCCCTCTTCCTAAAGTCCTCCATAATTAATCGTTCTCGATCTTCGGAAGATTGCTAGCACAATTAGAAGATTGATTCATCCTCCTTACATCGACACAAGAATTAATTCGTGATCGGATCGCGAATCAAGGCGATCGATTTTTCGATCAAGGGCGTGATTCCGTGTGGACACAAGTAGAGGCCGGGTGCGTGCGCGGCTATCAAGGACGAACAATTTTTACCAACGATCGTCGGCTTCGCGGTGATCTCGACCCGCGCAAGGTAAAAATTAAATCCTAATTGATGAGATCAATTAGATTACCTTTTTACGATCTAAAACAAAACATGAGGTGATCTTGGTTTAAGAAAAATTTTAATTGCGTTTCTTTCTTCCGCTGCGCATATCCGTATTTTTCTTATAGTGGTATCAGAGCCACCCTCATCGTTTGTTTTAGATCTAATCTCTTTTTCGATGTTGATTGGGTTTTCTGGAACGATCGAAATCAAAACAATGAAGGTTGTTTTGAATATGTTGTTTTGATTGTTTTGTAACACTAATTAATTATGCATGCGGTCAAGGTGCTCTAATTAATTAGCATATGATGTACGGTCATGCATGCGGTCAAGGTGCTCTAATTAATTAGCGCACGCAGTACGGTCATGCATGCGGTCATGGTGCTCAAATTAATTAGCATATGATCTACGGTCATGCATGCGGTCAAGGTCAACGTGCTCTAATTAATTAGCATATGACGCACGTCATATTGATGACATGCAAGCTCTAATTAATTAGTATTGTTAGTGTATAGCAACACTAATTGATTAGTTCATGGCTTTCATTGCACGTGCTTGCCGCAATGTGTTTTGAACGCATTTACATGATGTGATCATGCGCGCCTTGTGGTTGCTTTGTGCAAAATCGCAATTTAAAATTAATTCGAAACCCAATTAATTAGAAATCGAATTAGAGAATTTTATTTTATATTATATGCCTGTGATGTGTATGAGGTGATGATCATGGATAGCAACCTTGTGATGATGTGAATGGGTGTAATTTAATAAGGACCCAGTGTTAGATTCTTTTTGAGTGCCTGCGTGCACCAATTAAATTATGTAATTTGGAGACCTGCGTGTCTCATTATTATTATGGGTTGTATTGTATTGTTGTAAAAATTAAACGGTAAAGGGGTAGTTCAAGGTTCCATGACGTTTTGTTCCATTCAAGAGTTGATGCGGTGCAGATCAAGTTTGGACCAAATATTGATCGAGAGAGCCGACAAGAGTTGATCTACTCCAATCTGATCAAGATGCAGAGCAAGTTTTTGTGTGTAATACCCTCTGACCCGATTCCGGCCTGGTGGCTCAGGCCCGAATCAAATTAAAATCCATGATCATCACCGGTAGTTATTTTATATATATATACGCAATATATGTGTGCATATGATGCGATGGTTTGCATGAGATGTAAATTCATAATGAATTAAAACTGATGAGATAACAAATCTCCCTAAATAAAATATTAAGTTAATGGTGTTATGAACCCATTAGTGGCCTTCCATCGTTGTAGGGTGTGGGCGTCTCTTTAGTGTTGATTGATGCACCCGGACACGGGGGTCAGTTGCATTAGAGAGCCGCAACCATTCTATTGGCATGAGATGCTATGTGGTAAGAAAGGGGTTGAATCCAAGAATCTGTCAGGATGAGGATTCAATGACTTTTTTATTTGCATGATGAACGGTGGGTCTTACTTAACCAAAAGATAAGGCCAAGAATCTGTTAGGATGAGACCTATATTTTTGGAGGCCAAAGATAAAATTGCGATTTGCTTGAGAAGCATTGAACAAGAGTTGTTCACTCATTTCTTTACTCATTGCCAAGAATCTGTCAGGATGAGGTAGTGTGCAAATAGATGGGACCGCAATTCCCACTAGAAACTTTTAGTAAAGTTTCCGTTTTCTCCACTCGGGGAGTGTGGAGATTCGCTAAAATTAGTGGGAGGCACCATTTAGATTTAATGCCCCTAATCAAAATGGATTATGATTAAGTACACAACTAATTAGAATCTTAACCATCTGCAGAAAATGTCCGCCTCTAACCCACTTGTCAAAATACTTGATACTAATCGCCTAACTGGACCGAATTTCACCGATTGGCTGAGGAATTTGAGAATTGTTCTCAATTCTGAGAAATTAGCCTACGTGTTGGACACGGAGGCTCCAGCAGTGCCCGCAAATCCAACAGCTCAACAGAAAGATGCTAGAAATAAATGGACTGATGATGACATGAAGGTAAAATGCTACATGCTTGCGTCTATGAGTAATGAGTTGCAACGCCAGCATGAGCACATGGAGAGTTCTGCTGACATCTTGCTTCATCTTAAAGAGTTGTATGATGAGCAAAGTCGAACAGCTCGTTACGAAGTGTCAAGGCGACTGTTCAGGACTAAGATGTCTGATGGTCACTCAGTCAATAATCATTGCTTGGCGATGATTAAGGACATTGAGGAGCTTGAGAAGCTCGGAATGACTATGGACGCAGAACTTCAAATTGATTTGATCTTACAATCATTACCTGATTCATTTTCTCAGTTTATTTTAAATTTTCAAATGAATAAAATTACTTGCACTCTCGCCGAGCTGTTGAATATGTTGGTCACGGCTGAAGGAATGCTAAAAGTCAATAAGGGCTCAGTTTTGGCTGTTGAACGGGCTTCCTCCAAAAGAAAGTCTAAATGGAGAAAGAAGAAGCCTGCAAAGAAGCCAAAGACTGACACTGTCAAGGCAAATCCCAAAAAGAAGGCCGCCAAAGGAACTTGCTTCCACTGTCAAAAGGATGGCCACTGGAAGAGGAATTGCCCGGACTATTTGGCTAGCCTGAAGGACAAGGTGAAGAATAAAACTTTGGAAGGTATGTCCGAGATTCATGTCATTGAAACTACTAGCTTATCGGTTTGTTCTACTCTTACATGGGTCATTGACTCGGGATGCACCTCGCATTTGTGTATTTCAATGCAGGCGCTAAAGAAAAGTAGACGACTTAGGGATGGAGAGCTTACCCTACGCGTTGGAAACGGAGCAAGAGTTGCTGCTGTTGCTGTAGGGACTTATCCTTTATGTCTACCGACAGGAGTAGTTTTAGAACTTAGAGATTGTCTTTATGTTCCTAGTGCGACTAGAAACCTTATTTCTGTTTCACGTTTGGTATTGGACGGTTATAAGTTTATTTTTGAATCAAACATTTGTTCAATTTATTTGAGGAATAATTTGATAGGTTGTGGTTCTTTAATAGACAATCTCTATTACTTACATATGGATGTTAGTATGAATACAGTTCACAATGGCATGAATGAGAATACTATTGGTTTTAAAAGACCTAGAGAGGAGGTAAACAAAACATACTTGTGGCATCTGAGGCTTGGTCACATTGGAGAAGATAGGGTTAACAAGCTGGCTAAGGATGGTATCTTAGGATCCTTACTCCCTGAACCATACCCAGCTTGTGAATCATGTCTTCAAGGAAAAATGACTAAGTCTCCCTTTGTTGGACAAGGACAGAGAGCTACCGAAGTACTCGCCCTGATACATACTGATGTATGTGGCCCATTCGATGTGTCTGCTTGGGGCGGCTATCTCTACTTTATTACCTTTACTGATGATTATTCACGGTATGGGTACGTGTATTTAATTAAACACAAGTCTGAAGTCTTTGAAAAGTTTAAAGAGTTTAGACAAGAAGTAGAAAAGCAAATGGAAAAACCGATTAAGGCTCTTCGATCCGATCGAGGAGGGGAATACCTTAGCACGGATTTCTTAACCTACCTCAAGAATAATGGTATTGTCTCTCAATGGACTCCTCCTGGAACACCAGAACTGAATGGGGTGTCTGAACGGAGGAATCGAACTTTATTAGATATGGTTCGATCTATGATGAGTTTTACAGATTTACCTACGTCACTTTGGGGTTATGCACTTCTTACGGCTATTTATATTTTGAACAGAGTACCTTCCAAATCTGTTCCCACCACACCATATGAGATGTGGCACGGTAGGAAGCCAAGTTTTACTCACATTAAGACTTGGGGGTGTCCGGCATATATTAAGAAATTAAAGACGGACAAATTAGAAAGCAGATTAGTCAAGAGAAGATTCATTAGTTATCCCAAGGAATCACTTGGATACAATTTTTATCTCCCAGAAAGTCACAATGTGATTGTGAGCCGACATGCCTTCTTTCTTGAAAATGAATTTATTTTAGCAGGAGGCAGTGGGAGAAAAATAGAACTAGAGGAGAAAGTCTCTTTAGAATCGAGCATTCCAAGAGCCCTTCCTGATAACTCTGTGATACCAGAGATTACGTTGCCACCTCGCAAGTCTAGTAGAATCTCTCATCCTCCTGATAGATACATGGGATTATTTATTGAGGACATGGAGGAAATATTCCTAGTGGGAGACAAGGATCATAGAGATGATCCTAAGACTTATAGCGAGGCGATGTTAGACATCGACTCTGAAAAATGGTTGGAAGCTATGAAGTCTGAAATAGACTCAATGTACTCCAATCAAGTTTGGACTTTGGTTGATCCACCGGAGGGTATTGTACCCGTTGGATGCAAATGGATCTTCAAGAGAAAGATTGGTTCTGATGGAAAGGTAGAGACCTATAAAGCTAGGTTGGTAGCAAAAGGTTATAGTCAACGCGAAGGCATTGACTATCAGTGTGATGACCTGGATCTCCGCAGAGCTGCTGCAGTGCGTTGGGGTGGCTATTGGAGGCTTACATGGTGTGTTGGAGGTGTTTGGGGCATAATTGGGCACAAGTGTTGGACTTCGGGCTTAAATGGATCATGTGAGTGATCGGAGGACCCCGTGGAGGGTTTAGATGTGGTTTCGCGCGAAACGGATATTAAATTTGGGCTCCGCGCAAAATTTAGGCTAAGAACGCATTTCCGGGTGCCTTCGGCAATTTTTAGAGTTGGAATTTGGCAAAACGGACGTCAAATTCGGATTCAGCGCGCGAAACCGGTCAAAATGGACTACCCACTTGTCATTTTTGGGCACCGGTCACTGTTCACTGCCGGAACAGTGTTTCCGGCGATCGCCGGCGGCGGGCAGCGGCGGAGAGCGGCGGCGCGGCCTCGGGCAGGCGGAGAGCGGCGGCGAGCAGGGCGCGTGGGCGCGGGCAGGGCGTGCGGGCAGGGCGCGCGGGTGCGCGGTCCACGCGGCCGGCGTGCACCGAAGTGGGGTGCCACGTGGCGTCTTCCCATTGGGTGGTTCACAGGTCGCGGTCTACGGAGCAGCGCGGTGTTTGGTGGACTGGGCGGGAAGACACGTGGCAGCACGTCATTGGTTCGGTGTTTGGGGTGTCGTGCACCGGGTGCAGCGAGTGTGTGGCCTGGACACGTGGCGTGCGAGGATTGGGCGCGTCACTGTGCGCGTGCGGCGGGGGCAGGTGGCGTGTCAGTCGGCGTGGCAGCGGGGGCGGCTGGCGTGGCGGCCACGGCGCCGACGTGGCGCACGCGTGCGCCACGTGGCGGCCGGCTATTGGCCAGCGCCAACTGCCCCGTTGACCAGGGCTGGCCACGCGGCGTGAGGGGAGCGGCCGGATCAGCTGTGCGGTGTTCGGGGACACGTGTCGTGTGGAGGAGCGGGTTGGACGGCCGTGCGGTCCGACCGGATCCCGTGCGCGGAGTGGGCCGGGCTGGGCCGGGCTACTGTGTGCGCCCGGTTTCGGGGCCCGAAAGATTCGGGCGCCCGAAACCGGGGACACAGAGGGTATTAATGGATTTGTTGTTTTGGGCCTATAAATACCCCCTCATCTCCCTCTTTCTTTCCCTTTTCCGAGCTGTAGAGAGAGAATGGGAGGGTGAGTTCTATATGAAGTTTGTTCCCCTTGTTGCCCTTGATCTCGTGGTGGATCCCCGAAATTTTTGGAAGCTCGGCAACGGCGATATCAATTTTACAGTTCGCCTCGGTTTTCTCCCCATTTCGGCCCATTACCGTCACAGTTCAGTCAGAAATTCACTGTGAGCAAACCAGGAGGAGTTTTTGGACGATTTCTTCGACAGCGTGTTCCTAAGAGGTAAGGCTTCGATTTTTGTGTTGATCGCTTTGCTCCGTTTCGCACTTTTGGCATGTTTCCGGAGACATCTTTGACCCCTATTTTTCTGTGTTGGATTCTGGACAGCACCGGCTTGTCGATTTTATATCTCAGCCTAGCAACATCGGATCATGGAGTTTCAGGACTCGATTTTGATCTACTCGTCGCGAGGAACACAGTGGTGATTTTTCTGGGATTTTTGGAAATTATTTCGAAGGTGATAATTAAGCTTTTCTTGGACAGATTGCTACAGGAATTCTGTTGTGGAGATTTTGAGTATGCAACGGTGTTTTATTTTTATCTTGACCTACAGCTATCAGATCTGGGCGTTTAAACAGTCATTTTGGGGCTACTCTTCGCGAGGAACGCGACCGTGAATTTTATGGATTTTCTTGAGGACTGGACAGAGGTGATATTTAGCCATTTTTGGGGCTGATTTTGGACAGTGGGTAATTGTGCAGTTTTGGGATTAATTGTGCGCATTGTTCTGTGCAGTGGAACACAGTTTTTGGTGGATTGCTGTGTTAGAGGACAGCGGGCAGCGAGAGGTCTCTTTTGGTGTTGTGCGCGCTTTTCGAGGTGGGTGGTTGTTGCATGCCTCTACTTCTGACCTGCTCACTAAGTTTATTAGAGAACCCCACTTTTGAGCATATTGATTGATTATTATGCATGATTGCTTGATATAAATGTGAGCCTATCATCTGGGATTAATTTTGTTGATATAGCATGTTGGGGATATTATTGGGATAATGTTGCTGTTGGAACATGATCATTGGAATAATTTAATAGTGATAATTAACATGCGATATTAGCACCTAGATTTTATGAAAGTGGATTAAATGGATTAATTGTGGGGACATAGTGACATATCTAGGTGCGGGTGCCACTTTGGGATTTATTATGAATCAGGGATTATTTACATGTGTAGTTGACTGATGATTTTAGCATGATTGTTATATTTACGTGGTTATTATTAAATATTACACATGCAGAACTGTTATCTGACATTCTCTCTCTTTCACATTGCATGAGAACTTTTGCATGCTTATTTGGACATCTAGATAGGCCACTATTTTATTGCTACACTACCATATTGGGATTTGACTTAGGAGAAACCATGATTGCTTTCTCCTTTTTATTTAGACTTTTGAGTCATGTTGCTCGGGTTCGAGCAGAGGTTTGGGATAGTGTAGCCGGGATCTGAGGGTCAGTGACAGGGTGTGCTTGATGTTGGATTATGGGTTATTGCGGCAACCGCGGACAGTAGGCGGTTGACCGGATCTTGATTATTTTACCCAATTGTGGGTTGTGGGTTATTGCGGTGACCGCGGACTTTGGGCGGTTGACCGGATGTTTACTATTGCATCAGATTGGGTATCAGATTTCTCTAGTGGATGGTATTTCCCACTTTTTGAGTACTATTGCATCGGATCGGGGATTCATTAGTGGACGGAGTTTCCCACTTTGATCATAGTCATGATCCAGTCCTGCTATTGTGAGACATTGGTTACAGAGATACTTTACTCGTGTGGGTCGCTCCCATCGAGTGCCACTCCAGAGTAGGCTTTAGACCGTGTTGGGTTTCGGTCATTTGGACAGTGGAGATACTGAGTTCTTGAGTTCGACAGCAGAGCAGGCAGTACCAGTTTTACTGGTGGCACTAGATTGGGTCTATTTGGTCAGATACTGTTTCCTGATGCATTCATACCGTCATTTCATTCGGTATTGCATTTAGAGGCACACTTGTTGTGGTTCCCCCTTTTATTCAGTAGTTCTGTTTACAGCTTTACCACGTGTCCCTTTTCTTGCCTCTGGTAGACTTAGTGGGTACGCCGGAGCTTGAGGCTTTACCCACAGGGGGAGGCTACTGGTTTACTAGTGGTTCTCACCCCTATTGTTGTTTCCCTTCTTTTCTTCCCCCTGTTTTGCAGAGTCCTCTTCGGGAGTTGCTGATCTTCGGTCGTTGTCCGAGGCGAGGGAGTCACGAGCTAGATCTTTACCACCCGAGGAGTGTAGCTGTATCCCCTGGTTGAAGATCCCTGGTAGCTATTTGCCGGGTTTTTACTGTTTTATTTGGAGAGAGATCTTTTATATTTGGTGAGACTGATATACTATAGTTTTAGTTTATCTCCTTTTATAGTTGAGAGATGTTGTACTGAGGACATTGTATGATGATTATCTATATTTGAGGAGATGGATTTTGTACTTTATTTCATGTTGTACAGTGATTGGATTTTATTTTACAGCATTTTATTTCAGCTCTGATATTTGTGTAGCTATAGTACTATCTTTTGCAGGTTAGACGCTTCGCCTATGCGGGTTTTAGCATAGGTGGCGGATCTGTTGGCGAGCCCGGGTCACAGTTTCGACCCCGGGGCGTGACAATCAGGATACCTTTTCACCTGTAGCCATGCTTAAATCTATCAGAACTCTGCTTGCTATTGCTGCACATTATGACTATGAGATCTGGCAAATGGATGTAAAAACTGCTTTCCTGAATGGATATCTTGAAGAAGAAATCTATATGGAGCAGCCTTTGGGTTTCACTACCAAAGATAGAAGTCATAAAGTGTGCAAGCTTCAACGATCCATTTATGGGTTGAAGCAAGCTTCTCGGAGTTGAAATACTCGTTTCAATGATGCAGTCAAATCGTTCGATTTCATCAGAAATGAGGAAGAGCCGTGTGTGTGTAAAAAGGTTAGTGGGAGTGCTGTTACCTTCCTCGTATTGTACGTGGATGACATACTCCTAATAGGGAATGACATTCCTATGTTAACATCGGTGAAGTTATGGTTATCCAAAGAGTTTTCTATGAAAGACCTTGGAGAAGCATCTTATATCCTAGGGATAAATGTCTATAGGGATAGACCTAAGAAGTTGCTTGGTTTATCGCAAGCTATGTACATAGATGAAGTGTTGAAAAGGTTCAGCATGGAGAATTCTAAAAGGGGTATGGTACCTCTAAGACATGGAATTCACCTCTCTAAGACTATGTCTCCTAAGACACCTGAAGAGAGAAGTCGCATGAGCAGGATCCCTTATGCTTCCGCAATAGGGAGTTTAATGTATGCGATGCTATGTACTTGACCTGATATAGCACAGGCTGTGAGCGTCACTAGTCGATATCAGTCGAACCCAGGCGAAGAGCATTGGGTAGCGGTGAAGAATATCCTTAAGTAATTGAGAAGAACAAAGGATATGTTCTTGGTTCTTGGAGGTGGAGAACTCAAAGTTAATGGCTATACAGATTCAGACTTTATGTCTGATATAGACGATAGAAAGTCTACGTCTGGGTATCTATTTATTTGCAATGGTGGGTCAATAGTTTGGAAGAGTTCTAAACAAGAGACAATTGCTGATTCTACTATGGAGGCAGAGTACATCGCTGCATCTGAAGCTGCCAAGGAAGCTGTTTGGATCAAGAAATTTATCACTGAGCTTGGCGTGGTTCCCTCTAGTAGGGATCCCCTGCCACTATATTGTGATAATAATGGCGTCGTAGCATTAGCTAAGGAGCCGAGATCTCATCAGAAATCCAAACATATCGAGCGGCGGTATCACAAGATCAGAGAGTACATCAAAGATAAACATATTGAAGTGCAGAAGGTTGCCTCCGCAGATAACGTGGCGGACCCGCTAACTAAGGCTTTGACTCAGCAAAAACTAGAGACTCATCTTGAGAAGATGGGCATTAGATATATGACTGATTGGCTTTAGTGCAAGTGGTAGATTGTTGGTTGTATGCCCCAAAAGCCTATCAGGCTGACGCATTTTGTTATATGGGACATATTTGTACTTGATCTTTATTATAATTTGGGCATTTTATGCCATTCATGTTTGATGTGTCCATGAATCGTCCTTTGAATTAATGAGATGATAATGTATATTCTTAAGAGTTAAGAATTTGAGATACACATTATTAGTGATTAAGTCATAAATGCTCTCAATCGGAGGATCATCATGGGGACGATGATTGATCCGGCAAGATTGATGTATGTGTCGCTCTCTTTTAGGATGACGAGTCTCAAGTCATTAGTGTGGAGACACTGGAGCGAACGTGCAGGTGGTTGTTATAGAACAAGGGCACTGAGCGTGACCAATTACGAATAGTTACTTGGATGTCTACTCTTTCGTCAGTAACTGATTCGATATTGCAGTGGTACAACTGATCCTTAGACCTGCGACACCACGGCCATTCAGTATGAGGCTACTGTAGTTTGACTATGCAAACTCTGATCCTAGTCACGGGTCTTAGTAGTATATGTTGGCTGCAGTCGGTTCATATTAGGAATGGGTGTTTGTTTACAGGGGATCTATCGCTCTTGGTAGAGAGATAATTAGTCCTATGCTATTTGTAAGGCAAAGCTCAGAAATCCTCGGCCGGGGTAATATGGTTCATGGAAAGGTGTTTCCAAGAGTAACCATATGAGCTTCTGTCCTATCAAATTTGTCATATAACGGGTGATGGGGTTTGACGAGTATTCCATGACCTCCACTCAATTGGGACTATGCGATAGAAGGATTGTATTGTACGGTAACTGCACCTTGAGGTTCAGTCCAATATTCACTTCTGACTGGATTGCCACCATATGCTGCTAGGCGTCACTGGTGGATTGTGGGAACCAATAAGAATAATTATAGGCGAATAATTATTATACTATAGAAGAATCAAAAGTGTTTGATCCATCAAAAGGAGTTTCGATGATGATGTCGATGGGGATCGCATCATATTTCACTACCAGAACCTATTAGGTCACACACATAAGGAATTGCGCATGATCGATATCAAGGAGATGATAAAGAAGTTTATAGAATGGATTAATTATAATCACAATACTAAAGTTTACTAATTTATTAGTAAAAGGACTAATTTGCAATTATTGTAAATTAGAGGTATTTAAGTGCAAAAGTTGCATGGTGTATTTGCTAATCGTTAGTAAATATTTGGAGGACTTATGTGTAAATGTTACACACGAAGGATAATGGATTATCCAATCGGATTAGGATTCGATTAAGGATAATGGATTATCCAATCGGATTAGGATTCGATTAAGGATAATGGATAATCCAATCGGATTAGGATTCGATTAGGATTAGGATTAGGGTTTTCTCATTATAAATATATGTCATATGTGACATATTGAAAAACAAGAAAAAGGAATAAGAAAACCCTAGCCGCCTATCCTCTCCCTCTTCCTAAAGTTCTCCATAATTAATCGTTCTCGATCTTCGGAAGATTGCTAGCACAATTAGAAGATTGATTCATCCTCCTTACATCGACACAAGAATTAATTCGTGATCGGATCGCGAATCAAGGCGGTCGATTTTTCGATCAAGGGCGTGATTCCGTGTGGAGACAAGTAGAGACCGGGTGTGTGCGCGGCTATCAAGGACGAACAATTTTTACCAACGATCGTCGGCTGCGCGGTGATCTCGACCCGCGCAAGGTAAAAATTAAATCCTAATTGATGAGATCAATTAGATTACCTTTTTACGATCTAAAACAAAACATGAGGTGATCTTGGTTTAAGAAAAATTTTAATTGCGTTTCTTTCTTCCGCTGCGCATATCCGTATTTTTCTTATAGTAGTACCATCTGAATATTCTCGTTCATTTCTACCAAAGTCCCATATGCGAACTCAGGCGGCGGTCGGTCATGCAATAACTGGCCGACAATAGTATGAACCTGTCGTAGTGTGTCAGCCTGCATTTTAATTTAGAAATTAAATTTATATTAAATAAGTTGAACATGTTAAATTTATATATATAAATTATTATACCAGTTTCCTCTCGACATGCCCACGACAATAGTATGAATCTGTCGTAGTGTGTCGGCCTGCATTTTAATTTAGAAATTAAATTTATATTAAATAAGTTGAACATCTTAAATTTATATATATAAATTATTATACCAGTTTCCTCTCGACATGCCCACGGGGATGAAAAGTCAGCGGAGGACGCTGTACTGGATGAGATATCCATCTTCTCGTAATTGTCCAGTATCACTACATATATACGGATGCCGCCTGCAGTGGGTCCTCAGCAGCAGCCGGGAGCTGATCAAAAATCTATTCTAGCCTCCCGAACCACCTCTCAATGTGGATAGCATGAAATGCGATCCAATCCTCATCCGGACGCCCAGTGATGTGATGCGTCGGATGGACTCCACATTGAAAGGTATATGCTAGACAAGACCGAACTGCCGCAGGACTCGGTCCGGCACGTGCATCTCGACAATGTGAAAGCAAATCACGACTGTTCTTGCACTCCAGACTGCTAAGCCTTGCACACAGAAATCTAGTAATGTAGCTATAATCTCATCTGTGTACGGCATACATATAACCTGTTAATGGACAAAATGATCAGTTAATATAAAAGTGATGAAGAAAATATACATACCTATGCCTCTCGCTGCTGATCTAGCTCGTCTCTATAAAACTCAATGTCAGTCGTCCTGACATTGGTTCCAAAACGTAGTCCTCCAGCGTTGCGCCATCTAGATTATAAAAAATATATATTAGTTGCAATTACATTTGAAAGACAAAAATGTACTATAACAAATAAATATCTTACCGGCAACCTAGAGGTCGATCGACTATATCGGGCAGCGCTATGACCCCTGTAGGTCGGCCGATGTGAATATGGTCCCAAGCCAGATCTAAAAACTAACGCCAACAGGTTAATATAATAAATAAAATATACAATACCAATATATAAAGATAATACTGAAATAAAAAAAAAAAAAGATTTTAAACCTGCAAAAAGGTCCCAAAACAGCAACATTCGGCCTTTTCGTTCAGCGCGGCATCTGCAAGCGCTCGATATAGATAGGCCAGCATCGCAGCACCCCACGCATACGCGCCGCAGATATCAAAGTCAGCTAAAAGTGGTAGCCACTTTAGATGAACTCTATATCCGATATGGTTTGGAAACAAACTACCCCCGATCTGATATAGCATGTATGCACGGGCCGTAGCTGCGACTGCTCCGGCAGGGGCATCTAGAGGTAAATGATGAAAATGTTGATATAACCAATCTAGAGATACCTGTGACCCCTTGATGTCACTAGGTACCATCCCCAATAAATCTGCGTAGATAGCTAGCCAATCCTGAAGCGTAGATCCCGACACCGGCGCACCATGGACACGGAGACCCGAAATAACCGTCACATCCTATAGTGTGACGGTCATCTCACCGTGGCGGAAGTGGAAGGTCTGGGTCTCCGGTCTCCACCTCTCAGCAAGGGCGCCAGCAGAGACTGATCCAGCACTAATCGTCTGAGTCGTGATACCCTATAAAATCCAGACTGACGGAGTAGCTCTATTACAGCTGGATGGTCAAGCTCCCACTGGTTCAGCTTGCGCCCATGCTCTGCGAATAAGACAATATGATACCCCTGTGATGCAAAAAAAATATAATTAGCTCATACATCAATTCAGCTTATTTATATTATGGAAAAAAAAAATAAAATTTTATAGCTCTTACCTCAGTCCTAATAAATGCGGACCTATAGCGATGCTACTCTATTAGGACAGATGGATCAACTGGCCTCGCGTCCTCGTGATCTGCCATCTGCAATAAGTAATCTACATATTAGTAACATGATAGCCAAAAAAAAGCAACTATTAAGACAAGATAAATAAAATTGTGGCAGTCATACGCCAACGTCCTTGTTGCACTCTTTGTACATTTTGTGGACAAGTGCTCCTATAATGTCCTGCCTGTTTACAAATGGAGCATGTTCCTCGTCGGCCACCCCCCTCGTCCATTATATTACGAATACGTGTAGATCGGGGACGACCTTTCTTCCTTCGTATAGGAGGCGGTACAATTATGGGACCTTGGGGTCGTGGCCAGTGGCGTCTATCAGGAACAGGATGAAAATGTGGTGCGTACGTCGCACGATAGCAGTCCGTACTATATCAGACTGAACAAAAAATATGATAGTCTAATCTCATATGTGTTGTACTACAAACTGCTAAGATATGCGAGCAAGGTACTCCCGTTAGATGAAATTCACCATATGAATATTCTGCATTTGTTCCATTCACAATCACTTTGAAGGAGAAATCTTCAGATCTGACTTCAAATTCTATTAGTCCAAATCGGTCAACCCGATGTCCCGCGTCGTATCTATTTTCGGTAATTATTCTTTTGATATTAGGGGTTAGCGCGTCCGTCATACTTTCACCGTAAGCACGGCGATCAAAAAAATACTTATTCAGCTTATAAAATGTAGCCGCAACAAAAGCCGTGATAGGCAAACCACGACTGCCCTTAAGTATCCCATTTAAAGTACGATTCAGATAGATTCGTAGTATTCAATCTAAACCGGCGGCCTTTATCAAATGCCTTTGCCCAGTATTCTTTATATCTATCAAGATCATGGGCCCACTGCCAAGCATCGTGATCCAACGTTTCTAATTCTTCCTTCAACTGAGTATATTCCATCGGTGTTGAAGCAATTCCGATCTGCCAAAATTTATCTAACAAAGTTTTATTTTTGAAGCACTTATTCATATTTGCTTTCATGTGTCGAAGACACCAACGATGCGCGTGACCCTGTGCTGGAGGATAGATAGTAGCCACTATTTTCCTCAATCCAAGAAATCGATCAGATATAAAACAAATGGCTCTATCGCGGGTAACATAATGATGCAGGTTTTGCAAAAACCATCGCCAACTCCCGCCATTCTCGCCCTCACAAATTGCAAATGCCAAAGGATATAATTCATTATTTGCATCTACTGCCGTCGCTATCAACACACGACCTTCGTATTTGCCGTACATATGTGTGGCATCAATATTCACTACCGGCCGACATTGTGCGAATCCACGAATCGAAGGTCCAAATGACCAAAAAACACGACCAAAGCGACAAATCCCATCAGCGGGCCACCTATGTTCTAGACGCCATAAAGTACCTCGATTAGATTCCTTCACCATAGTAAGGTAATGAGACAAGTCTGTGTATGACTACTCCCAGCTCCCGTAAATAAGCTGTAATGCTTTACTCCTTGATTGCCAAGCCTTCCAATATATTATGTCAACATGGTAAGTCTCTCGCACCGTTTCTTGAATTTTTTTTGGTATCATATTAAGTCTAACCTTTAAGGTAGGGAGAATCAATTGACATATAAGGCTCGAATTACAATTACGGTGTGCCGCGTTCAGCATTGGAATTACACATGTGTGTGGACCAGCATATGTTTTAACCCTAAAGTACATCGTATCTTTAAGTACCGAAGCATGTAATCTCCATGCACATCCCTCTACGAAGCATTTGACAGTATAAGTCGTTCTAGTGGATTTCAAAACTTTCATTTGTACATTATGCTCAATATGCCACCGGTCTAGAGCATTCAATAAAGATGCCTTATCACGAAAGACGCGGCCAACCCAAGTCCCGTCAATGCTAGGGAGACCAATATTGATTTGTCGAATATCACCCTCGGTAGGATCTACAACATACTAATTCATCCAATTATTATCTGTAGGAAAACGTTTCGGATGATCAACAAATTTAATTTCCTCGTCAGGGTTGTCAACATATTCGTTGCTTATTTCTGGATTGTCCATTTCATTGAAAATGGCATTTGCGAGATAATTTAGCCCTCCATCATGATCATCATCTATATCATATGATGGATCATTCAAATCTTCATCCTCACTACTATTATGATAATCATTGATTGGTGAATCCTCATGATTAATATCACTATCACCACCCCCGTCAACATTATCATCTCCTTCATCAATATTTTCACCTCCTTCGTCAACATTAGTACCAAAATCATTAATAGCAGGATTATTTCAATGTTCATAGTAAGTAGATAACCTGCACATTTGGTAAACATTACCACCTCCACATCCCATTAATTTAAAAATTACTTAGATTTGTACTTACCCCCAATCATAAGGTTCTAGTTGTAAATGAGACAATTCAGGTTCTAGACGGGAAGTCATGCATTGTTCGCGTGAGGTCGTGCATTATCCACGTGAGGTCGTGCATTGTCCACGTGAGGTTGTGGCTTGCGTGTGTGTGGTCGTAGGTGGCACACATGTGGTCGTTGGTGGCACACTAACCAAGCAAGGTACAACACTCTCAATAGGCGAATACTCACTTTCTTTGCAGTCTATATAATGATTAAGTCCAATTACAGAAAATTACAAATCACCAATTTATTATGTTATTTTACTAACATTGTAATTCTGACACCACATTGGCTTAGAAAATTTGGATCATCCATTACATTGGCGGAAGGACCCACATCAATATAATTGTGGAGCATTCTCGTGTAATAACCTTGCGGTTCAAAATTTTTCGACGGGTGTAGCTCTTTCTCAATGTATACCGTCACAAAACCATAATGTTCACATAATCCAATCATTCCCTCTAATGATTCATCATTTACTATTTCGTGAGCTAAATATTCATTACCGATACTGGGGCAACGAATAGTAAATTTTAAACGAAATTATTCTCTTCTAGAATTTGTTAAACGATACATTCTCGTCTCGAAACTAGTATATGTAGAATCAGAAGGTATCGCGATGGATTTTTTTCGACTGCCGATATATTTTGGACTATTCTCATTGATAACTAACTGTCCATCCCAATGAACACTTAGCGACATGCGACGATTAGCCATTTTAACTACAAAAAAAATAAAGCACTTTAAAATAATAATTTGAACTTCACCGTGAGAGAGCGACAATGAAACCTCTCACGGTGAGATCTCGCAAGGTAATGCTAAGGGCGACAATGCGCGATCTCGTGCGGACACAGTAAAATCTCTCGCATAGTGAGAGATCCCTCACTGTGAGAGAACTTTCACAGTGAACTCTCACAGTGAGGGATCTCTCACACTGAGATAACTCTCTCATTGTGAGAGATCCCTCTCACAGAGAGGGACACTGTGAGAACAGACCTTACTGTGAGAACAGAGGATCCCTCACTCACAGTGAGGGGATCGCTTACTATGAGCGATCTCACAGTGAGGAGATCGCTCACTGTGAGCGATCTCATAGTTCTCTCTCTCACTGTGAGGGGATCTCTCACAGTGAGCGATCTCACTATGAGAGATCCCTTTCTCACAGTGAGAGAGAGAAGAGAGAGAGAGAGAGAGAAAGAAAGAGAGAAAGAGAGAGAGAGAGGCTCACAGTGAGAGAAAGAAAGAGAGAGAGAGAGAGAGAGAGAGAAAGAAGAGAGAGAGAGAGAGAGAGAGAGAGAGAGAGGCTCACAGTGAGAGATGTAGAGAGCGAGAGAGACGTCGATGGCAACAATGTGCTTCCTCTCGGCGACGGCGATGACGACGGTGACGGCGACGGCGAGAGGAGAACGGCACTGTGCGGGAGAGGAGATCGGCACTGTGCTCCGCGGTACTGTGCGGGAGCACGGCGACGGGGACGGCGAGAGGAGAACGGCACTGTGCTCCGCGGTACTGTATGGGAGCGGAGGGAAATGAGGAGATTGGCACTGTGCGGGATTGAAGAGAAGAAATGAGCGCCTGCTGCCCGCGCGGGTGGGTAAACATAATGTTAAAGGCGCTGAATAGTTCAGCGCCTTTAACATAAATATTAAAGGCGCTGAACTATTTAGCATTTCTAACAAATATGTTAAAGACGCTGAATAGGTCAGCACCTTTAACATATTTGTTAGAGGCGCTGAACCAACCAGCTCCTTTAACATATGATATTAAAGGCGCTGAACTATTTAGCGCTTTTAGCAGTTATATGGACTTAGCCAATTTTCGCGAAAATTGGCCAAGTCCTCAGCGCCTTCATAGTATATGCTGAAGGCGCTGAATGATTCAGCGCCTTCAGCATATACTATGAATCATTCAGCGGCGCTAGTTTTTTCGGCGTCTTCACAGGATTTTCCTAAAGACGCTGAACGACTCAGCGCCTTCAGGTCGTCCAACCTCCGTGGCGCCCTGCTGGCAAAAGCAGGGTTAATTTTACAAAAAAAAATTTGCAAAGGTTAGTTTGCAAATATCAAAAATTTTTAGGATTAATTTTTAAAAAAAAATCCCAAAATTGCTTCTTCTGCTTTCACCACATGAATCACATTTTTAGAAGAGCATTCAGCAAATAAAAAATATAATAAAAATTTAATCGGTATGAAAATTTTCATGTGTTATTAAAAATTAGAAATTTAATTTTGCTCCTCAAATAATTTTGATATTTATGATTAAGTAAGAAAGCACATTTCAAATATGAGCTAATTTATTTTATTTTGAAAAAATTACTTACAGATCAAATATTTTATGCTAAATTTTTTATCACTCTTCGTCTACCAATTTTATCAGTCTTCGTCTACCAAATATAACAAACTTGTTCAGTAAATGATAGATAGAGACGAGTAAATAAGATGTTCCTCCATCCAAATGGAGTCTACATTGCTAAAGGAAATGCTCTAGCCAATTTGGCCCCATATCTTATTATTGTTGCACCTATTTTCTGTACCACTGCAGTTTGTGTATTTTCGTTCAGCACCGATATTTTTGGCAATGCGTTCAGCAAATACTACAGTAAAAAATTCCTGCTATAGTGAAGGGCGGAAATGAAATTATGATTTCTGCAAACAGAACAAATTCAATTTGGAGGATGATGATGCACTTCTAAATATCAAGATTGTGCTTTTAATCCTTTTGGATGTTCCACACTCGACCCAAATGCCTAATCAATATCATTGACCACATAAGATCCTTAGAATAGTGAAGAATCAAAGAAATGTCTTTAGTTAAAACTTTCTTCTCTCTAACAAATTACAGGAAAATACATACCATCATCTTTCACGCCAAGCTCTTTTTTGTACTTCTTTATTACCTTCAAATTTGACTCTTTTACTTGCATAATTTCTATTCAAATTGCAAAAAAAAAAAAAAAAAAAAAAAAAAAAAAAAAAAAAACAATAAAAAAACGAAAACAAATAGAGAGAGAGAGAAGAGAAAATCCTGATTAGTTCCAAGTCTATACTTCTAGCTTCCTGCACTATTAATTATCATGATTTTCAGAGAGTTTGAAACAAGAATAAGAAAAGCTCCTCACCCTCATTCAGAAACTTATAATATTTACTTATATTTTATAAATAGCATTCCTGAGTAATCATTGGAAAAAAAAGAAGAAAAACAAAATAAGAAAAAGCACTCACACCAGCAGTTTTATGCCATATACTAAATTAAATCTTACAGACAACTTGGTTTTCCAATAAAACTTACACACACTTGAATTAAAATTCGCATCCAAGTCTCAAAGTTAACTGCTTTTTGCATAAAGGTCAATACCACCTATCTGAAATCTTGAATTACTATTAGGATCTCTGACACGCAAAAACCGAAACCTGGCGATCCATTAACATGAATCAAGATAAAGGCCGAGGAATTAAAACAAGATCATTAAGTATAAAACAGATCTTACCGAAATGCATTACATGCAGATCTCTTCTGCACTTTAAATGTTTTTCGCAAGAAGCGCTCTTCAAATATCTGAGAGCTCTGTTTGTCCAAAACCTCCCAGCTAGAGCCTCCGTCTGGACTTCCTTCAAGAATCCTATAAGGCAGAGTTTATTGAAAATTTAATGCAAAATCTACTTTTTCATGTTTATGCATCACGGCAGCATTACGTGAAGATGGTGCAGAAAGCTTCACACTGATCATTATCATCTCTGTTGTTTTTAAACTCCATAATGATCTTCCTTTCAATTGCTGCCATTGCAAAAAGTATTTCTTACATGGTAAATTTCTCCACCAGTCCCCAAACTTTTGGCTAAGTTTCATTTTGGTCCTCAAAACTTTCAAGCTAAGCCATTGGAGACCCTAAACTCTTAAAGGTGTTTCATTCTAACCCTAGACCTTATTTACCAATAGAGAAAAAATTATTGCCAATACCCAGTGCATCCGCACAGCCATACACCTTGCATCAATTGGCCTCTAATCCCATCCTGTACTCAAATTCTGCCACACATTGAGTAGCAGCCTTTCTCTTGCATTATTAACTGGACCATTGGATTAAAAATATGAGACCAACGAAGGACCGACAGATGAACAGAGTCCAGGCAGGACTGCAGAATGGGCCAGGAGCAGGCAATAATTGTTGCTCTCAGGACTAAAATAGATCTTTTTCAAAAGTATGGAGTCTTAAACGGTGGACTTGAAAATTCGATGACCAAGTGAAACTGGACTGAAAGTTCAGAGACAAGTGCAATTTACCCTTCTTACACTTTTGTGCTATCACTAGGAGGTGAAGATCCTCAAAATATTAAATAAGAGAATATAAACTTCGCCCACAAAGTACGATGTTTACAATAAGTATCTTTCAACCTATAAAAGTATTTGCATCCTAAATCTTTCAGTTATTAGACAAGAAAGCTATTGGACATCCGTCGATGGATACAATAACTAGACTAATCTAAAAATTTGACTCAAAACGCAAGCAGAATTCGTCCGTTATTGCCAGTTCATTAATTGGGTTTATGATAAACATAACAGAAGCACAAAAGAACATAAATTGCTTTATCATACCAATCCATTGGATCTCTTTCCGGAGCATCGTTTGCTGACTTCAGGTCATATGAATCCAGTTCATACATTTGGTTATCGAGAACTCTATAAATTAGCCAGCATCCTATAAAGTATGAGGGAGAATGTAATAAGACTTGGCGAAATCAAACAAACATAAGAAGAATGGTCGCATATGTGGCAAACCACAAAGTTCAAACATAAACTAGTAAAACAGAGTGCCATTTGCACTAGAAGATAAATTACTTACATAAAATGGCTATTTACTAGATTGTTTCCCAAGACACAAGAAGATAAATTGCCAAAATTCAGTTGTCAGATTACAGAAAGAAAAGAGACCTAGAAAAAATGGTCTAGTGATGAAAAGTATGTGAAAAGGAAAGAAATGCATACTAAATTATTTTACTGGGGAATTAAAGCTGATTTGCTATTCAACTCAAGAATACCATTGGCTCCATTAGGCTCTTCCCATTTGTACAATTGAGTCCCATCAAATGCTGATGTAGCCTAAAATCATTACAAGCAACAAAATTTTAAATTAGAAACATCTCGACGACAAAACACAGTTTCAAAAGGATGAAGTATATGGTACTTACAATACCAACCGGGAGTTGTTCACCGCTAGCAAGAACTGAACCAGAAGCCAATCGGTTTGTTTTGGGAAATTTGATATTTTCTATTGGGGATTCATGGAATTTCAGGTCATTGATTATTTCATCAACTACATCAAGAGCAACTGGCAAAGCTAGAGAAGTTCTAACTGGATCTGACGACAAAGTAACAAATATTTTCCCATCATTCTTCGACTCTTCCTTTAAGGAAATGGCAGAAAGCAGTTGTTTGATGCAGGGCATCATCTCCTCAGTAATTTGATATGCAGTTGGATCAAAGAAAGAACTACGATTTTTGAAAGTGGTAGTTCTAAGATTTACCAACAAACCCTTAAGCGCCTCCAATATTTTGATACTTCTATCTTTAGAAACCTTGTTATCACGAAAATGAAATAAAAGGAGAGTGAAAGCATTGTGGATGTTTGTAACATGTGCATCTACACATTTCCGAAGAGGACAAGAGGAAGAACCTAGTAAGTCACTTTCATTAGAACCCAGTTCATGTCTTCCCCTGCGCCATTCAACGGCCCCACTTTGCCTTCCAGGTAACGATATTGAAGAATCAATCTGAAGATAAATTGCTTGCTCAAGCTCCTTCGCCTCTTTCTTATCACGGGACTCCAGCAGAGAAACTGCTTCAGATGAAAATCTACTACGACATTTTTTTGTTATAGACGACAAGACATCAGCAGCAGATGCTTCTGTCGTTATTGTACGTCTAGATAAAACCTGCACAATAAAGCAAGTTAACCCACAAAGATAAAAACAATTACGCAGCGAATATCAAAAAATTTTGACCCCAAAAGGAATAATTACCTCATGCCACTTTCTTGTGTAGCGTTTTGTGACATCATAAACTCCATCTTTAGCAATAGCAATTGCATAATTCAATTTCTTATTCCATCTATAGTAAAAGCGTATAGTCAGCACCAACAAAGATAATACATGAAATTACCAAGTCAGGATGTAAGGACATTCATTTTTGGGATGAAAGGGTATGCATGAAACTTCACCAAGAAGAGAAAATACCCATTTTCATATAGCAATGGATTATCATATACTCCTTCACATGGATCAAGATGCATCCACCTGAACATGCACACAGCAATAAGCATAGATGATCAATGGACAAATGTGAAAAAGCAAACAATAAAAAAAGAAGAAGAAAAAAAAATCCCTCAGAAGCAGCTCAGCAAATGTGGTATTACCTCCCTAAGGAAGAGGAAAAGCACTCAGTCCAGACATGGTCGGTAAAGTCCAATATCTGAGAGTAGAAAATTGTTAAGAAAAACAATCCTTAAAACTTTTTGCTCATGAAAACAAGAAGTTTGGCAAAATCTAGCATGTGTCTCCTCTCATAGGTAGTGTTCATTGAAAAGGTGCGCTAACAGTGTTACTAAAAAGAAAAGGCAAATCTAGTTGTCTGTATTTCACTAACTTTTATCTTCACGTCAATTTGCCAAAATGTACTAATGCAATGCAAGCACCTAGACAGAATGTCCAAATCATAGAATGTAAGCAAGGAGAATCTAACATGATATTATGAATAAATTATTAATTTCAAACTTGAATAAACCATTAAAAACCATACAGATAACTTTAACAGTTAATAATCTCCCAACATCACAAAAACAATTTTCAAGCCGCAATATGTCTCATAATCTCATACAAGAATAATCAGAAAACTCTAACCACAGCTGCAGAATATAATTAGACAAACATCTCTATGCTACGGAATCTGACAAAGTTACATTTGCTCTAGTTAAATTGTTTTAAATTCTGCCTTAATGATAAAAGCGGCCATGGTATACAAACTGAAGATGGTTAATTTAAGTATGCAGTCAGAGAATAATTTTGTCGACAATTCAATAAGCATTTAAGAAACTAACCAGACGAGCTTCATATCCAAAGGCTCGGCAATAAAGGGTAAAGCAATTAGCCCATTCTCCACAACGCCCTCTCCTTGTTTCCAGGAGCTGCAATGCAAAAGGCAACAAATCTGTCAGAAAGACAAAGGATAAAAATGTTGCAAATCAAAAGTTCATTGAACTTCACAACAGTAAAGATAATAATATATTAAAGAAATGGTTTATACCTTAAGTGCATCGTTGTACCTAGGGAAACGAGTGATCCTTGAACAAGAATTGCACCTAGAAATTCATTAAATTGTTAACTAAAATGACGTAAATATCAAAATACATGGGAATTGGAAAGACTTCCTTGGGTTAGTTAAGCACTGAGTTTATTCACAACATATTGCAGAAAGAACAATATGAATTTAGAGTGACATATTATCGCATTTCAAAAGTTCAAGTGGCTTGAGTCTTATTACACCATACCATACTTGGATCTATAAAGGTCTTGTAGATTTTTTTCCTCTGCCGAAAAGCTGATCAAATCAGTCCGAATGTTACAAATAAGGGAACTTATTCAGAGATGCCTCATACTTTATTCAATGTGCCTGTGAAAAGCTGTCATCTCAACTATAATTCTTAAAATGCATGACTAGATGACTTGACCTGGTCACTAAAAACACCAGCGCCCCTGGTTTTGCCGATTGTCTATTTTAGTATTGTCGTCTTCAATGGTCAACTTTATAATCTTCTTTTTCAAACAACTTCCTGATATTTCTACCAGGAAAAAAAAATGTCGCCAGAAACATGTACAAAAGAGTAAATAGAGATACTCTCTTTATACATCCACTTCTCTCTATATACATCCACTTGTTGTAGACTATAAAACTATATAAAGATTTAACATAACAAAGTTTAGAACTTTGACCGAGATTACACCAGGACATTATCTTCTCCATTCCGTATCTCACGAGTAAACCATTCATGTGTACATGACAAACAGAGGGATCGACATGTCCTTTTCTTCTTTTCTTCTAAACTCCAATGGTGCAAAAGGAAGTACAAATAACTCACAAGAGAATTTTATGGACTAGCACTTACAAGCCCAAGGCTCTAAAGAAAGAAACAAAGAGAGGGAAAGGGAGGAGATGCCAAGATCTATGTAGTATTTCCTCCCTGAGGACTCTAGTTCTCTCTCTACTCTCTTCTATTTGATTAGAGGTGTATTCATGGCCATATACTTAATTACAAAAAAACAAGTGGGAGAAATCCAAATCAGAGATATTTTTGCAAGAAAAGACTTATTGGTTGCCTACCAAAGCTTTAGCTATACATCTTACAAGTGCTTCTGCGAAGTTCATCCTAAAGAACATGACCAATGAATAGCTCACATATCAAAAAAATATAAACCAGTAAAATCTATAATACTATATTTAATTGGTTTCAAACTATACATATTTAGCATTTTGACAGTGCAAAGGAAATGTTTTCATCCTGAAGAAGATTATTGATGTTAAATAAACCATACTAAAATGAAGATAAAATATTAGGATCAAAATCCTGAATACAAAGTAACATATATATTGTATTCTTCAATACCTATAGAGCTCAACACGATAACCACAAAATTCAATCTCAGAGGGAAGTGGACTGTCCATGCCATTGTTGCTAGTCTCACATCCACAATAATCACAAGGTGGTGAATTAACCCACCTGCAAATGTAAGCATAATAATGAGAAGATATTAAGTAATAGCAGCTCACAAAGTTTTTAGTAATTAATAGATTAACTTGCAAGAAAGTTAGTTTTCCAAGAAAATTTAACAACCAAATTTATGCCAATGTGTGATTGCCAGTCTGCCCAGTTGCGTGCTACTAGAATTGAGGGTAGTGCGGACAATGGCACAAAGCATGCCGCTGGACCATACCTATAAATACTACAATTGTACCTAAAAATAAGAGTTTCTAAATCCGTGAACCAGAAATGTACCATCTAAAAGAAAAAAGGCTTTTATGGCTCAATTTCCAACCGGTTTAGCTGTTACCTGGTTTTCTGGTCCCCATGATTCGATCATACTTGCAGTCTCAATGCCTATTTCGAAGAATTTAAGTGTCCATCGGCACGGGACCATATCTAATGTACCATATCGTGCCAACAAGATATCGGCACGATACACTCCCCATGCCAATGACACAGTTTAAAACTCTCTTTTCTTTCAATTAGTAAGTAATTTTTTTAATGAAGTTCAAAAGATTTGATAAAAATACATAATAAGCAATTAGAATATTTGTTGCTAAAGAAAATAAATATTTATGCCATTATGTGTTGGCACGCATGTATTTTTTGGTTATCGGCACGCATTGTCACACACCGTGCCGTACAGTATCAACAAGTTTTCAATACGATCCCGTGCCACAGTACTTAAATCCTTTATTATTTCATATGATACAACGGACAGACAGTAGAAAAATTCTCTTACTAACATGGAAATTCAGAAGCATCAATCACATAAAGTGGCATAAACAAAGAAAGCAAATATTCATGTCGCTACATCTGGGGAGAATATGAAAAGCAGCAACACAATCCAACAATGTGCCTCAAAACTAAAACTGTAGAATTCAATTAAATTTATGACTATCATGCAAGGCGCCATGTCCATCTAGGTGTACAAAATAAATGCTATATTCCTATGTGTTCAGGTCAACACTCATGTCTCCTCGAGATTGTCCTAGAGTTTCCTTTCACACTATTTTATTTTGCCTCATATCAAAATGAGGACCAGAAAATGCTTCCACTATTCAGTATCTCATTGTATGACCAAATTCACCAAATTGAGATTTAATCTTTACAGTTTACGTAATACCAGTTAAACTAACCTTCAAGTTATCCTAATGCTTCTTAGCGCCTTCAGCTTTAATCAAAAGTTAGCTAAGGCTCTGATAAACTTCCCTTATAACAGGATCTTCTCACAACACATGCCTAGTGTTCCATGCTTCTGAAGTAGAGAATGGGGTCAAATTGTTAATAATTGTCTCAAGCGCTATTTTGGTCTTGTAAAAAGAACAACAAAAGCACTTCTCAAGAATCGGAGGGTAAATTGAGCAAGTCACTATACCTTTGTGAGGACTGAGAAAACTTTGCATAGAGTTGAAGGATCAATAGGACAATTTACCCCAAAAAAAAGAAGAAAAAAATATATTCTTGCATATCAGATTACGTGTGAGTCATGAAGTGCATCTCTAGTTCTCTACCAACAATGGCCATATGGTATATATGTTATATGTAAAAATAGATGGCAAATGGATAGATCAAAGAAGTGTTAATTCGTGTTTAAGCTATTGCAATTTCAGGCACCAAATGACCAATCCAAATGATCTAAGAGTAGCATCTGCGTTGCTAATTAAATACAACTGAAATAGCCTATTTTGAGAGTCAAACGATAGAGAAACTTCAACAACTGAACTCATTTTAGTAAGAAAACATATTTGAAAAAGAATAAACATCATTGCGACATTTTTAAGACATAGCTCTATGGTGCAATAGTCCATTAATAACTCCAGAGTTTGAAAAGATTTGCTAGTCAATTAAGTAAATACTAAGCATTTGAATGACCTGAATGATTGCTTAAACCAGCAAAGCAATTGCAGCAAGAAGGCATAATCTCTCTCGTCTTTCGAAGGATGGAAATTCTCCTCCTATTGAAAAATGTTAAAAATAAGAATAGAAAATTCATTTACATGATATCATGGCAGAGAACAGATGAGCATTACAGTGCTCCAGCTAGCATGATATTAAAAGACCAAAAAAAAAAAAAATCTCACAGGAAACGAAAAAAAATTTGCATGATACGGATATACAACATAACAATTTTCACTATTACAGCGCAAATGCACAAATTATTCTAATTATTTGTTGTGATATAGAAGAACTTAAATTATTTAAAGTGTAGAAAGATGAATAAGCAACTTTCGGTTTGTATTACACACATTTAAGCATTAGAAAAGTTTAAGACTCTAAAGGAAATAAAGAACTAATGGCAACTACTGCATTTCATTGGCCGTGCTTTTGGTTGTATTCATGCACATAATGTCCCATGCATCATTTCACTAACAGATTGAATAGCCATAGGTGAAAACCAATATGTATTGACACATATATGATCTCAGTAAGTTATTTTTTTGGCCTTTTTAGCGCTCATTTTGACAAGTCCACAAATTTTAAAGCTCAAAAACAATTATTACCTTCACCTAAAAATATGTAGGAACCAACATTTGTAGAGGGGAGTATCAAAAAGCAACGGACATATTTTAAGAGAGGCCTAAGATACAAAGACGCAACAACAATTAATAGTGTTGGCTAGGTTACACAGATATGAATATGGGACATGGGACATACACCATTTGAACGGCATCTCAAACTTCGAAAAATTAGAGCACAGACATGGCAAGGACACAGAAAATCTTAATTTTTTATATGATAATCTGTATTTATTATACATAACATATTATAATAATTTAAAGACATTAAATAAATTCTAACTCTATAACCTACGAAGTTAGAGCATGCAAATCCTCTTGAGGAGAAACTTATTGCCCATACGGAGAGTATAAGTAAACCTCATACACAGCACCAAAATTACTATCAAGTTCTAATTCATTCAATGTATCATATAATGTTAAAAATAACTTATACATAAAAAACTATAAATTTTGGACAACAATTATTTATAATCAAACAACGGCTCTTTAATACCAATGAACTTTGGAACTACTGAATGTCTAAATAATGGGTCTTCCAGAGTTGCAATTTTTATACATAACCCGTTTTGATATTAATCACACATATTGAATTAGACAATGATTTTACGATACTAACTATCAAATATTGGTTGTGGGGTATACATTGGGATACACCAGGAACAGGCAATAATATTTTCCATCTATTATGCACTAGTACTTCATTTTAGCCATCGTATCCATATCGGACACATATCAAATACCCATACTGGTGCGATACATGCCTAATATGTGTCGGATACTTCATAAGAGGATCTAAGATTTTTGAAATTCAGAAAAATATCGGATACTTGATAGATACTTGACGAGTAGGCAAAGGATACTCACGAGGAGATACAGAGTGGAGTTACCTGGCTCAAATTGAGGTTGAAATCTCAACTGGCCTCCAGTAGCTTGATTAATTAAAGAGATTAAATAATTTTCACTTGAATTAATAAGCTAGAGATGGAGAAATGAAGAGAACAGAGCCACATATCCACTGCAAAATGAGGAAAATTAAGTCGCGAAAAAAGAAAGGAAAAATGAACCTTGGCTAAAGAAACAAGGGCCTTCTCTTCAAGCTCATCAATAGGAACTGACTTGCGGGCAGCTTCTTGGCGGGTCGGATCCTCATACTACATTCAACAAAAAAACAATCAGAAAAAGATGCAAAAGCAAAGAATAAATGAATTCAAACATAATAGGAAGCAAACTAACAAACTACAATAAGAATATTCATTAGCTGAGGATAATCAAGAACTGAGAAATTACCATTAAAACCTGTTCGACATACGGCTCAACCCTCCGCTTGAACTCCTCTCCATTATCATGAGCACTGAACTGCTGGAAGAAAAGCGCATCCTCTTCTGCCTACCAAACAGTACAACTGTATGAACAAACACAAGGAGGAAAACGAAAAAAGGAAAGAAGGATCGGACGAATGACAAAACATATGGATTGTCTCTGCACTATCCTGATATTGCATTTTGGTTCCTGTACTTTTCACTTGAATAAACATTCACAAATGTCCCAGCTTTTGCTTCAACCATAAAAAAAAATCTCTATTTTTTTAGATTTTCAATCGTCACAAACTAAAAAAATGCGTGGAGGAATATGCGTAAAAGTAAATTTTACCCAAGAAATAAAGAAAGAAACACTAAATTGATTTGGAGAATGGATTACGAGCAGCAACCTGCAACATTCGGGCAAATTCTTCATCCGATAGTAGAGCTGAAGCCTCCTCCTCATGTCCTCCTCCTTCTTGGATGGGCACAATGCGAAGCTTCTCCTCCATTAGGGCTGATTCTTCATCTCCTCCTCCTTCTTCGATGGGCACCAAGCGAAGCTTCTCGGAAACGGCTTCGAGATCGGAGGACTCATCAACAACGAGGCCCCCTTCCTCCGTCAAGATCTTCGGAGAGAGCACACAATTCGACATTCCACTCATTCAGAACAGAGGCGATTATGCCCTAATTTACGAATTGCGGCGGGGAAAAGCACACTCGCTCTGATGCTTTTGGCCGCTGCAGTTCGAAACAAAGCATGCAATTCGAATCAAGAAGATGGGAAGAGAAGAGAGAGAGACCTTCTGATCGTCAGGAGGGACGGAGGTTAGCGAGAAGATTTGGATTTTGAGGATCTGCAGGAAGAGAGAGGGAGGAGAGAGGAGAAATGAGAAGGGTTTCATAATTTTTTTTTTTCCTTTTTTTTTTTGGTAAGAAATGAGAGAGAGAGAGAGATTGATTGGTTGATCGATCGATTGATTTGGATGATGCGTACTTCGAGGCCGTCATCGGTGTCGTAGTCGACGGGTAATTCGGCGCCGTTGTGGACGACGATGAACCGGCGAGCCACCATCTTCCTCGCAGTTCACGTTCGATTCTTCTTCATCTTCTTCTTTCTCGACCTATATTCTTCCCGTGTGCCTCGCTCCAAGTCTTTCTGGATGCGCAGTTGACTTCGGGTCAACCAGCCAGTAATTCTGTCAGAATTAATTTGCTTGGTCCAATAATACAGCATTACAAATTATATACAAAATTATTTTACAAATAAAGAATAAATATTTTATTTATTAATGATGATAAATTATCTTATATATTATATAAAAAAATTAATTTTATATAATTTTTTATAAACAGATATATTTCTATAAAATTTAACCTTTTATATTTATTTTTCAAAAGTTCTAAGTTTTTCATATATATATATATATCCCTAACAATGATATTCGTTAGAAAAATACAGTTAACTATATATTAAATACTTAATTTTGATTAGTTAGTAAGATAAATTTATATTTTTACTTTTTTAGATGTTTTTGTATTATTTTAACATCATATGTATTTATACCATAGATGTCCGTTAGAAAAATATAGTTAACTATATATTAAATACTTAATCTTGATTAGTTAGGAAGATAAATTTATTTTTTTACCTTTTAAAATATTTTTGTATTATTTTACCAATTGAAATTTTTGGAGAAATACATTTGAAAGGGCAAAACTAATATTTAACATATATTCGGTTAAAAAATGAACAGTAAACTAACAATAATAAATGATAGAAATATATATAAACAACTTAGCACTTTTGAAAAAATAAATATGAAAAGTTGATTTTGCGAGAGCATATCTGTTATTCGATATATTTATAGAGAGCTTTATGAAATTAACCCTATATAAATTACAAATTTAGCTCTCCAACCTCCTAGCCCTTTCAATTCACTTAAAGCGTATAGACACAACGCCCACAGGTCTCGAATAGACTCAACCCACCTAAAAGTTAGGTCTATTGTTGGGCCTTTTACCGTTAGGTCTATTGTGGACCGCAGCCCCATTCAACTTATTGGGCTCATTCAACTCAACTTATTAGTCTTATAGACCTATTGTCTCGAGGACAGGATGTTGGACATATTTTTAACACATAAATAAAAAAGGCAACAAGAGTGATATGGAACTTAGGAAAAACCTAAGGTGAGAAAACTAGAGTCTCAACATAAAGTCATTGAACTCTAGGTTAGAATGACATGGTATGAGCTAGTTTGGTGTTTATGGGGCATCTTGAACCCTAAACTTAGGGTTTAAAGTGTAAGTTGAGTAAACAAAAGAACTCAAATGCAATTCGGTATTCTTGGGGTATCTATGACGCCCTGACTTCCCATGGGGCATCCATCCTAGAACTACTCTAGCTCTAGCACACTTAACTTTCTTAACCTCTTGAGCTTTACTACCACCCAAAATGCTATATC
>CM054930.1:27221591-27333282 GCA_029168755.2 Tillandsia fasciculata
AAATAGATTTTTTAGAATTCACACATCCAGCAAAATCGGAGTCCGAATAACCAACCACCTCAAGATGGTCAGAATGTCTGTAGGTGAGCATATAGTCCTTTGTTCCCTGTAAATATCTCATAACCTTTTTCGCAGCTTTTCAGTGATTAAGGCCATGGTTGCTTTGGTATCTGCCCAGCATCCCAACTGCATGCGCTATATTAGGCCTGGTACAGACCTGCGCATACATTAAGCTCCCTACTACAGAGGCATAGGATAAGCTTTTCATATGCTCTCGTTCTAAATCATTCTGTGGGCACTGTTTCTAATCGAATTTATCACCTTTCACAATTGGTACGGTTGTAGGTGCACAATTTGCCATATTAAACCTTTCTAAAACTCTTTCGATGTAGGCTTTCTGAAATAGATCCAAAATTCTTCGGGATCTATTTCTGTGAATCTTTATGCCAATGACATAAGAAGCTTCACCCATATCCTTCATCTCAAAATTCTTAGAAAGAAAATTTTTAGTCTCTTTAAGCAAATTTATATCACTACTTGCAGACAGAATATCATCCACATACAGAACTAAGAAAATATATTTACTTCCACTAACCTTAAGATATATGCATTAATCCACGATATTTTCTACAAAACCAAATATAATAATTACATCATGAAATTTGATATACCATTGATGGGAGGCCTGTTTCAGTCCGTATATAAACTTTTTTAGTCTGAAAACAAGGTGACTGTTCTCATCTGTGCTAAAACCTTCGGGCTGTTGCATGTATACTATTTCCTCTATATCCTCATTTAGAAATGTCGTTTTTACATCCATTTGATGTAGCTCCAAATCAAAATGAGCTACCAAAATCATGATAATTCTTAATGAATCCTTCTTAGATACTGGAGAGAATGTTTCATGATAATCAATGCCTTCTTTCTGAGTGAAACCTTTGGCAACAAGTCTGGCCTTATATCGCTCTATGTTACCTAAAGAGTTCCTTTTGGTCTTGAAGACCCACTTACAGCCAACAGCTTTGACTCCTTGTGGTAACACAACGAGATCCCAAACTCTATTTTCTACCATAGATTTCATCTCTTCCTTTATGACATCATACCAAAAGGAGGATTTATCCCCCTGCATGGCTTCTGAAAATGTCCATGGGGGTCTTTATGGTGCCCAACATCATAGTCAGACTCCTGGAGATAGACTACATAATTATCAGGAATTGCCGATCTCTTTTGCCTCGAGGATCTTCTTAAGCCAACCACTTCCTCTAGATTTTTACTATGCTATGCAGTTGTGTCACACCCCGGCGTCGAAACTGCGACCCGGGCTCACCAACAGATCCGCCGCCCATACGGGAAGCCCCGTATAGACGAAGCGACTAACTTGCAAAAGATCAATTACACTATACAGATATCAGAGCTGAAAAGTAAACTGCTAAAATAAAAATATACAAATCTTCAAATAGTACATGCCAGGTCCTCACAATACATAAGTCACTCCAAAACTAAAGCTCTCAAAAGTAAAATATACATGATACATCCCAAAATCACTGACAGCACTAGTACATCACCAAAAGGGTACATCTACTCTAACAAAAAGAAGACTGGTAGGGATCTAGCTCGCGACTCCCTTGCCTCGATCAGCAGGATCAGCAACTGGAGCAGCAGGAACTGGAGTAGAGGTCCCTGGGGAAAAAAATCACCACGGCGGGTGTGAGAACTATAACCCACAGTAGTTCTCAGTGGGTACCGCCAACAAGCCCGACGGTCTGCCCACTAAGTCTACTAGAGGCATAAAGTAACACATGCAGTATTGAAAGTAAAGGCTGAAAAATAACTCTACAGCTACTATGCCTCTATCTAAATGCTCAAGAAGTGGAACAGATGGAAACATGATGCATCTACTATCTCTCAAACATAATCACCCAATCTACATTGACTACCACATAGGGTCCAGTCAAACCTGCGCCTACCTACTGCCATTACATCCAAGGAGGACTGGACTTACGTAGGGCGTCAGTGACTGCCAAAACTGGCCCAGCCAGAGGGACTGCGTCAACAAGTCGCAATAGCAAATAACAAGCTCAGCTCCGGAGTGGCACTCGAGGGGCGCGATCCCACCGAGGAAAGTATCCGCGCATCTCTGTCGAGCTCAAATGTGGCTCATGCAGGCTATAGTCCAAATCCAAGATCAACAAGATCGACGGTAACCAACAACACCAACTCTCACTCACAGGCTGGAAAACCACACAGCCGGAACCCACCGTCGACTCAGATGGCTCCCAAAAATAAAACACTGATCTAACACTGCTATCAGACTCCACTCGGCCCCCAGGCGCGAGTGTAACATGCATCCCACAATAACCAGACCACTCAGCCCACTATCCGGGCGAGAAAACTCTAAGTCCAGGTAAAATAATAGATAACAGTGTGGAAATGTCTAAAGCATAAATAATCTAGCCCAAGTTGGAGTTTTCTACTAGTCTGGTTAAACATGTAGCATATGACGGGGTGCTAGGTCAAGTTCCAAAGATAGCATTTAATTTACAGATTTAGAAAGCAATAAATCAATATCATCATCATAGCAACACAAGTAACATCAATTCTCTCTTTTCTAGCATGCTTCCTAATACACTCACAATCATGCATGTTTCCTACAATATAGAATTACTGATCAGTCCGCCAGTTTTGAAGACAAAGCAACCCACCTGGAAGTGCAAAGCTGTCCAAAGTCCGAAAAGCTGAAACTACACGGGAATAATCCTCCAATTTTCACAATTCCAACGGGTCCAAAAATACTCAAAAACTCCTCCTGGGTACAAAGATATAGTCCAAAGTTACAATCAACACAAAATTTTCAAGTGTACAGTTTGCTAAAATTTCAGTCCCAAAGAAGCTTAATTACCACCTGCGAGATAAATTCCAAAAATTTCAATAAAAATACAACAGCGATCCTCGCGAAGCGTAGATGTCAATCGAGTCCTTAAACGTTGAATTCCGATACTCAAGTGTAGAGATAAAAATCCAACAAGATGCTGCTGTCCAAGAAAAACCACCAGCAAAATAGGGCTAAAAAATGTACCCGAAACCCCTAAAAACTCAAATCTGGGAGGAGTGGAATATACAAAAATCGTAGATTTACCTCTCGTGAATCCGATGCCGCAAAAATCATCCAAAAATTCTGTCAAAGTAGCTCTGTGGACCTCGTGGACTGAAACACGACGGAAATGGGCCACCAACGAAAGAACGTCACACTGCGCTAACTCGCCAAAGATGTCGATGCCGCGGCCTCCAAAAATTTCGAAACTCCTTCGCAAGATGCAAAACAAGATGAAGATCAAAGTCACTTGAGGGCTCAGGGGCAAAGAAGCTCGAAAAAAAAAGCTAAAAAGCTCATGAACCCGGCCTATTTATATCCCTCACACAAAAGCCCACGAAATCCTCTTTTATTGGGCTTTTGGGCCCAATTTCCGGGTGCCCGGAACTTTTGGGCTGCTACAGTGGGCCTAAAAGCTCCCCCGGCCCGGCCCACGATCAGCGCCCGAATCCTCCTGGCTCCGACGCGTGTCCCGAACAGCGAACATCGCGTGTGGAGCCAGCATGCGTGCGCCACGTGGCCCCGACCGCCGAACGTGTGGCGGTGGCGCCCGCCAATCGCAGGGCGCCACGTGGCGCCCCCACGTCGGCGGTCACCTGCCCCACCTGCCCCTCCTGCTCCCCCTGGTGCGTGGACCGCGCGCGCGTGAGCCGGCTATTCCGAGGCCGCCATGTGGCCCGCCCCGGTCCATGCGCCAGCCGATGCGTTTCCGTGGACCGCGTCGCGAGAGCCTGCCAATTGCAGGATGCCACGTGTCCCTCGCGCCCGGTCCATGCACCAGCACCAACACTTTGTGGACCATGTCGCGTGCGCCGGCCAATTCGAGGCTGCCACGTGGCACAAGGCTGGTCCACGGCTTCCCCATGCACCAAAATGCGCAGAAAACTTTCGGGAGTCCCTTTTTGGGCATCCGGACTCCGAAAAAGGCAACTAATAGCTGATTTTCGACGTCTTTCTGCGCTGAATCCAAATATGACCTCAAATTAGCTTAAAGCCCTTTTTAAATTTGACAAAAACAGCCGGAGGGCAGGCTCAATCCAGAGGCCTCACAGAGTTCGTCTAACGAGTCCATTTGACGCGTTGCGGGTCCGACACACCAATTATAGGTGTTCTACATCGTGGGTCATGGGAGAAGCTACACGGGGATCGGGGCTACTACAGTTGGCTCTATAATTATCTGTTCCTCTTAGGAAAGTTCTTCATGGGGAGGTTCAACTGGTTCAGCATTTTCATGCTCTATGATTGGTTGGTTTCCAATATGGTCAAATTGATTGGGGTCGCGCGCCGCCTGTCCTGGCCGCGTGGGGCCTTGCAGCGCTGCGAGCGCACGCCCGCGCATCGCGGGGCCGCGCGCCACCAGAGCTCGACTGCGCGGGGCCACGCCGCGCTGCGGGCGCACGCCCGAGCAGCGCGGGGCCGCGCGCCGCCTGTCCTGGCCGCGCGGGGCCTTGCAGCGCTGCGGGCGCATGCCCGTGCAGCGCGGGGCCGCGCGCTGCCAAATTGGGCAGCGTGGGGCCACGCCTCGCTGCGGGCGCATGTCCGCGCAGCACGGGGCCACGCGCCGCCTGTCCTGGCCGCGCGGGGCCTTGCAGCGCTGTAGGCGCACGCCCGCGCAGCGCGGGGCCGCGCGCCGCCAGAGTTGGCAGCGCGAGTTCTTGCCGCGCTGCAGGCGCACGCCGGCGCAGCGCGGGGCCGCGCGTCACCAGACTTGGCCGCGCGGGGCCATGCCGCACTGCGGGTGCTTGCTCACGCAGCGCGGGGCCGTGCGCAGTCAGGCTTGGCCGCGCGGGGTCGTGTCGTACTGCGGGTGCTTGCCTACGCGCAGTGCTAGGGCGCGGTGTGCGCTTAGGAGGTTGGTTACTGCGCGGGGTTGGCTCCCGCGAGGGACTAAGCAAGCGCCACCGCACCTTGGTGTTCTTGCGTCGCGTCAGGCAGGAGGGGTCTGGTGTTATCCGGACAGGGGCCAGGTCTTGTGCCGCGGGGCACGGTTGGTTACTGATGTTTCTTTTTGGGGACTCTGTAGGTCGTTTCGGGTGTTCCGGACGACTTATTTCAAGGTGGGTACCGTATCTTGGGAAGGGGTGGCCTTCAGACTTCCCCTACCCGTCTTTTGTTTTTACTGAAAACTTTTACAAAAAAATCTGAGAATGTTAGGGCTGGTTGTTCTTCACTTCAAAAGAAAATGCAGCGTAATTTAACCCCGGGTCACTAAATGAGTCCTTATGCTACATTGGTGCGACTAAGAGTCACGGGAGGTGTACGGCACAGGTTAAAGATGGTTATGCTCATGGAGCTTACACGCACACCAGCGGTTTGTCCACCGTATCGGTGTACTTTTCCGGAGAGGTGGTCTGATTAGACCCGTGGACCCCACGCGGCTATATGCGTGGGGGCCCCCTTGCGGCTATTTGCGGAACTGTATTCTTACAGTGGGGGGTTATTGGCTCCAGGTTTTGACCGGGATGACTTCTTTTGCCTGAGGTCCTTGGACCGACATGGCGGTATTATGCTGGATTTTTGGTGAGATTCTTTGAGTAGCATGTTGGGGTTGTGGATGCTCAGGGTTACGGTTTGGTTTACTTATTTCTTAGTTCTCGTACTTTCCTAGCATCTGTTACAGTTGTTTAGTGTCCTATTCTTTTGTCACTAACTCCCATATTGTGACAGGTTCGGTTTGGGGTCAGGGCCGGCAGTGAGGTTCCGACTAGGAGGTTTTAACCACTCTTCTGGCTGGTGATATCTTTCTCCCTTGCTCTTTGTTTATTTCAGTTGGTTAGTTTTATTCGCATGTGCTTTTGGTTATTGTGGACGTTGTGGATGTTGAGATAGCTTTAGTACTGGTGTTGGATATTTGTATGATAGGATCTTTACTGTGTTTTGATTTATGGTTTTGAAAATTTTCAGGGATTGCGAAAAGTATTTAAAAACCGCTGTCGCCTAGGCATCATCTTTAAAACTCTTGGTTTAATCTTTTAAATTTTACCGCACAAATAACTACTGTTTAATTATCTAAACTTTCGTTACTTTTTACGTTTTGAGTGTTGTGGTTGAGGTATGGTCGTAATACGTACGCTACGCCGTACATACGCATGTTGGGCTGTGTGAGTCGCACAGAGCAGACAAGTGTATGTAGCGGGTCTGGGTACGCGTTCCGCGGGAGCTCAAAAAAAAAAAATAATAATGTGTTCTACTTTTTCGCTATTTAATTACTCTCGGGGCGTGACATAAATGCAGCGAAAAGTATAAAAAAGAAAAAAAAAATTATACAACTTTATGTGACTCAAAATTTATAAACTGTATGAAAACTATATATACACTACTCTAAATTTTCATAATCACCGTGTGTGTTTAAAATAATAATAATAAATAAACTAAACACACTGCTTTATAGTCATAAATAAATAAATAAATGAGTAGTACAAAAATCATATATAACAAAAATCATACGTTATACATAATCTTAATATATTTTTTTTTTATAATAATGAGTCACAATACAATATATATATATATATATATATATATATATATATATATATATATATATATATATATATATATATATATATATATATATATATATATATATATATATTCTCTTTTCTCTTTAATAATAATAATAACAACAACAAATTTTTATTTTCGGGTTGAAGCCCCAACGGGGCTACCACATGCAGCCCCAAAAGGCTGCACTATACGGTACCTTGTGGAGCGCCTAATGCGATCGCGGCGGCGGTGGCGCCTTCCTCCGAATGCCGATTCTGATGGGACCAGTCAACGTCACCAGTTACATAATCCAATCGACGATAAAAATTTATTATTATTATTATTATTATTATTATTATTATTATTATTATTTTAAATAAAAAAAAACAAACAAAATCTAAAAGAAACAAGAATACGGTAAAGGTTTGGCTCCGATACCACATGTAATACCAAATAAAAACTTTAGATCGTACCTTCTATCATTATTTTTAATTTTCTAAAATAGGTTGTAGACGACGTTTCTTTCTTTCGATTCGTCCTCGTGTACAATTTGCAAAAATCGGAATGTTTCCGGTCTATTCACTTATTCTCGGAGATGGAGCCGTCACAGAAAATTTAGATTAGGGTTAGACCGGAACTCTTGTTAATTTTATATATATATATATATATATATATATATATATATATATATAATATATATATATATATATATATCCTGATGTAAAGATGTTTTAATTATGTCCGTCCATTAAGAATGTGTCCAGATACATTATAATCGATTGGATTGACTGTATCTTTAAAGATTACTTTGAATAAATCACGTGGGCTACATCCAACATTATATACTAGTTCGCTAATCTAATTTTATTAGTTATAAGATAGTTTAAACTATTAAGTTAGATAGAATTATTATTTAATTTGGTAAAAAAAAAAAATAAATTTGTTTGACTGAAAATTTTGATTTAATGTTAATAAATTAAAAGTTGGTCACAATGGGAAAAATTATAGTTGAAAGGCCTATTACAGAATTTTCTATAGTTGCGGGCGTCTCCATATATTAAAGAAAAATATTTTTTGTACGTTTGAAATCGAACATATATTTTATATTTCATCTATTTGGAAATAGAATAAATTTTATTGATCAGCTTAAAATAATCAGTAAAAAATTTTCATCCCAAAATAGATGAAATGTATATCGTCCGATTTCGGATCTACGGATAGTATTGCTAAAAAAAAAAAATCAGCAAATATTCAATAATTATTTGGTTAATAAATTACAAGGTACATAAACTAAAAATATATAAAAGTATAAAATTCGTATACTACTTTTCAGGTTTTTTTTTTTTTTTTTTTTTTTTTTTTTTTTTTTTTTTTTATCAAATTTACAATAATAGACGGTTAAAAATATAAAAATAATTCATTTGATATATAGACTGAAGTAAAAGCTAATCCAATTAGTTAATTAATTTATAAATTATTAATTATTTTTATTATTATTTTTTGAATAATACAAACAGTTATTGGAACTATCAAATATTCAAAACTATTCATAAATTTATAAAAAAAAAACAGGAAAATAATGTTGCTATGATCCTGACTCGGCACAATTAATATTAATTATTCATCAAGAAAAGGAAAAAAAGAAATTACTTGGATAAGCTAATGCATGCTCAAACTCCTCCTTACCATGTAAAGTTCTTGTTTGGTAACTAATTTTAAAATTAAAAATAATTTTAATATGAACTGAAGTTCCGATAAAAATTAATTTTTCAGTGCTATATATTTGATAGAAAGTCAATAACTTTAGAATAGTAGTTATTCTATATTTTTTTATATTTTACTAAAAATTAATTTTCACACTTACATATAAGTGAATAAAAACGAACTAATAGCTAATGTTTTCTTCTTTTTTTTTTTTGCATTTTTTTTTTCTTTCATAATCAACTTCTCCATTATCCATTATTCAGAGTTCAGTAAATTACAATACTTAAAAAAAAAATACACTTATGAATAAATTTAATTTACGACGAACTTTATAGTAAGAAACAACTACATTACCAAAAAAACATGCACTGATTACAAAAGATAACCTCCAGACGGATCATGTGAGACAGCTTCTGGCTAAGACTTCCTTGCTTCTTTCTCGGCTTTCTTTATGGCTCTGCGCTTTCTCGAGCTGGCAGAAGACCTTATAAACTCAGCCCCACCAGTAGCCGATTCCGATGACTCGTCTAACTCCTTGAAAGATTTCTGCAGAAACCAACAGAAGGATACGAGTAATCATGCATGCCTTTCTTATTTATAAGTTATTTTTGATTTGAAACTATCGGAATTGATGATGAATTTTAATATAGAGTACTTGAAATATTCAGAAAATAAATTTTATAATTTTTTAGTATTATTTGTATAATAATCGGGGCCACTATCATCTCAACCACACATCTTTTAATCAAAGGGTTAAAAACTTAATAGCATCAATAATTTTGTGAAATTAATAATATTCCAGCCTATATATATATATATATATATATATATATATATATATATATATATATATATATAGTCCGGCTACTATACTATCGATATCACCAAATATTTGGTGCTATCAAGTTTTCTACTCTTAGATCAACCCCCTTGATTATTTCACCCGTTAGATTTTACTATTTTTCCAACCACCTATTAAACCCAAAGGGCCCACTATTATCTCAACCACATATCTTTTAATCCAAGGGTTAAAAACTTAATAGCACCAATGAGTTGGTACTATTAATAGTATTCCAGTCTACCTATATATATATATATATATATATATATATATATATATATATATATATATATATATATAAAATTGAGTTTCTATATTTTTAAAAGTATCAAGTCATTGGTGCTTGTAGGTTCTTAGCCCTTAGATAAAGTTAAGCTTATCTAAGGGCTAAGAGCCCTTAGAAAAAGAGAAAATACAATATCACATATCTCAATACAAATTCAATTATAAAAAATTCACAAATATAGTTGATCTTATGTTTTTGTTTTTGAAAGAATATAAGCTCTATAATATATATATATATATATATATATATATATATATATATATAATATATATATATATATATATATATATATATATATATATATAGTCCGGCTATTATGCTATCGATAACACCAAACATTTGGTGCTATAAAGTTTTTTACTCTTAGATAAACCCCTTTGACTATTTTCATCCGTTAGATTTTACTATTTTCCCAAGCAACCATTAAACCCAAGGAGCCCACTATCATCTCAACCACACATTTTTTAATTCAACGGTTAAAAACTTAATAGCACTAATGACTTGGTGCTATTAATAGCATTCCAGCCTAGCTATATATATATATATATATATATATATATATATATATATATATATATATATATATATATATATATATATATATATATATATATATATATATAGCGTACGGCTACTATACTATTATGAGTATAAATTCCTTTATATTCATAACTTTTTCGCCCTTGGATGAAGGGATGTGCGGTTAGGATGATAGTGGTCCACCTAGGGTTTACTGGGTTGTTGGTAAATAGTATAAATCATAGGGGACCATTATAATCCTAACCACACATTCCTTCATTCAAGAGCTGAAAACTTATGAATACGAAGAGATTTTACTCATAAAAGTATAGTAGTCGGACCATATATATATATATATATATATATATATATATATATATATATATATATATATATATATATATATATATATATATATAGAGAGAGAGAGAGAGAGAGAGAGAGAGAGAGAGAGAGAGAGAGAGAGTGAGTGAGATAGGCTGGAATACTGTTAATAGTACCAAGTCATTGGTGTTGTTAAGTTTTTAACCTTGGATTAAAAGATGTGTGGTTGAGATGATAGTGGGCCTCTTAGGTTCAATAGGTGGTTGGAGAAATAGTAAAATCTAACGGATGAAAATGATCAAAGGGGTTGATCTAAGGGTAGAAAATTTGATAGCACCAATAACTTGGTACTATTAATAGTATAGTAGCTGGACTCTCTCTCTCTCTCTCTCTCTCTCTCTCTCTCTATATATATATATATATATATATATATATATATATATATATATATATATATATATATATATATATATATATTATCGAGTTTTTATGCTTATAAAAGTACAAAATCATTGCTGCTTGTAGGTTTTTAGTACTTAGATGAAAAGATTTGTGGTTTGTATGATAGTTGGTCCGTTGGGTTAAGTTAGTGGTTCGTGGAATAGAATAGAATAATTTAAGAGATATAATTAGTCAAAGAAATAGATCTAACGGTAAAAAAACTTATCAGCACCAATTGCTTGGTGCTTGCACAAACATAGTAGCTGAACTCTTTCTCTCTCTCTCTCTCTCTCTCTCTCTCTTTATATATATTTATATATATATATATATATATATATATATATATATATATATATATATATATATATAAATAAAATTAAGTTTTTTGAACTTTTTTATTATTATTTTTAAAGATAATTAAATTTTTTTGGACTTTTATATTATTTTTGTTAATTAGGCATTCAAATCGATAATGGATACTTTTAAATATAATTTACCAGACAAAAATTAAACTTGTCATGCATTTCTACCTAATAATAGATGACCATTTTGGAAAAAAAAAAAATAAATAAAACAACACTTTCAAATTTTTAATTTTTATTACCAAATAAATTCTTTAGATATATGAATGTAGTGCCCACGATTTTTCCCTTTGAGTCGCTTTCGATGTGTGTGTTATTTTACTTATTTTTCAATTTTATCGATTTCATTGGTTTTGGCTTTCATGTTGTAGAGCTCGTTAAACGGAGAATGACGCTGCAATCGGCTCAAAAATTCGATGAACGAATCTCCCGGAATGCTTTCTCGAAGTTAATAGATGGAAAGGATTTTTAAAATACCCATTAATAGTTTATGGTGCTTTAAAATTCGTGCTGATGCATGAGGGGCGTTTCGGTAAATTTGACATGCAAATCGCAAAAGAAACGGTTAAAGCGATTATATTTTCTCTTATAAATAAAAGGGAGGTCGGAGATCAGATTATTTTACACATTAGAAAAAGAAATAAGAAAATTCTCGTTTTTCATTTTTGAAAAAGAACGATTCATTTTCTTTCTCGTTGTGCACGCCGGAGATCGAATCGGAAATGCCGTCATCATTGGAGATCGAGTTCGTGAGCGCCATCACCGTCGGAGACCGGAGATCGGAGAACGGAGTCCGGGCATCGCATCGTCTTTCCCGTCGGTAAAAGGTTGGTTCTTGGCTTTTCGTTAATATCGTTTTCGATTTTGTGGGGTTTTCCGTACTTTCGTTTGGGTTTCTTGGGATTTCCATCGGAGTAGGAGTTTTGGGCGGAGTCGCCGCAGTCACCGTTGGCCAAGATGGGAGGCCGCCGCCGCGGTCACCGTTGGCCAAGACGGGAGGTCGCCGCCACCGTCGATGTAGTCAGGAGGTCGCCGCCGCCGTTGTCGTAGACGGGAGGCCGTCGCCGCCGACATCGCAAGCCTGGTTTTGTGTTTGGCGGGGCCGCACGAGCACCGCCGCACGGGGCACCTCCGCGCGGGGCTCTTGCTTTGCGACCCGGCCGCCACCGCATGGGCCTAGCCACCCGGGCCGCCGCTTGTGCACGCCGCCACCGCTTGGGCCTTTGCGCCGCCGCCGTTACCGCCGTTGTTGCACGACGCTGCCGTTTTGCATGTCACCGCCGCTTGGTTTTACTGCCGTCGCTCCGCCCTGTCGCCATGGTCGCTCCGTCGAGCGATTTTATCTCCGTTTTTGCCGTCGAAATTTCGGGTTGATCCACGATTTACGGAATTGCCTTCCGGTTGTGTTTTTGATGTCGTTTTTGGTGCGTTTTACTGCTAGGAGGTGTTTTCGCTTGTTTTTCCTTTCGGGTCTCACTGACACAGTGGTGGGAGCCCGGACTCTTCTTTCGCCACTGAGGGGTCCGCCGTTTTCGCCCGGACAAGGTCGCAGAGGATTGAAGAGTTTTTGGGGCTTCGTTTTCATCGCCGGTCGAGGTGGGTAACTAAACCGAGGTTGGGGATGTTGTTGAACGACGGTGTTCAACCCTCCTCTTCCTCTTGTTGTTGTTTTCGGTATTGTTATTTTAAAATGACAGGAAGGATATTGTTACGACTATTATGACGGAACGGTACATACGTAAAGGACATGGATGAATTCTGCGACTTATCGGTTTATCTCATGAGTATGGGATCGTGAGGTAGACCGTGACTTATTTCACGAGTATGGGATCGTGAGGCATACTAAGTCTTATTTCACGAGTATGGGATTGTGAGGCTCATGGCGCTGTCACGTACACCAGCGGTTAGGCCACCGCAAGGGTGTACTTTTTCGGAAAAGTGGTCGGTTGACCCGTGATCCCTATGCGGCGGTTGTCGTGGTAGGGAGCCCTCGCGTCGTTGCGGTTGCGGCAGACGCGGTCAGGGGTTGTGCACCAGGGAGTGAGCATGTTTGATGTTTTCACGGGTTGCGTGATGGGAATGGGAAAAAGCGGTGTGAATGACTTGGGAGTTTCGGTTTTCAGTTTGATGTTCTGTTTACTTTATCGTACCTCTTTTTTGCACATGATGATCGTTTTATTTGTTTTCCTTTCTATGTTTTTGTCACTGACTCTCACCGTGTGACAGATTCGTGCGGGGACGGGGATGAGGCTACGGCTTGGGAGTGATTCGATTTTCGTCATCCCAGTGACATTTTACTCCTCCCTTTCGGTCATTACATTTAGTTGATACTACTTGCATGAGATGTGGGCTTTTTGTGATGTGAACATCTTATGATGTGGATGTGGGACATGTGGACACTGTGGATGGCTAGTAGTCTTTTGGATTTGATTTTACCATTTTGTGATTGCATGTGGAATGTGGGGTGATTTTACCATTTTTTTTTTTTGAAATTTAAAAAATAAGAAAAATTTGACTATTAAAAAAAAAAAATTCGTGTTAATATATATATATATATATATATATATATATATATATATATATATATATATATATATATATATATATATATTTTCTCGTGTCTGTTTTCTACTATATCAATTTTTTATATAATATTTTATATATTATATGTAAGTCACTTATAAATTATTTTAGTTTTTGAGATTGAGTTCAATTCTTACTTTTTAATTTTTTAACGGACTAAATTTTTATTTTTTATTTTTTTATTTTTTTATTGTATTGATCTTTTGGATAACACTTCATATTGTTAGGGTCGAAAAGTATTGCTGATCGTTGATCTGGTCCGGTCTCCGATCGGTCTCTGGATTGACACTCTGGATGTGATGCGCCGCGTGCCAGACGATTAGGCTGAGGAGGGATCCGCTCGGCCGGATTCTTCTCAATCGAACTCTTAATAAAATCCGACCTAGAGAAGCTGAACTGGGATTTGGAGTGATTAACACAGCTGAAACAGCTAGTCGAACTGGAATTTGGAGACAGAAATTGATACGGCCGAAAGCCGATTGAAAGTTGTATTGCTCGAAATGGGGTTACAAAGGAACGATTACAAGTAAGTCTACTCCTAAAAAAGCTATAGGGGAAAGCAGTACATGCTGGTATGAAGGTCTATTTAGGAAAGCGGTAAGAAAAACTGTAAACTTAGTTCAGGAAAGCTGTAAATACAGGAATTGAAGGTATGAAAAAGTAGGGGTGGTCACTGGCTTACGAGGTTGTATGACTCATTTTTCTTTGATAGTTTGCTTATTTATACTTGTCTGAACCACGGAGACAACACTGTATATCATAACTTAAGGGGAATCAGTACGTATCTCTCAACTACTTTCTTTTAAGTTGATTTTCTTCGATTGGATAGTAGTTCTTTTCCGTCCACGTCCATCCCCAACATTGGCGCGCCAAGGCGCGATCCTCGGCGCATTCCGATGCTGGGTGCCGCCTGCCATTTCTGCATTAGTTGCATGATTCGTGCCCTAAATCTTGTGCCTTCCATTTTCAGGATCTGCCCCTTTGTGGCTCGAGCAGACGATTCTCGATCCTGGTTTCACCTCTGGTTATCACTCGACCGAGACAGTCCGAGGGTTCACATCTAGCCGAAGTCGGTCTCGGCTAAGACGCTAGTTTCTTTCCATCGGCTATTTCTTCTATCGACTGATGCCCTTAGCCGATGGTCTCTGTGCCACGTGTCGCTTCCTAACTTGTTTCCATATGACGATAATTTTGACCTCAACACATATATTCTATAAAAGTCACGTATAATTTTTTTTTTTTTTTAGTTTTTGAGATTGTGAGTTCAGTTCTTATTTTGATATTTAACTAATTAAATTTTTATTTTTTCACTTATTTATTTTATGTGTACTCATATCTATCATATGCATATGACTAAGAGTGTTACTATATATTTTTATATTTATTTTTTACTAAATCAATTTGTTGGGGCCGAAATTTGGTGCTGACCGTCGACCGGGTGCGGTCCGCGATCGGCCCCGGGGGGTTGACCCTCTGTGTGTGATGCATCACGTGCCAAAAGAGATAAAGCGATCGGGCCCAGGAGGGATCTGCTCGACTGAGTTCTTCTCAATCGAACTCTCACAGAGTCCAACTTGTAGTCGTGGTGAGCTGCGCCTTGGCCGAAGTCCGAGAATGTAAACCATTTCTTCATTTCCTCGGGCATGTCGATGAGAAGTGCGTCCTCTTGGGCGTGATGCCTTGAAAGACATCGGTAGGGCGTAGACCATGTTGATCCCCACCGAGTCCTCGTCGACCGACATTGTGTCGGTCCGTGGCTTCTTCTCCTTGGCCTCTTCGGCCAAAGAAGCGTCTGGGATGTCGATCTGCCGTTCCTCAGGCGGTCGCCTGTCGTGCATGACAGCCGCGTCGAGGTCGCGCTTTGCAGGCGCCCCACCTTCGGACTTGTTCAGCGCTTCGGGCTAGCGCCTGATCGCGGCCTCTGGGGTTTTCAGACGGGCGTCCAGTTCTTGCCGGACGTCTTCTTCTTTCAACTTGGCCGCCGTGGCCTGGGTAAGCAGCGGCGATATTCTTTCCCGCGCTGGGGCGGCTGAAGCCCCTGCCTTGTTGTCGTTCCGCATCGGCCTTGCTGGCAGCCGATGTGTGGGCAGTTCCCACATTGGGTTCGGCCGTGGCTGTTGGGCCACAAAAGTTTCATTCCGCGCGTCGGCTTACAACCGTTGATGCCGACGGTTCTGTATCTTGGTCATGACTGGCCCATGTCACCTGGCCGGTCCCTTGGGGGTAAACCACTGTTAGACTCGCATATCGGCCGGCAGGTCTACCTTCCTCAGGTGCTCCCTAAGGATCTCCCTTCTCTGCCACAGCCACGGCTATGGCTGTACCCCGAGCTCTTCACTAGTCGGAGGCTCAGGTGGTCGACTTCCCCTTTGGTGAGCCAGGGGAATTCGACATCAGGAGCCGAGTCCATGCCCCGGCTTGATACCCCCGTGCTGCGGAGGTTGTGATCTCAGCCCCCACAGTTGGTGGCCGGACGGGCCCCTTGGTGGCCCCATTGGATCGAGCCTCTCATGCGGCACGGGTCAATATGGGCGTTGCGCCGACCCGTGTACTTCTTCGCCTCCGGCCTGGTGGCTGAAAGCTTTTTGGGGTGCCCCCTGTATTTGGCTCTCCTCATAGCCGTTGTGGAGGCCCTTGACCCCTCGTGGCCGACTGGTGACGGCCTCGACCACGTTTAGTCGTAGAACTTGCGCGGGACCCTTCGAATGGGTTGGTCTTGCTCTTCTTCTTTGTCATCCTCTTCGGAAGACTGTTCGTTTGATCTCTGGGCTGAGCATTGGTCCGACCTGCGGTCAATGACGCCTTCGATGCAGTCGGGAAAGGCAAACCAGTTTCTTACCTCCTCGGGCATGCCGAGGAAGATGGCTTCACAGTCTTTGCTGGTCATTTCGGCTTTACAGCGAATGCAGAGCCGAAGTATGTTTTTCGCCGACGTTTCCTTCTCGAGGAGCTTGGGCTCCTGGATCGGTTTTTTCCTTTATTTCATCCTTGGTCTCGTGAGCCAACACTCTTCATTCGATCATCTTAATATTGACCGAATTTATATCTTCACCGCAGACGACCGAATTATCCTCGGTCAATATGCTCGACTGTGCTCTCGGTTACTTCACCTGAGAATTTATCAAACATTAGCATTTTCCAATTCGCTAGGTATGGGTGCTCACAGGGACCTGAAGACTGGCCGTATTGCCGGCCTGGCCTCTGTGCCGAATGTATTTTTGATCACCTCTTCTTTCTGAGCATATAGTGTGACGCCCCACTTCCCAGGGGGTCACCCATCCTAGAACTACTCTAGCTCTAGCACGCTTAACTCTCATGTTCCTCTTGGATCTTGCTACCATCCAAAATGCTATAGCCGGGTTAGAGATTTAGTCCTATTATATCATTTATATATAGGACTAATCCAAATTCCGGGGGTGTCACATTCTTCCCCCCTTTAAGCCCTGACGTCCACGTCAGACTCAAGCACACTCACAAGCACCAGGCGATGTGAGACTCGTCTCGCTAGCCTTAACCGACCTTGTGAGGAGCTACACTCCACTCACAACGGTCATTAGCCGGGGAGCCTCGCTCTACCCGCTAAATAACCCTGGCTCAGCCGAGACTCATCTCACATTTCCGGCTGGTGAATGGCTCTGATACCAACTGTGACGCCCCACTTTCCAGGGGGTCACCCATCCTAGAACTACTCTAGCTCTAGCACGCTTTACTCTCATGTTCCTCTTGGATCTTGCTACCATCCAAAATGCTATAGCCGGGTTAGAGATTTAGTCCTATTATATCATTTATATATAGGACTAATCCAAATTCTGGGGGTGTCACATATAGCTCAGTGCTTCCTGCCGGGGGCATCAGGACCGCCGGCTGTACCGGATTTATGTCCATAGGAGGCAACGTAACTTGACCCGCCTGATTTTGGGTAGGGCCCAAATTCGGGGCCTGCCCCTAACTCTCATGCCCCCCAGCTCGGGATTGTTGAACCGACGGAGGGGGTGAAGTAGGTAAACCCCGAGCGGCTTCCTGCTGGTGGCCGGTGTCCGGTCTTATCGGCCTATACTCTACTGGGATAGGAGCCGTTTGCGGCTGTACTGCCCCCAACGGTTGTGCCGTCTGGAGGGGCGCGGCCTGCTGTGCCACCATTTTTGCCGACGCCATCAGAATTGATTGCATTGGCAGAATTAGGTTCGTTGGTAGTGGCCCAAACTGGCCAACCTGATTCTGTGCAAGTCTCTGATTCGAGGCTTGTCCGTCATTCTCGTTGCCTCCAGCCTGGAGCTGGAAGACCGGCGGAGGAGGTAGAACATGTACACCCTAAAGGGCTTCTTACTGGTGGTCGATGTTCGGACCCATCGACCTATACCCCGCCTGGTACGGAACTGTCTGCTGCTGAACTGCCGCTAGCGGCTGAGTTGTATGGAAGAATGCCATCGGCTGCACCGCTCCTTGTGGTTGTGTTGTCGTCGTCGCCGACATCATCGTGCTTGATTGCATCGGCGATGGCACTGGTAGGGGTGGATAGAGCATGCAAGCCCCAAGGAGCTTCTTGTTGATGGCCGATGTTTTGACCCATCGGCCTGTATCTTGCTTGATATTGAGCCGCTTGCGGCCGAACTACCCCCAATAGTTGAGCCGTTTGGAAGGGCGCTATCGGCTGCATAGCTCCCTGCGGTTGTGCTGCCGTCATTGCCGGCGCCATCGGAATCAATTGCATTGGCAATTTTTGGGATAGAACCCCATTGTATGGTTTGTTTCGGGCTAAAAACTGCCCGAGCCGATCTATGCTGTCATTTGATGGCGGCCAACACTGCATCCAGGTGCGTCCTGCGTGCCTGGTTGCTTTTCTCGAGAGACAATTGTGTTCTTTCGAAAGATTCTAACGCTCGGGTCATTTGCCCGAACGCCGCTGCTAGGGTCTGCTTCTGTTGAGCCGACCGCCCACTGGTCTCTGAAATTTTTGGTAGTATGGGAGGTTTGTCATTGGTGTGACCGGCACTACTCGACTGGTCATTCCTCGATGGTCCGGGGATGACTCTATTTCTGAGACTAATACTATTATCTTCTGACATTTTTTGATAGGATTAAGGTAAGAGTTTACTTGAGTGTCCCACCAGGCGTGCCAAAAAAATGTTGGGGCCGAAATGTGGTGTTGTCCGTTGATCGGGTGCGGTCCGCGATCGGCCCCGGGGGGTTGACCCTCTGTGTGTGATGCGCCGCGTGCCAAATTAAAGGGCTCAAGCGATCGGGCCGAGGAGGGATCTGCTCGACCGGGTTCTTCTCAATCTAACTCTCACAGAGTTCGGCCTAGAGGAGCTGAGCAGGAATTTGGAGATAGAGATTTGACACGGCCGAATAGCCGATTTTGAAATTGTCGAAAGGGGTTATAGAAAACGATTACAATTAAGATTACTCCTAGAAAAATAGTAAGCAAAGCAGTAAATACGAATATGAAAGACTAGCTAGGAAAACGGTAAATACAGATATTGAAAGGTATTGAAAAATAGGGGTGGTTACTGGCTTACAAGATTGTAGGATCCCATTTTTTTCGATAGTTTGATTATTTATACTCATTCGAACCAGATGTATAATCACCGTTTTGGGTAATCGGCGTAACTTAAGAAAAATTATCGCGTATTCCTCAACTAATTTCTTTTGAGTTGGTTCATCGGTTAAATAGTAGTTATTTTTCGTCCACGTTCATCCCCTAGATTGGTGCGCCAAGGCGTGATCCTTGACACTTTCCGATGCGGGACGCAGCTTGCCATTTCTACGTTAACTACGTGATTTGCACCTGAAATCCGGTACCTTCCTTCTTCAGAATCTTTCTTTTTATGGCTCTAGCAGCTGACTCTTAATCTTAGATTCGCCTTTTGTTATCATTCGGCGGAAACAACCTGATAATTTACATTCAGCCAAAATCGGTTTCGGTTGATTTACATTCAGCTAAAATCGGTCTCGGTTGAGATGCGAGTATCTCTCGTTGACTTTTTCTTCCATCAGCTAACATTCTCGGCTGATTATTTGCGCCACGTGTCGCCTTCTGACTTGACCATAGCGTATTTCACGTTTTTTTAATTTTTTTTCTTTTTATTGTTCTTCTAAAATTTTTGTACAAACGAAAGAATTTTTTTTTTCTCATAACATAATGTTATTTTCTTTTCTCTCATACTTTTTTTTGGTTCATCGAAATCGAGTGCAAAAGAGTATGCAGAAGAAAGGGCGAAATTTAATTAGTTGGGGTACCTCACGGATCTCCAAGAAACTAACAGCGTAGAAGGTTCCGGCGGCCGCGGCAATAATTCCTACGACGGGAACGACCATCTGTGCTGCCGTTCCTAACTCCATCTCCTCCTCTCCGGCCCCTCCCTCTCGCGCTTTCTGTCTGCACTCTCTACTTTCCGGCAGCTACCAAGAGAGTTGCACAAGATTGGCCACGAGTGGTGCTCCTGACTTGATAAATGTTTATCTCCGCGAGAATCTATTACGTACGCTTCGTCCACCGCGTCATCCTTGGACCCTGCAGTAGCTATCCATTCATCATACAAGACAATATTTTGTTTCTTTACATTTTTTGTAATAGGTTGAGCAAAATTTTATGGTCAATTTGCATAAAAATTTCAATAGTTTTGTGTTTTTATAAAAATAAACTATTTATTTGAATTTTACATATTACTAAAATATTTTTATTTCTTGTTCTATTTCTTTCTCTTTAGTTCATTTTTTTCTACTCTTTTTTTTTTTTTATTTCTCCTCTTTTTTTTCTTTTCCACCGCTTTCGCATTGATACTGTTCTTTTCTTTTCTATCTCGCGCATATTTTCACCAACAAGGAGAGAAAAATAAAAGGGCAAAAAAACCATACGAAAGAAAGCCGAAAGCAAATAAATAATAATATTTTGATCGAATTATTAAAAATTTAGATTTAATCTACAAAACCTAAAGGCATTGTTTGTTTGGGGTACAAAGGGGGATATCCCCCCTTTGTACCCAAACACTTTTGAATAAGGGGGGAACAACTATTCCCCCCTTTTATTTTTTGTCCCGGAACAACTCCTATTCTATCCCCACTATCCAGAACTACTTTTTCCTCTCTCTCTCCTCACTTTTGCCCTGCACGGTTCCCAATCTAAGCATCTCCCTCCTACACTAATTTAAAATTAGTACACTAATTTTAAATTAGTGTACTAATTTAAAATTAATACACTAATTTTAAATTAGTGTATTAAAATTAACACTAATTTTAAACCTAATTAACACTAATTATTGATTTTTTAAAAATTTATATCTTACCAGAAAAATTATTGTAATTTTTAGATAATATTAATTAATTTTTAAATAAAACACTCATTTTATATACCATTTAATTTATTAATTAATAGATATTACAATAATTATTTAACATATACAAAATAAATAATAAATACTTATTATTATTGTCGCCGCCGCCGCCTCTCGGCCTTCCCTGTAGCTCTTCGTCGCCGCCGGGTAAAAAACCTCTCCCTCGTACCGCATCCTCGTTCCCAACGCAAAATAAATAATTAATATAATTTTTAGATTAAAAAATAATTAAACACTAATTTTAACACTAATTATTGATTTTTTAATACATAATATCTTACGAGAAAAATTTATTATAATTTTTATATTATATTAATCATTTTTTACATATAAATAATTAACACTAATTTTATATATTATCTAATTAATTACATTATAAATATTACATTAATTCTATTTAAAAAATTATAGTACAATATTTATTTATCAATTTTTACCCCCATATAAAAGGATAAGGGCATTATCGTCTTTTTACTCAAAAGTCAACTATTTATCCCTCTTATTCTTCAATCCCAACCAAACACTATTTTTCTTATACCTGGTACTAACCTATATCCCAACCAAACACTTTTTTCATTTATTCTACCTTATACTCAACTTTATACTTATACCTGGTACTACTAATTCTCACTAATCCCCGAACCAAACGATACCAAAAAAAATAAAAAATAATAATTTTTTTATATAAATTGACTAAATTTTATTTATAAAAAAAAAATTTATTCTGTTACTTATACGCTTCGTAAGTGACTGAAAATTTTATAGCTTTAAGAATACGGTGAGCCGTTATTTACATTTTGTGAACGCGGCATAATAATCAATCGATAAACTGTTTCTGCATTACAATACAAAAGTGGTATTTGCCGTTTTCTTCAGACTTCGCTTGCAGAGTGACGTGGATTAGTTTAAAGGGGCGTTTGGATCGGATTATGTAAGATTACTGAGTATTTCAACATACCCCGACATGTTATTTTTCTGAACGAGATTATTACTGATGCTGCATTAATGCGTTTGGAATAAACTGGTAATATAATGCTAAATTATAGTGTTTATAGCATTATTACGTTTGGTTCAACCTTTAAAATTCAGTAATCTTAATAGAAATGTATATCCATTTCCAAAATTACCCTTTTGATACTTTACACCACCAAAACTTAAAATTTAAATTGCTATAATAATAATAAAAAATTATAAAATAACAAATAAATTTCATATTAAAAAAAATTGCTTCTAACTTCAGTTCAAAAATAAATTATTTTCAGCAAAAGAGAAAAAAAAAAATTATACATGTAGAAAAAATGATAAATGGAGGGAATAAGATCATAAGAATTACCAGGAGGATGAACTAGATTTTTTGTCGGAGCGTGCGCACACGAGAGACAGAGGGGGCCGTGAGCGAGAGGGAGGCGTATGGCGAGAGGGGGGCGTACGGTTTGAGGGCGCTTGAGGGAGAGAGGGGCGGCCGCGGCTTGCTTGGGCGAGAGAGGGAGGTCCGCGGCTCCGCCGCGGGGGCGAGAGAGGGAGGTCCGTACGGCAGTCTCGGGAGAGAGAGGGGGTGGCGATCGTGAGAAGAGGAGATGGAATGATCTTCTGTTTAGGGTTTGGGGAGCCGCGGGGGCGAGAGAGGGAGGTCCGTACGGCAGTCTCGGGAGAGAGAGGGGTGGCGATCGTGAGAAGAGAAGATGGAATGATCTTCTGTTTAGAGTTTGGGGTACTCGAGGGTAAACTTGTTATTTTACATTAACTACAACATTACCCGCTTCCAGTAATGCAACATACACCCCTTCCCCAGTAATGTTTTAGGGTTAATCCTGCACCTTTCGAAATCTTATATTACCGAAAAGAATACTGGCATTATTCCACAAACACAGTAATCCTGGCAGGATTATCAAGATAATCCGATCCAAACGCCCCTGTGTGTATTGTTACATATAAAAGTTTTACAATATTACATTTACAAATTAAAGTTTCAACAAACCTATTACAATATTACATTTACAAATTAAAGTTTCAACAAACCTAATTTTATAGAAGGTCCCATCCAGCATCTTTCCTCCATCAACACTGTAGGTCGATTTATTTGTCCATTTGTTTCTCGATTTGCATTATTTAATTGCAATGCAGTTTTTACCGGATCATTAATATATATATATATATATATATATATATATATATATATATATGTATAGTCAATTTTGTTATTCAACTATGAAAAAATTAAATTTTAAACAAAGAACTAACCTTGTCCATCACTTTCTAAACAAAAATGTATTCTGTTTTTCATATTATAAGAAGAAAAGTTCTTATCCCGTTTTGTTTGGTTGAAGGATAAAGAAAAAATAACCGATTTTATCTCGTTATTCCTACCGAATAATATGATTTTTAGCTGAAATATTTTATTCCGATTAAATTTTGTTATTCTCGGTTATTCGAAAATAATTTTGAATAAATTATTCTATCATTTTGATAGTATAGTACTATTCTAAAAATTAATTCTAAACTTTATTAAAATTATAAATTGAATTAAAGTTAAATTATATAAATATAATTTATTATATATTATAATATATTATTTTTATTATAAAATTAGTAATTATATATATTAATACATATTATTTTTATTTAAATATTATAATAAATTACTTTTTATTAAATTAAAGTTTAAGTAGAAGTTGAAATTTTTTTTATTTTTATTAAATTATAATTTATAATAATTTTTTTTTATAAAATATTATAATAAATTATTTTTATAACAGGTTATTTTTATTTAATTATATTTTATATTAAATTTAACTATTATTTTTTTTCGCTATTCTTTACTATTCTATAAAATTAACCAAATGAATACAATTTCGGTTATTTCTGAGAATAACAATATTACAAACCAAATATAATTTTACTTTTATTCCTAACTGTTTCGGAATAATAAGCTATCTCAACGATAAAAAATTTATCCCAATATTCGTTATCCTCGAACCAAACAAAATCTTAGGAAATGATTGGTTCAGAAATAAATTTAAGAGGTATAAATTTTTTTATACCCGGGATAACTTGCTATTCCGGGATAATAAAGTATAAAAGTTAAATTGCGTTTGGTTGAAAAGTTGGTATTCTCTGGAATAGTTAAAATTGTGTTTGGTTAAAATTATGGAATAGTAGAGAATAGTGGAAAAAAAAAATAGAATTTTTATAAAAATACCAACTTTGCCCTTAGCTTTTTTTATAGAAAAATTAATTTAATTATTATATTAAATTTGAAGCAATTTAATTATAAATAATAAATTATGTTAAAAAAAATATTTTTTATTTTATATTATATTTTAAGAATATAAATAATAAATTATATATTATATTATATTATATTATATTTTTTATATTTTTTTATATTTTATATTATAATTTATATTTTATATTATATTTTATATTATAATTTATATTTTATATTATAATTTATATTATATTTTATATTATTTATATTTTATATTATAATTTATAATTTATATTATAATTTATATTATAATTTATATTTTATATTATAATTTATATTTTATATTATAATTTATATTATAATTTATAATTTATATTTATATTATAATTTATAATTTAAATTATAATTTATATTATAATTTATATTTATATTATAATTTATATTTTATATTATAATTTATAATTTATATTATAATTTATATTTTATATTATAATTTATAATTTATAATTTATATTTTTTATTTTATATTATATTTTATATTATATTTTATATTATAATTTAATTATAAATAATAAATTATAATTTTGCCCATTCACTACCCCCAGGGATAAAACGCTATTCCATGGGGGGAGAGGAATAAGGCTTAACGGGTTATTCCAGAATAACCCGTTAAGCCAGGGATAAAAAAAAAATTTATCCCATGTTATTTTATAATACTGTTTGGCAAGAATTGGGGGATAAAAGGGATTATTCCCCCTTTATCCCCCAACCAAACATTACCTTAGAGTTTAGCCCCAAGTATTGTAAAAGAATAGATTACAAGCTTTAGCTTTGTTTTAAGTGAATATTAACCTAATTGTAGGTTCTTAGTATGGATTTGACTTAAGAGAAAATCTAGGTCAAGAGATATGACAAGTGTGGTATAAAACCTAAGAAATCATCTAGATTAATTGAGTGGTATCTAATTTAGGGGATAACCTAAGGGATAAATGTAGAGTTACACATAGAGTCAAAAAACTCTAAGGTTAGAGTGAGAAATTGATGTCCTAGGGACATTTGACAACCCTAAAGTAAGAACTTAGGATTTAATGGAAAATGCGATTAACAAGAAAATCTCAAATCTGAAATTGGTGTCTTAGGGGCACCCAATCTATCATAGAGTAAATAATATAGGGCAAAAGAGTATTTGAAAAAATGGCACATTTGGATTTGATACCCGTCATTAGGAGTGAGCGCACAATACGGCTCCTATGGCAGTGGCACATCGGACGGGATACTTCCGGAAGGTAATGTAAGTAAATGCAATTGGCGCCTTCGGAGTTGAGACTCGTCAATAAGGAGTGCAGCTTCTTGGGTAGGGACCTATCGATCGAGATACTTCCGAAGGTATAAAAGTAAAAAGAGAACAAGTAAATGGCTAAGAGTGGCCGGGTTAGATGTAACCCCACCCCCCGTAGCGGCATAGTGACCGAGTGTTAGTATGGTAGCCTAGTGTGGCATTGTATAGTAGCTTGCATGGTACTAATAGTGTAGTGATTATTATATCAGCATACTAATATAGCTTTACAGCTTTCCACATCTGTATTTATATATCTTGCTACTAATACTTCCTTTGGACCAAGAGGTGTAGAGTATGTTATTCTCGAACATACTAAAAACTATTTGTAATTCTCACACCACATTTTAGTGACCCCTTACAGACCAATTACAGCTGGGGAGGATCACGACAGGGATAAGGTCCCAGCAGTATAGTAGATCTAGCGGGTCTAGTGGTCTTTATGTACCCCTTTTGGTTATTTGAGTGAACAATATATTTTGGTGAGGAAAAGAAAAGGAAACTGTAACTATTTGTTATATGTACCAAATGTTCATTCGATTATATATTTCAGCTTTATACAGTAGTATTCATATTAAAGTTGAATGTTTAAATTAGCAGTAAGTTTTACTCTGATATGCTTATTTCTTATTACGCTATTTGTCGTTGAGATGGTTGACCCCTTTTTTCGAGTATGGGGAGGTCATGCCTGTTTGGTGGATCTGTTGGTGTGTCCGAACTAACCAAATTGGTGGTCTCAGGGCGTGACAAAAACCACCTTTGCATGTTCCATATCTTGACCATAGTTCCACTTTTGACGCGGTCGATAGAACATTGTGACGCGGTCGATAGAACATTGAGCAATAGGAAGGCCATTATCAAGCAACTAAAGAAACATCTGGCTCGGGCACAGAATAGAATGAAACAAATGGCAGATAAAGGTCGCACATATTACAAATTTCAAGTCCACGATTGGATATACATGAAACTCCAATCTTACCGGCAGAGCTCTCTGCACCATAGGAGCTCACAAAAACTCGTTCCTAAGTATTTTATCCCTTTTCAAATACTAGCCAAGGCAGAAAATGTGACATAGCATATCATCTCAATTTATTTTCAGAAGCTAAGATATATCAGACTTTTTATGTATCACCGCATATAAAAATCTATTTTTATAATTTTAATTTACGAAAAATTATTTTTAAAATTATAATATAAATAAGGTTATTTATAAAAAAAAATTCTCAAATAAAGAATCAATAGTTTTTTTTTTTTTTTTTTTTTTTTTGAGATTTTTTTTTAAAAAAATTCCTTTACTCGCGAATCACGCCATCGCAATCGCCACTTCCCGGCTTGAATCGTTGTATGATGTAGGTCAAAAGAAACTACGAATCACAGCGGAAACATTGAAGCCCCTCCCCCACCCTCCTCTTCTCCACCTCTCCCCGACGATAAGAAAAAGTATCCCCCGATCCCCCTCTCCGCCACAAAATTCCCCTTCTCTTATATACCCACCCCCCAACTCTCTTAAGTCCACCTCCTCCTCCTCCCCTTCTCTCTCTCTCTCTCTCTCTCTCTCTAAATCGCCCCTTCCATCTCACTCTCTCCGTCCATGGCCTCCGCCGCGGCTCCCACCACCCTCCCCTTCACCCCCTCCGCCCGCTCCACCGCGCGCCGCCCCGTCGCCGCCTCGGCGGCGACGGCGGCGCTCCCGCTCAGCCGCCGCGGGCTCGGGCTCCGATCGGTGGCGGGACGCCTCGGCTTTGTCGGCGCGGCGGCCGCGGACACGCTCCTGGTGGCGCGGGTGGCGGCGAGGGTGGCGGGGGCGGGGGCGGGGAGGAGGGGCCCGCGTGGGGTGGCGGCGATGGCGAAGAAGAGCGTAGGGGACCTGACGGCCGCCGAGCTGAAAGGGAAGCGCGTGTTCGTGCGCGCCGACCTCAACGTGCCGCTCGACGACAGCCAGAACATCACCGACGACACGCGGATCCGGGCGGCTGTGCCCACCATCAAGCACCTCATCAGCAATGGCGCCAAAGTCATCCTCTCCAGCCACCTGGTCCGCCCCTCCTTCTTCTTCTTGCTTCTCCTCTTCGTCTTTGGTTTTTGTGGATCTCAGAATCGCAGGCACAAGTCAGGAGATTATGGGATGGAAATCACAGTCTGATTCGTACACTGTAGGATCGTTGGTGCTAACCATTAATTCCAAAAGCTCGAGCTGTTAGAAATACGCAACCAATTCACTTAAAGCGTACAGACTCAGCGCCCACGGGTCTCGACCGAACTCAACCCAGCTGGACGTTAGGTCTATTGTTGGGCCTCTTGCCGCTAGGTCTATTGTGGACCGCAGCCCCACTCAACTTATTGGGCTCACTCAACTCAACTTATTAGTCTTCTGGGCCTATTGTCACGGGCAGAAAGTTGGACCTATTTTTTACCCATAAATAAATAGCCAACATACACTTCAACACACCCGCTTCCGAACTGCCCCTCTAAGGGTGTGTTTGGATCGCTGTAAACTGTACCAAAAATTATTTTTGGGAAATAAAAACTAAAGCATTTGAAAACTTTTTTAATTTTTTTTTTCTACCAAATCAAACAAATATATGAATTTGAAGAAAAAATATTATTTTTTCTACAAATCAAACACTACAAAATGTAAACTATTTTTTCCACTAAAAATTTCTTTCCACGAAAAATTATTTTTCGATGTTTTACATGCTACCAAACACTCCCTTACCTGAACTATTTGAACCATGACTAATTTGATTTTGATCTGACTATCTGTTTTTTGAAAATTTTGATTTTTTTTGACCTGATCTTTCAAGTCGTATGATTTGAGTTATTTAGTGACTCTTATATTTCAAAAATTGAAAATGCTGTTTGTTTTTTATGGGCTTGATTAGCAAATTTTATGTCTAAATTTTGCACCAGATGAATCATCAAATGGCCATCAAGTAAATGGAAAATTTGGCTACCAAAATCAAAATTTTAAAAGGTTGGGTAGTTAAATCAAAACTGACGTACTTTCAAGTAAGTTTTATACATTTTTTGTACCAAAAAAATGTACAAATGCATAGAATTTGTCTGAACTAGAATTATGACTGATTTTGAATTTATTTGATTCAAGCCATTTAACGATTATTTTGCTTTAAAATTTGGATGCCGTGACTATTTTTACGGGCATAATCAGCATGCTTCATGTGGCTATAATTCCAGTAAAGTAAGTGATGAGCTTTAAATTTTATACTGAAAGAACTATTAAATGGCTTAAATCAAAGGTCGGGTACCGCAATCAAAACTTTTAAAGGTTGGACGGTAGTTTAGATGAGCTCTATATATAAATTATGCACCGTACTTGAACTGCCGCATTTTGAATTTCAAAATTGGTATCTCAACTTTGAGAACTTTGATTACTTTTGAAAATTTTGAATTGGGTACATCAAATCCTACCGAATAAAATGTCTAAGGAAAAAGAAAATGAAAATTTCATCAGGATCTGTATAACCTACTCTGCTGCAGTAGAAATCAAATCGCTAAGGCAACATAGTTTCTATGGCTTAGTTGCTTAGCAGACCGTGAATTCATGAAGGGAAGAAAAGAAAATGCAAAAAGTGCTGCAAGATAGGTTGAGTGGCTGACTCTGTAGGTTTTCTGCAAAAGAGCTGAGAGGATAAGGAGAATACTTGACCAATAGTCAAGTACAATAGGTTGGCTAGTTGATATGTGGTGTTTCTTTGCATATTGATCTATAAGATGTGGAATTTATCCTAATTAAGCTTGATTAGTTGTAGTCTGTTCAGTCATACTTTATGGCCGGTTAATTGACTTGAATATGAACGTGTAGATCATTTAAACAAACAGTAGATCATTTTCAAAAAGTTGCATAGTTTAACTTGTGAGGAAGATGCTTTCGTCTTCTTGATTTTATCTTTGGAAGGAGAGTGTAACTGAGGTTACAATTCGAAGCTTGCCAATGCTTGCCCTAGTAACAAGTAACGCGCTTCGATATTGTGATGTTGCAACTCATCATCTAAGTATCACGGACACTTTTATAAGTCTCCCGTGTCCGTGTCGGACAAGCCTGTATCCGTGTCGGACTTGTGTCCGATGTAGACATGCCTTGAACGGGCAATTAATGCGGATCCATAATGCATGCAATTAAAAAAAAATATTTTTTTATTTTACTTTTTTTATGCATATATAATGTAAGATGGTAAATATTTTAATTTTATGAGGAATGCATACAATTTTTTTTTAGACAATATAAATAATGTATGGTGAAGAATTTCTTTTCTTTAAATATATATACTATGAATGAAAATTTTACTAACTTTCATTCGTATAAGAAATATAACAATAATTTATTAATAATATCATATTTTAATAGCGATGTCTATGTCGTGTCCATATCCTAATTTTTTGAAAGCTACCGAGTTGTCATGTCTGAGTTGTGCAGTGTTTCGTGTCTCGTGTCAGTGTTCGTGATGCGTAATTTGCTGCAAGTAATATTATCTAACTTTCGTTTCATGTTTTTTTTTTTCTCTTCTATGTATACAGGGGCGCCCAAAGGGTGTCACACCCAAATATAGCTTAGCTCCTCTTGTGCCAAGGTTATCTGAACTCCTTGGCATAAAGGTATAATTGTCTTTTCATTTAATTTCTCTTCTAGAGTTTTGGGTTCTCTAGTTAACATTTCTGTGTATTCGTGGATTCCTTGATGCACACCAAACAGATTGAGAAAGCCGATGACTCTATCGGTCCAGAGGTTGAAAAATTGGTCTCTGCACTCCCAGATGGTGGTGTTTTACTTCTTGAAAATGTAAGGTTTTACAAGGAGGAGGAGAAGAATGAACCAGAGTTTGCAAAGAAGCTTGCTTCCCTTGCAGACCTTTACGTGAATGATGCATTTGGAACTGCACATAGAGCACATGCATCAACAGAGGGTGTCACGAAGTTCTTAAAGCCCTCTGTTGCTGGTTTCCTTTTGCAAAAGGTCCCTATCCTACTATTTAATCTTTTTGATGTCATAACATAACTCAAGTGTAAGCAGGAGTCTTGTATGATTTGCAGCATCTCTCTCTTTCTTCCTTTATTTTTTGTGTCTTAACTTCGGTTAGACGGCTTGCTATAAATTTGTAGGAACTTGATTACCTTGTTGGAGCTGTTTCAAACCCCAAGCGCCCATTCGCTGCCATAGTAGGTGGTTCAAAGGTGTCATCTAAGATTGGAGTCATTGAATCGCTGTTGGAGAAAGTCGATATTCTTCTGTTGGGTGGCGGTATGATCTTCACCTTCTACAAGGCGCAAGGGCTTTCAGTGGGTTCTTCCTTGGTAGAGAATGACAAACTCGAGCTTGCAACATCACTTCTGGCAAAGGCAAAAGAGAAGGGGGTCTCCCTTTTGTTGCCTGCTGATGTTGTTATTGCTGACAAGTTTGCCCCTGATGCAGAAAGCAAGGTTTGCTATTTATGTTTAATTTCTTCAGTCATCAAGATCTAATGAAGTTCCTAGTAATGTGGTTGGAATCCTCTAGATTAACTGTCAATTTGATTATGTAGGTTGTGCCGGCATCCGCTATCCCTGACGGTTGGATGGGCTTAGATATTGGGCCAGATTCAGTTAAGGCATTTAGTGATGCTCTTGAAACGACCAAAACTGTTATCTGGAACGGACCTATGGGAGTTTTCGAATTCGATAAGTTTGCAGTTGGAACAGAGGTAACTAATGCATACTTTGTTTAGCTACGAATTACCATGTCGCTCTACATTTTCAATGCGAAGAAAGCAAACGAGGCTTGACTCGTGTTTTCTTTCATAGGCAATTGCAAAGAAGTTGGCCGAGCTTAGCGGGAAAGGAGTTACGACGATCATCGGAGGTGGAGATTCCGTCGCTGCTGTCGAGAAAGTGGGCGTGGCCGATGTAATGAGCCACATATCAACAGGTGGAGGAGCCAGCTTAGAGCTATTGGAAGGGAAGCAGCTTCCAGGTGTTGTCGCACTGGATGAAGCTGTCCCTGTAGCTGTATGAGGTTCTTTTCCATTTTTTTTTCCTTTTACTTTATCCATTTTCTGTCTACTGGTGTTGTATCATGAAGGTAAAAGACACAATTGCCGTGACTTCTTGTATCAGAGTTTACTGTTTGTAGAGTTATTCGGGTCGTTGGAAAACAGAGGATTGGTCTGCCCATTTATGTTTCTCAAATGAGTCGATGAATTTTGTAATTATGAGCTTATGTCACTGAAACATGTGTTTTTCAGATAATGGCACGGGCTTCAGAAGAATTCATTTCGGAATATGAGAAATCCTAATCTTGAAAACCATTTCGCCATTGTTACATAATTGCTATATTTGGATTGCTTTGAGACTTTGCTATTGATTTTAGCTCGTCGGAATTTTGGTCGACAGATGGGATTGGTGTTGTTTAACTCTATAAATCAGTCTGCATGTGTAAGATAATTTGCTGATGCTTTCAGATCTGTGAGCGATTGTGTTATAAAAGAGCTGTACTACTTTGGAATCCATATATAACTAACTCCTTTTGGTTTGGTTGTTCCGAGAACCAAAAATTAGGTATGCTTGGGCTGATGGAACTCAAGTGCTGCTGGAACTTCGAGGTAGTGAAGTTTAGGGAACTGTTTGGTTCCTTCATTTGGTTTATCTGTACGTTTGTACATCATAAACCTATCTATTTGACCAGTATACAAAAGATTAAAGATAATAAACGCATGATGCATGTGTAGAGAAGCTAGCATCAGGTCACCGACAGGCACAATTATGAAGGATTTATCTAAAAAGTTAAAATCATTTTAAAAGCTACTGGCCAACTCTAACACTAAAAATGCCTAGAGTTATAATGAGCGCATATATTTTGTCTCTCTCTCTAGACCTCTCAAGCAGGCCCTCTCCCTCACCGGCCGTTTGTCAAGCATTTTCCCAGATTTTGTTCGGATTTCGATGACCCAAGTTCAGTCAATAGGTACTGTTTTTTTGCTACTTATGTAAATTATTTTTTTTTCTTTTTTTTTTCTCCGCAATCATCTAGATTTTGTCTCTTCCTTGCTCCTTTTTTTATTTCATCTACTCTAAACCCTTCTTCTGTTTTTGCTGGGTATCGCCACCTTCGTGTACATTCTCGGAATCTTGGTGAATTCAGAGAGAAAAACGTTTGGATATGATCCGAGGTCAAGAACCAGTTCTAAATTGAGATATGATTAATTATTTTATTTCTTTGTATTTTTTCTTTTTTTTTTTTTTATTTTTGTCGCTCAAGTTTAGAAACTTTTATTTTTGTCGCTCAAGTTTAGAAACTTTTTATATATAGTGTAGGATTACTATACTCTTATGAGTATAAAAATCCTTTTATACTCATAACTTTTTAGCCATTTAATAAAAAAATTTGCGATTAGTATGATAGTGGTCCCTTTAGGGTTTACTAGGTTGTTGATGAAATACTATAAATTCTAGGAATTACTATAATTCTAACCGCACATTTTTTCATCCAAGGAATAATCTCTCTCTCTCTCTCTCTCTCTCTCTCTCTCTCTCTCTCTATATATATATATATATATATATATATGAGTCCGGCTAGAATACTATCGATAGCACCAAACAATTGGTGCTATCAAATTTTCAGCCGTTGGATGAAAAGATATGCGGTTGGGATTATAGTGGTCCCCTAAGATTTTTACTATTCAACCAACCACCTAGTAAACCCTAGGGGACCACTATAATCTCAACTGCATATTTTTTCATCCAACGGCTAAAAACTTGATAGCACCAATGGCTTGGTGCTATCGATAGTATTCTAGCCTAATTATATATATATATATATATATATATATATATATATATATATATATATATCTCACTATTTTTTTTATTTTTATTTTATTTTTATTTTTTTTGAGAGAAAGTTAGATATATATCTCTCACTATTTTTTTTATTTTTATTTTATTTTTATTTTATTTTGAGAGAAAGTTAGCATGCTATCCGCTTCATTTATTTTGAAATAAACTTAGTTGAAAATGTGAAGCAACTAGCCTTCGAATTTGAAAATCTCTGGTATCAAATAAAGTTAGTTGAAATGTGAAGCAATTAAGCTTCGAATTCGGGATCTTGGATATCAACCATTAAATTCTTTGCCACTTGCGCTAGGCTTCGAATTCGGGATCTCGGATATCAACCATCAAATTTTTTGCCACTTGCGTTAGAGACAGTTGATCCCTTCGAGTAATTTTATACCTTACATTATTCTATTTGCTTCTCTATGTGATTTTATCTTTCTCATTTAGTTTTAGAAATATTTTCTTTTCCCTCCCATGTAATTTTATTTGCTTCTCCAAAATTATTGACTTATAATCAAACTCTACTTTTTAATGAATTACCTACGGACTTTACTTACTCAAAAAAAAAAAAAAAAAAAAAAAAACCATTAGTAGATATTTCCTCTTTAAAAAAATTAATATGTAAGCGTCGTTTGGGGCATAGTTAGTAGACTTAGTTGGCGGTTTGAGGCTTACGGAACAAATAAAAAAACGTCAAGCCATACTCTGGCCCTCTTAATGAAGAGACTTTGTAAATTCTAAGATTTTTCATGTAAATTCTAAAATTCTTGGACAGTCCCTAGCTAGGCCACCTTCACTTGCTAACAATAAACCCACAGGATGCCCCCCTATTTGGAAGGCAATTCTCAGCTTTGCTACATTTTTCTCTACTTCAATCTACATTTCACTCAGCAACGCGCAGATAAAAGTCCTTTTGGAACGCTAGATGGTGCGGAGAATTTGCTCCATGGAACTGCTTTCCCAACCTGCATGCATGCCTCAACAACCCACAAACATCTCTCACTCAGACGCTTCATTTTGCGCACCGCCTTGGGATTCAATCCACTGCAATGCCTTGAAGAATAGGAAGAGCTTCAGCAGCTCGAATAATCGATGACTAACATCGCACTGTCCAATTGTGATGACTCGCTTATTTGGCGATGGAACAATAGTGGACAGTTTTCGATACAGATAACATACTACTTTTTAGCCTTCAGCGGAGTCAATGATTGACTCAAGACTCCCTTCAGGATTAAATTATTCACGTGATTAGCTACGAGAAATAGAATTTTGACGGTCGAAATACTAGCAAAACGTGGTTGGCATGGCACTTCTATATATACGTCTTTTGCGCTTCACAAATGAAAAAAACTTAAAACATCTACTATTTTGCTGGAGTTATGCCAGGTTGGTCCATATGGAATTGGCCCCTTCAAAGTATTCCAACCACTCAGGAGTTGATGCCCAACCTAAATTAGGGATATGGCGGTTAGGTGGAGTCGAGTCAGGATGTTGTTGTTGGGGCTATTGATCGTCACTACAAGAAAATTGCCCAGTAACGAAAGGAAAAGTCGTCGTTATTGTTCTATCTTTCGTCGTTAAAAACAAATAACGACGGGATAAAATGTCGTCGTCACCCGTCGTTATTGCTTTCCTTACTAAAAGAATTAACGACGATTTAGGAAAACCGGTCGTTATTGTTTTTTAACGACGGAGAAATTTCCGGTCGTTAATCAGTATTCATTAGTGACCATATAAACCGGTCGTTATTGCTTTTTAACGACGGAGAAATTTTCGGTCGTTAATCAGTATTCATTAGTGACTACTAAAAAAATTAACGACGGTTTAGAAAAATCGGTGGTTATTGCTTTTTTCATGGAAACTATCTTTGATCTCTATTTTGTTGTAGCTTGCTAGGAATTGCAGAAATAGCGGAATTTGAGAAAATTCAACGATCGGCAAGCTCGATGCGAAGATTTGAAAAGGAGAGTTGTTTCTATAGTGAAGTTATGGATGTATGTCCCGATGGTTTGAGAGCGCTATTTTTTTTTTTTTTTCTAGCCTTATTTGACATTGTTCTGTTGAGTTGAGTTTGCTTTGAGGCTCAACTACTTATATGTTTTCTCAGGATATATTTCTGTTTAATCAAAAAAAAAAATCAATATATCTCCAATTTCATCGAAGGTTCTCTTTCTATTTTTGTTAAGTCAGTCCTCAGGCACCTAGTAGGCCCAAGCTTACAAATTAATAGAGGACAAGGCTGGTCCATCTTCAAGAAAAAAAAAATAAAATAAAATAAAAAAAGGTGGGTACTGCATTTCAGCTGCAGTTGCAGGAAGAAAACCCAAATCTATTACAAGCAGGTGCAGGAGTCAATAAGAATATGGGCTAATGTGAAGTAATTTCAGAATTTTGGATATCAAATGCAAAATTTAAAAGTTCAACCACCAAAGTTGGAGTGGCTAAATTTAAGTATAGTTCAAGTACTGGTGGCACATAGGACTACCATCGAGCAAAACGCAAAAGAACTGGGACAGCTTGAGATCGACAAGTAAATAATTCGAGCCAGCTCAGATTCGATTCAAAATTAAAACGAGCTAAAATAATTGAGCTTGTTTTTGGCTTAAAATTAATTTGAGCAAGCTCAAAATTATTCGAGTCCACTTTAATTAAATTCTAATAAAACATTAATACTAACTATAACTAGTATTGTGATAAAATTATTATTAGTTTAAAAAAAAATGAAGCGGATAGCATGCTACCTTTTTCTCTCTCTTAAAAAAAAAAAATAAGAGTGAGGCTAACAAAAAACAAAAACTAAAAAGAAAAAAATTTAAATTTACAAACGTGTCACTCTAAAAGTATATTTGTATAAATTATTTATTTATTTGGAGTCACCTCATGCTTGGTTCATTAATATTTCAAACTGAAAAATGAGCTCATGATCGACTTGATTATTGAACAAGTGAACCGAGTTTGAGCCAATATTAAGTTGAATGTAAACTGGCTCACTAACTGACAGTCCTAGTGGTACAATTTAATATTGAATAAAACAACACCAGCATGTGGGTTGCCTTGTGATCAAGTATTGCATAGTGTTAACATATTATTGTTTATTTGTTATTTTGTTACCGAGTTCTTAGGGTCTGTTACACTGATCCTAGTCGTTAGGAAGTATGAGTCAATAGATTTATTGCTTAATATATATTAGTGGTAGAAGTGGAGAACGTGTAAGTGCTATGTTTTTAATTAAAGCTATCAGCCTATATACAGGTAATGATATGTATTGAATAAAATTAATCTCAGGTAGCTTTTTCTCTTCTATTGTTTACTCCCTTCAGAGGTTATTCAACCATTCTTGTCGCTTGTTCTTTCAACATTTGGTATTAGAGCGAGGTTCTAGACATTTTGGTGAGAATCTCTATTGCTAAAATGGGTGAATTTCAAGTCGTTGGCGAAATCAAGAAGCTCAACAACCAAAACTACAATTCTTGGTCTACCTGCATGATGTCTTACATGCAGGGCCAGGATTTGTGGGAGGTTGTAAATGGAAATGATGTGAGACAACCGGAGGCTGAAGATGTGAATGGGAGATTGCGGAAATGCAAGATTAAAGCGGGCAAAGCCATGTTCGTTTTGAAGACGACGATTGAAGAGGATGTGCTGGAGCATATCCGGGATGCGAAAACTCCCAAAGAAGCCTGGGATACGCTCACCAAATTGTTTTCTAAGAAGAATGATATGAAGCTCCAACTCTTAGAGAGTGAGTTGTTGTCAGTGGCACAATGCAACATGACTGTCGCTCAGTACTTTCACAAAGTGAAGACGCTATGCCGAGAGATTTCTGAGTTGGATCCAGAGGCTCCTATTGGCGATACCAGGATGAAGCGCATCATCATCCATGGTTTGAAGCCAGAATTGAGGAGTTTCGTTGCTGCCATAAAGGATGGCAAACTCAGCCGTCGCTTGTAGAATTCGAAAATTTGTTAGCTGATCAAGAAGCCTTAGCTAAGAAAATGGGAGGAGTCTCGTTGAAGAATGAAGAAGAGGCCCTCTATGCCAATAAAGGCAGGTGGAATTCCAAGTAGCATGTTGACGGTGGATCCAAAAAAGAGCGATGACAAGGCGAGAAGTCATCAAGGTGAAGGGAGCGTTCGTGCGGGGAGAGGTTCTAAGAACTGTGGCAATGGCCAAAAGTTTGAAGGAAAGTGCTACACCTGCAAGAAGAAAAGTCATATGGCAAAAGGTTGTTGGTTTAAGAAGAAGGTCGTTGAGAGTAAAGCTGCCACCTCCAAAAGTGAAGAAGAATAGGATGCTGAGGCTCTCTTTGCTATGGAAAAAGAGGAGCTAGCTCTTGCTGCAACAACCTTCAATCAAATCAATTATGAGAATGATTGGATTGTCGACTCAGGCTGCTCAAACCATATGACTGGTGATAAAAAAAAGTTGCAGAACTTGTCAGAGTACAAGGGAAGTCAAGTGGTGGTGATAGCAAATAACTCAAAGTTACCGATAGCTCACATCGGCAATACGGTAGTCTCTCCCTAGCGTAGTGATACCAAGGTGACACTACAAAATGTCTATCATATTCCAGCTATGAAGAAAAATCTTCTCTCGGTAGCACAATTAACATCTTCTGGCCATTTTTTCCTATTTGGTCCACAAGATGTGAAGATATATCGGTACCTTGAGATTACAGAAGAACTTTTTGGAAAAATCCGGTACTCGCCCCGGTACCAGATTCTCTGAATCCGCAACCCGCTTCAGTACCGCAATCCACACCGGTACCGCCTAGTGTTGGGATTCCGCAGCGAAAACGTCAAATCAGATTTTTACCAAAAACCCGTTCCTCTCAATATAACTGGAATTAGCACAACCACCAAGGAGAAGAAAAACAAAACAGAAAATATGCGGATGAAATAAAATTCATTAACCAAGAAAAGAATTACACCGACTCCTCTTTTCTTCTGCAATAGAGTAGCTTCAACCCGAGCCCTCCTCCTGAATCTCTCTCACCCTTCTCTCGTCTTCTATAAACCTAGAAGACTCCCTTCTCTCGTCTTCTATAAACCTAGAAGACTATGGGTGTGGCTAAATCCTAACCCCCACCACCTCCATGGGTGTTACCACCACCGTGGGTGTAGATACCACTATATGGGTGTGGCTAAATCCTAGCCCCCACCACCTCCATGGGTATTACCACCACTTTCTCCATGGGTGTGACCACGTTAACACCACCTTGATGTGGATACCACTATATGGGTGTGGCTAAATCCTAGCCCTCACCACCTCCATGGGTATTACCACCATTGTGGGTATATTCTCCTTAACACCACATTAAAATAATAACACATATGCTATATTTATAGCTTATATCAAAAGCTATCCAAATCCTAGTCTAAATAGATTTTTATTCTAATTAATATTTAAATCTTAACAACTTATCTCTTTAAGATTTAAATATTAATCTTAATCCAACTAGGATTCAACTACAAATTTAATCAAATCCTAACAGAACTGACAATGAAAGGACGAAGATTGGAGTCAGTCTACGTGATGTCTGCAGAAACAACATATGTAGACAAGATGAGAAGGAACGAGAAGACAGACTAAGTCATGTTAGCTATTCCAAGCTAGATGTGATGATAAAGAAGTAGATGTTGAAGGGACTCCCACAACTTGAGGTGAGAACAGATAGTGTATGTGTAGGCTGTTAGTATGGGAAAGCGCACCAGTTGCCGTATGAAGAGTCAAAATTTAAAGCAAAGGAACCATTAGAGTTGATTCACTCTGATGTGTTTGGACCAATTAAGCAAGCCTCCATTGGTGGGATGAAGTACATGGTGACCTTCATTGATGACTTCTCGAGGTACGTATGGGTTTTCTTTATGAAGAAAAAATCTGAAACTCTTTCAAAGTTCAAAGAGTTCAAGCAGGTAGCGGAAGCGGAGGTTGGTAAAAGAGTCCGTAGCTTACGCACTGACAACGGGGGAGAATACACCTCAGATGAGTTCTCAAATCTCCTTCGGGAGTGTAGAATACGCCATCAATTCACGTGTGCCAGCACTCCATAGCAAAATAGAGTAGCAAAAAGGAAGAACATGCATCTTGCAAAAGTATGTCGAAGTATGCTTCATGCAAAGAATGTTTCGGGACGTTTTGGGCGGAAGCGATGATGACTGTGGCCTTCGTGACCAACAAACTTCCTCAACAAAGGTTATGCTTTCTCTCACATTTTGAAAAAATATGGAACATGAAGCCTATTGTTGGTCATTTTTGAGTTTTTGGATGTGTATGCTATGTATTTGTACCTGACCACTTACATAGCAAGATGGAGAAAAAGGCTGTTAGGTGTATCTTTGTAGGATACGACAGTCAAAGGAAAGGGTGGCAATATTGCGATCCAACAATCGGGAAGTGCTACACATCTCGGAATGTGGTGTTTGATGAAGCTTCCTTATGGTGGTCATCAAACAAGGAAGTACTACTAAACTCAGATTTTTTTAAGAAAGTGTTAGAAATTTCTCAATTCCAGTTGGGTTCGGGTGAAACAAAGGTTATCGACAATGATGAAGATGTTGAAGAAAGCATAGCTCAAAATCCTTAGCAAATAGGTGTATACCAAAGGCCAAGCGAAGAAGATGAGCAAGTACACCAATCGCACTTAGAAGATCAACAAGAGCTAGAAAGCCAAATCCCAAGTATGCCAATGCCACCATAGTAAAAGAAGCAGATGCAAAAGAACCAGAGAATTTGAAGAAGTATCCCAGAGTCCGGAATGGATTAAAGTTATGGAAGAAGAAATTGTTGCATTAGAGCAAAATCAGACTTGGGAGCTCGCATCAAAGCCAAGAGATGTGAAGTCTATTTCTTGCAAATGGGTGTACAAAATAAAGCGTCGCACAGATGGATCCATAGAGAGGCATAAGGCTCGTCTTGTAGCCTGAGGATTTTCTCAACAATATGGACTAGACTATGATGAAACGTTTAGTCCAGTTGCAAAATTTACAACTGTACGAGTTTTACTAGCACTTGCAGCTAGCAAAAGTTGGAACCTATGGCAAATGGACGTGAAGAATGTATTTTTTCATGGGGAGCTAGATCGGGAGATCTACATGAGTCAACCGATGGGTTTTCAGAGTCAAGATCATCCTGAGTATGTGTGTAAGCTCCGGAAGGCTCTCTATGGATTAAAACAAGCACCGAGCGAGTTTTCTTACTCATAGTGGTTATTCGATGACATCTGCGGATTCCAGCTTGTTTGGCTAAAGGAGGAAGCTAGCCATTTTACTGGTGTATGTGGAAGATTTAATCATCACGGGAGATTGTGAAGAAGAAATTCTCCAAACTAAGGAAAATTTGTTAGTTCGCTTTCAGATGAAAGAACTTGGACAGCTCAAGCATTTTCTTGGTTTAGAGGTCGACTTTACTCAGGAAGGAATATTTCTCCATCAACAAAAGTATTCCAAAGATCTGTTGAAGAAGTTTGTGATGCTTAAATGCAAGCCAATTTCGACACTGATGGAGCCAAACGCAAAAATGTGTGCTCATGAAGGAAAAGACTTAGAAGATGCTACCATGTACCGGCAGTTGGTAGGTAGCCTTATCTACTAAACATTAACAAGACCTGATATTTCTTTTGCAGTTGGTGTGATGAGTCTCTACATGCAAAGTCCAAAGAATACCCATTTGGAATCAGTTCGTCGAATCCTGAGGTATGTGAAGAGTATGCTTGGCTATGGCATTATGTATAAGAAAGGTGAAGATTGCAAACTAGTTGACTATTGTGATGCTGACTATGCAGGTGACCATGATACCCGATGTTCTACTACCGAAATGTTTTCATGTTCGGGTCCGGAGCAATTTCTTGGTTTAGCAAAAGACAACCAACAATGTCTTTGTCAACCACGGAAGCAGAGTACCGAGCGGCAGCATTGGCAACTCAAGAAAGCACTTGGCTTATGTAATTATTGAAAGACTTGCATCAGCCAACAGAGTATGGTATCTCTTTGTACTGCGACAACTTGTCATCAATACGTTTGGCGGAAAATCCAATTTTTCATGCAAGAACTAAGCATGTGGAGGTGCATTATCATTTTATCGGAGAGAAAGTCTTGCAAGAAGAAATTGAGTTGGAACATGTCTGAACGGAAAACCAAGCTGCAGATTTGTTTACAAAAGGCTTGAGTGGCAACAAGTTCGAAAATTTCTGTCATCAGCTTAGAATAGTGAAAAGAGTAGAAGCTGGTGTTGAGGGGGAGTATTGAATAAAACAACACTAGCATGTGGATTGCTTTGTGACCAAGTATTGCGTAGTGTTAACATATTATTGTTTGTTTGTTATTCTGTTACCTAGTCCTTAGAGTCTGTTGCACTGGTCCTAGTCGTTAGGATGTATGAGTAAATGGATTTATTTCTTAATATTAGTGGTGAAAGGGGAGAACCTGTAAGTGCTCTGTTTTTAAAGCTATCAGCCTATATAAAGGTAATGATATGCACTGAATAAAATTAATTTTAGATAGCTTTTTCTCTTCTATTGTTTATTCCCTTTAAAGGTTATTCAACCATTCTTGTCGCTTGTTCTTTCAACATTATACCACTTGTCGGATTATTGGCGCTAACCATTAATCCCAAAAGTTGAGCTATTAGAAATACACAATAATTCATTTAAAGCGTACAGACACAGCACAGCGCCCACGGGTCTCGACCGGACTCAACCCACCTGGACGTTAGGTCTATTGTTGGACCCCTTGCCGTTAGGTATATTGTGGACCGCAGCCCCACTCAACTTATTAGGCTCACCAAACTCAATTTATTAGTCTTTTGAGTTTATTATCACGGAGAAAAAAATTAAATTTATTTTAATTCATAAATAAATATGCAACATTTAATTGTTTTTTCTTTTTTTTAACCTCTGATCCAATGCTAGGCAGAGCCTTTCTCTGCTGAAACAAATAGAATCTACTTTGTAGGGTGCTAATTAACTCTAGTCCATGGCAGCAACACCTACTGCTAGACTAGTGATGAAATTAAATGGTGTCAGAGAGCTAACAAGCCTTCCCACCCCACAATCTACTTTTTGTCATCAATTTTTTCAAAGGTAAAAATATATAAACTTATCTTTAACTATCACCGATTTGAGTTTTTAAATTTTACAAATTTTAATTTTACTATTTAATCTTTCAATTTATTTGATGTGAGCCGATTAGTGATTTTTTAAATTTAAAATTTAAATATATATAGTTTATCTGTAAAGATTTAATTAATATATTTTTTATACAATTTATATAACTATAAATTAATTAAAGTAAATAATTAACTTAAATTTTGTATTTGAAGAGTCCTTAAATCACTTCAATCAAACAAATTGGAATTTTGAAAGTTGTGGACTCATTGTGCACTCTTCTTCTTCTTTTGATCAGAGATGTTCATTTCAAAATGAACCCCAAAAAAAAAAGGATTCCATAAATTGACACCTCCATTATGGCTGTCACAGAGACCAAAAGGAGAAGCCTGGCCTTCCATTTTTGATGAAAAGGCCCCTGTTTGAACAAATCTTTAATGCAGAAGATGCAAGTCAAAAGAAAAGTTCAGGAGCTATTTCAGAATCATTTACAGTAGACAAGTATATGTTTATTTGCACTATCAAATTTGCACATCAAAGTCACCACAAATAACATAGGGTAAAAGCCATCAGCTCACACAACAAGAATAACAGACAAAAATTTTATAAAAAGCTTGACTCAGAAGAAGGCATAAGGAGGAGTCGGATTTCCTTCATCGAATCGGAGTAGTTGTTCTTATATTTTTTATTTATGGGGAGTTGAAGTTGAAAGAAGGGATTAGATGAACGGTATCCGATCCATCCATATGATAACTTCTATAAGAAGCTCTGTTTAGAATTTTTGTCCATCAGCGCACCTTATTCTACTCACACAATGAAGAGAATTTTGCTGCAGTGCCTTCAAACAAGGATAAATTGCACCACTGGTTCATGAACTTTTAGCCAAATTTTATTTCAGTTCTTGAGCTTTTAAATTCCAAGTCTTATTTTTGTCCCTATCTTAATTAGAGAAACAATTAACTATTGTCTGCATCATACCTGTTCACTCGCACATGTGTACATCACGAATTTATCAACCCTCTATCCATCACATATTTTTAATCTGATACCAGATGAAATCCAGGCTCAGATAATAATTTTTTCTCTAATAGTAAAGAAGTAATGAAAAGCACTGATACAAATTCTTTTAAAATTCAGAATAGCATAAAATATCGAACTTAAAAATAAAATTTGGCTAGAAAGGTCTGAGGACAAGTGGTGCAACATATATACATATACCCCTGCATGAAACAAAATACTAGAAATTATTATTTATTGCATGCACACCACGAGGAACCAAAAAAACAACCCCAAAAGAAGGATCATTTCAAGAGTCAAGCACTACCCATCAAGCTAGCTAGCTAGCTAGCATGTCATGGAAGGAAGGTCCGCTCCCTTCTCTCCGTGATCGTCGGCGAGGGGCCGGCGGGCGAGCCCGGCCTCCCCCGCTGACTCCTGAAGAGCAGGAAGCCGACGGCGTGGCCCACGACGGCGGCGACGAAGACGCCGCCGTTGAACGACATGAGGGCGAGCATCATCAGGTAGGCGAGGCCGATGCGCAGCACTTGCACGACGGTCCTGACCAGCCTCGGCGCCGTGCGGCCCGCGACGACGTCGTCGCGGGCGATCCCCTCCATGACGAGGGCGAGGAGGAAGACGACAACGAGGGCGAGGGCGTACATGCCGCCGCGGGCGCCCGGCCAGCTGGTGAAGAGGATCTCGGAGTTCTTGCTCCAGAAGAAGGTCATGTGGACGTAGCTCATCTTCATGCCACTCATCGACGTCGGTGATGGCGTCGCTCCGCTGCTGTTCGTTTGGTTGCCCATGTCCATGTCCCCCATGTCTCCCATGGCTGCAGGATAGGTAACAATCCCTTCTTCTTCTTCTTGTTTTTGGAATTTAATAGAGTTACGTTAGAAGAGGAGAATGATTCTCTCTTGCATATGTATTTATTTATTTATTTATTTATTTATTTATTTATTTTGGTGGAGTACACTCGACGACTTAGATTTGTATGTACTTATCAGAGAAGGGAGCGAAATGATAGTACATACGATTGTTATTTGAATGTCAACGACGGAAAACTATTAGTGCTTATATATTATTACAGATTATTTCGACTGTTATTTGAATGTCAACGGCCAAAAATTATTAGTGTTTTTTTTCTTCGTGATGTAGGTCATTATATATTATTTCAACATAATTAAATATTATTAATTCTGCATTAATAAATTTGATGCAAACTAATAATATAATATTAAATTATAGTGCAGATAGAATTATTATATTTCATTTATTTTATAAAATTTAGTAATTTTTGTAATAAAATGCAGTCTATTATAAAATTGCTTTTGTAATGAAATTTAATAATAGTTTTTTACTAAACTATAACTTACTATAATTTACACTTAAATTTAAAATTTGAATTTAAATTTAAATTTTAAAATTTTAAATTTAAAATCTAAATAAAAATATAAAATTCAACATTTTAATTTAAAATATAAATTTAAAATTTAAAATATAAGTATAAATTAAAATTTTAAAATTTTAAAAATTTAAAATATAAGTATAAATTAAAATTTTAAATTTTAAAATCTAAATTTTAAAAACTAAATTTTAAAATTTAAAAATAAAATTAAAAATTAAAAATAAAAATTAACATTAAAATTTAAAATTTAAAATTTTAAAAAAAATTAAAATTTTTAAATTTTTTTTTTAAAATTTGAAACTTAAAATTTTAAAATTTTAAATTTTAAATTTTAAATTTTAGATATTTTAGATATTTGAAATTAAAATTTTAAATTTAAAATAAAATTTGGCATTAAAATTTAAAATTTATAAAAAAAATTTAAAATTTAAAATTTAAAATTTAAAATTTTAAATATTTTAGATATTTGAAATTAAAATTTAAAAAATGACAATAATACAAAATACTCACCCACTCACTGGGTAATATTTTAAATATAATATTGCACTATTTGTTATGTTATATTACCGACTAAATTACACAAAATTTAAAATTTAAAATTTAAAAATTTAAAATTTAAAATTTAAAATTTAAAATTTTAAATATTTTAGATATTTGAAATTAAAATTTAAAAAATGACAATAATACAAAATACTCACCCACTCACTGGGTAATATTTTAAATATAATATTGCACTATTTGTTATGTTATATTACCGACTAAATTACACACTAGATGAATCAAACGTAATAATTCTGACAGAATTATCTATAATTTTGATAGGATAATCTGAACTAAACACACCCTAAGGTTTTTTATCAGTCCAACATTGTATGTATGAGATGTATAAACTACTTTGATTTAGACTGTAATAGGGTAGGTCTTTCGATACAAAATTTAAAATAATTATTTATTTTAATAACTTTATAATTATATAAGTTGTATAAAATAGACAAACTATACTAACAGATTTGCTCACGTTCTGAAAATTAAATTTTTAAACTCCGATTTATAAAAAAAAAAAAAATAGTTTGTTTTTAAATTCGGGGACGTGACATTATGTATTATTTGGCCACGTTATTCCGGAAAATCGCTCGCCATTGTGGGCCTTGGCACGATCCTTGGCCCCAATTAGTGAAGCGCGTCGGGCTAAAATCGCGTTGGCCACGAACTCCACACTCTATGATTCCGCCCGTTTGATCTTAGGCGTTACCTGCTTAGTTAACTTTGGTTTCGGTCCTCATTTTCAATTGGCTCATAAATCGGTTGACTGATACCGTGTTTAAACTCAACCGATTCCCATCTATATCTCGTTAGGGTTCAGGTACCTTTCCTCGGCTCATGGTGTGCTATCTTTTGATTCATCTAAATCAGTTGTCCTAATTGATCGGCTTCTTCATTTTGTATCATCATGTGTCATCTTTTGATTCAGCTAAGCCGGTTAATCATACTGAACGTATTTTTTACCACGCGGTAATTTTTTCAGTTTCAACAGTAGAAAAAATCTTTCAACTTTTCTTTTACTAAAATATCACTGTTAAAAGTTTAAATTCGAAAATATTTAAATTGCATTATTTAAAATGTGAAGAACAATTTTATATATTCGCATGTAAATTTAAAGAATACTACAATATAGAAGTAATAGAGATTCAATGAGACATGTGGATCGAAATATGCGATGCACTATCCTAAAAATAAGTTTGCCCCTCGACGTGTGAGGTTCAGACAATCACTCCTAACGATAGAACGATCACGAACCACCCCGTCGACACGATTCCAAGATGACGCAGAATAAACTGCGTCGACTTTCAGAGATCCAAAAAAAAAGTAAAGAGAGAAGATGCTAAATTTCAGAGTACAGAAACTTCAAGATGTATAATACTCCATATTTGACTTAACCATTTACACCTTTCTATAGAACAAGAGAGCTGCCGCTTGCAGCCCAAATTTAAGTAGTGTCCAACGGCTAGATCTCGAGTTAAACTTCAAGATGTATAATACTCTATATTTGACTTAACCATTTACACCTTTATATAGAACAAGAGAGCTGCCGCTTGCAGCCCAAATTCAGGCAGTGTCCAACGGTTAGATCTAGAGCTAGCCGTTGAACCTTACCGAGGAGGCTCATGCAACTCATTTGAAAATGAAAATATATATATAAGTTCTTACCACATGTGAGACTAAACATCACATATGGTAAAACAACTTATGAGCTTTCAGATAAAGCCCATTGACATTGCACTATCCAGAAGGCCCAAAGACCAAAACAAATTTTAAATCACAAATAAAATCTAACCGCTTATCTGTATAGATTTAGTTATCATATTTATATAATTTACGAAACCATAACTTTATCAAAATAAATAATTAGCTTAAATTTTATATTTGAAGAGCTATTAAATCACTTCAATCAAGCAAATTGTAATTTTGAAAGTTGTGGACTCATTGTGCGCTCTTCTTCTTCTTTTTCTTCTGTTGATCAGAGATGTTAATTTCAAATTGAACCAAAACAAAAAAAGTAAAAAAAAAAAAAAAAAACATTCCATAAATTGACACCTCCATTATGTCTGTGACAGAGACCAAAAGGAGGAGCCTGACCCTCCAATTTCTCTGTTCACCACTACTACCGGAGGAGTAGAAGATTAATTTTATCTGTCTCCTCCGCCGCCGCTGCCAGCCATCGACGTTTAAGATGAATGGAAATTCTCTTGTTTTCTGATGAAAAGACCTAAGTTTGAACAATCTTTAATGCAGAAGATGCAAGACAAAAGAAAAATTCAGGAGCTATTACAGAGTTATTTACAGTAGATGAGTATATGTTCATTTGGTACTAGCAAATTGGCATATCAAACTCACCACAAATAACATAGAGTAAAAGCCATCAGCTGATCACACAACAAGAATATATAACAGACAAAAATTTTATAAAAAGCTTCACTCAGAAGAAAGTATAAGGAGGAGTCAGATTTCATTCATCGAATCGGAGTAGTTGTTTTTATATTTTTGATTTATGGGGAGTTGAAGTTGAAAGAAGGGATTAGATGAAGGGTATCCGATCCATCCATATGATAACTTCTATAAGAAGCTCTGTTTAGAATTTTTGTCCATCAGTGCACCTTATTCTACTCACACAACGAAGAGAATTTTGCTGCAGTACCTTCAAACAAGGATAAATTGCACCACTGTTCATGAACTTTTAGCCAAATTTTATTTCAGTTCTTGAGCTTTTAAATTCGAAGTCTTATTTTTGTCCCTATCTTAATTAGAGAAACAGCTATTGTCTGCATCATTCCTGTTCACTCGCACATGTGTACATCACGAATTTATCAACCCTCTATCCATCACATATTTTTAATCTAATACCAGATGAAATTCATGCTCAGATAATAATTTTCTCTGTAATAGTAAAGAAGTAATGAAAAGCACTGACACAAAATCTTTTAAAATTCAGAATAGCACAAAATATCGAACTTAAAAATAAAATTTGGCCAGAAAGGTCTGAGGACTAGTGGTGCAATGTACCCCTGCACGAAACAAAACACAAGAAATTAATATTTACTGCATGCACACCAAGAGGAACCTAAAACACAACCCCAAAAGAAGGATCATTTCAAGAGTCAAGCACTACCCCATCAAGCTAGCTAGCTAGCTAGCATGTCATGCAAGGAAGATCCGCTCCCTTCTCTCCGCGTTCGTCGCCCGGCCTCGCCCGCCTGCTCCTGAAGATCAGGAAGCCGATGGCGTGGCCCGCGATGGCGACGATGAAGACGCCGCCGTTGAACGACATGATGGCGAGCATCATCAGGTAGGCGAGGCCGATGCGCAGCGAATGCACGACGGTCCTGACCAGCCTCGGCGACGTGCGGCCCGCGACGTCGTCTCGGGCGATCCCCTCGATGACGAGGGCGAGGAGGAAGACGACAATGAGGGCGAGGGCGTACATGCCGCCGCGGGTGCCCGGCCAGCCGGCGAAGAGGATCTCGGAGTTCTTGCCCCAGAAGAAGGTCATGTGGGTGTAGCTCATCTTCATGCCACTCATCGACGTCGGTGATGGCGTCGCTCCGCTGCTGTTCGTTTGGTTGCCCATGTCCATGTCCCCCATGTCTCCCATGGCTGCAGGATAGGTAACAATACCTTCTTCTTCTTGTTGTTTTTGGAATTTAATAGAGTTACGTAAGAAGAGGAGGGTTCTCTCTTGGATATGTACTTTTTTTTTTTTTTTTTTTTTTTTTTTTTAGTGGAGTACACTCGACGACCTAGCTGTGTCTGTACTTACCAGAGAAGGGAGTGCAATGGTAGTACAATTATTGAGGGATGCTATATATGGGTAAATATAAATGTACACCTCAATTGGGGTATACATTTTATACTCATTCTATTTTGGGATTGGACAAATTTTACTCATCCCATCGATAGGACGAATAAAAAAATATTCATTTCAGGATGGAATGGGTGTAGAATGTACACCCTATTTGGGGTGTACAGGTAGCACTACTCGCTATATATACATTTCAAATAAATTGTATATTATACATTTCATTCTATCTAAAAATAAAAATTTATTCATAAATTATTTCGAAGTGATCCATAAAATTTACTTAATTCTTGCATAAATGAAATATAAAATATACACCCCATTTAAAATGTATATTTAGTAATAATCTTATTTGAATGTCAATGGCGGAGAAATATTTGGGTTTTTAACCGCCTACGTTGTTTTGGATAGAAATATTTTGAGCAATCCGTATATTCAAAATTATATTTACGATTTTTATTCATCTCACAATTATTAGTAAAATTTATTTTATTCTGAAATAGATAGGGTGTATAAAAAAATATTTTACCAGTAAAAAATGCATAAAATTTACAGAGTTAGATATATAAACTATTTTGATTTAGGTGGAGTGTACAAGAAGTATTTTTTAAATATTTTATAGGTAAAAAATTGCATAAGACTTACAGAGCTAGAAATATAAACTATTTTGATTTGGATTGTAATTTAATGGATCTTTCAATACAAAATTTAAAATAATTATTTATTTTATTAAATTTATAATTATATAAGTTGTATAAAATAAAACAGATTAACTAAACGGGTAAAGATAAATGTCCTATTTAAAATTTTAAATTAAAAAACTACTATTGACTCAAATTAAATAAATTAAAAGTCCATGTAGCAAAATAATTTTTTTTAAAGATTAGATATATAGTCAGATACAAAAGTGTGTGATAGTTAAAGTAAATTTATAGGACTGAGTGGCTATATACAATTGTACAACAGTATTCAAATATAGTATTTGATTTGATATATATATATATATATATATATATATATATATATATATATATATATATATATATATAATTGCTGTAGTTTGAACTGTAGAAAAAATTTAATCGTCGGAGTTGGAGTTACGTCCAAATTGATCACAGATCCAATGTACCAGTGGGATAAAATAATATTAAATAAAAAAAAAAGTTTACCTAACTAATCATTTTTTATTAAAATGATAAATATCTTAAAATTTGTAATAAAATTTTCAACCGCGTGCAACCAAAAAAATTATTGTAATTACAAAACTTTCTACAACATCCAGTTAAACAGAATATATATAATTATAATTGATGCTTTTTTCACTATATGCATCTCTAGCTATTTTGAAAATATGTTTTGCTTTAACTACATGATCGTTTAATCTTATATTTAATAATAATAAAATACTAAATAAATTGAATACATTAGGCCAATTTGCATAAAAAATCTCTTGATTTTACATTTTTTTCAAAAAATGGGCTTTTTTTTTTTTTTTTTTTTTTTTTTTTTTTTTTTTTTTGGTAGATTCGGTTCGAATTTTTTGTAAACCAAAACATCCTTATTTTTTTTCTTATTGTTTTTGTTCTCGTTCGTCTTTTTTCTTCCGTTTATTTATCTCTCTCTTCCTGGCCGTTTCTTCCTCTTTTTCTCCATCCCGCTTCTTCTCCATTTTTCTTCTTCTCCATCGCCCCTACGTCGACTTCGTGTTCCACTCTTTTACTTCACCCACACCTCCAACGTGTTGAACATGTAATGTGTGATTCAAAGTGGTCTAGAATTTAGGAATTGTGGTCTATGGACAAGTTCTCCATGATCTAGTTAGTGGAGTGTTTTTAGGTATTAGTTATTACTTTGTAGTAAGTTGAGTTAGTTGGTTGTTAGTAATGAGAACATGAGTCATGGAAGTTAAAAATGTGGCAACATGATTTGCCAACAATACCTATAAAAAAGGCATTTGTATTTCAGTTTTTTTTAATGCAATTAATGATATTATCCACTTCTTAAATTAGTTTTGCATTGGTCTATGAGTATTAGTTGCATAAAAAATTAATTCTATCTCCTATCTCCAATATTTTTTGTTATCAGAGCATCCAGATTTCGATCATGTGTGGGCAAGTAATCAATCGTCTCAATTACATCTTGAAGACTTGCAAGTCAAATTCGCAGCTCATATTGTTGAGAGGAGGTAAGGTGTTGGGTGGCATCATGACTGCCATTGGAAGCTCCGTAAGCATTTCTCAACCCTCAATTCCTAACTTTAATGAGTCCATCAATAAGCTGGTAATGAGTCCATCTTCTCAAGAATCGCTACTGCAACTACGACAAAGGAAGTTTGGGCAACATTGCATAAAGAATTTCAGGGTCGTCAAAGGTAATTACTGTGAAACTTCAATCTCTCTGTCGGAATTTTGAAAGTAAAGCATCTTCATAATGTTTTTTATGTTCCTAGTTTGGCACACAACTTGCTGAGTGTTGGGGAATTAATGAACAGTGTTTATTCTATTTTAATTGATAATGCCTCATGTGCTACTAAAGAGAAAGGTTCAAACCAAATCATAGCTGATGTTCAAATGACAGCAAACAAAATATTTCCGCTCGAAATTTCAAGCATTGGTAGGCATGCATTGGCGGCTAGTGTGAAGAATGAGTCTCTTTTGTGGCATTTAAGATATGGGCATCTAAATATAAATGGTTTGAAGTTTGAAGTTGTTAAATCAAAAGCATATGGTGTTTGGATTGCCTAAGATTGACTCTTTTGATAATATAAGTGAAGGATGCATATATGGGAAGCAATGTAAAAAGTCATTCTCTATTGGAAAGGCATGGAGAGCAAGATGTTCTCTTGAGCTTGTGCATGCAGATCTTTGTGGGCCTATGAGGACTCAATCCTTGAGTGGGAGTCGATATTTTTTGTTATTCACGAATGATTATAGTCACATGAGTTGGGTTTATCTTCTAAAGTGCAAGTTAGAAACATTCGAAGCTTTCAAAAAGTTTAAGGCATTGGTAGAAAAGCAAAGTGCTTACTCTTTAAAGATTCTTCGTACCGATCGAGGTGGTGAGTTTTTATCTAATGAATTTAACCGTTTTTGTGATCAAAATGGCATCTACAGGGAACTCACAGCTCCATATGCATCAGAACAAAATGGTATTGCTGAATGAAAGAAAGAACTGCACAATAGTAGAGATGGCCAGGAGCATGCTAAAAGGAAAGATCCTTCCAAATGATTTTTGGGCTGAAACTGTTGCAATGGCAGTGTACTTACTAAACATTTCTCCTACTAAGGTTGTCCTTAATATGACTCCTTATGAAGCTTGGAGAGGTAAAAAGCCAGGAATAAGCCACTTAAAATTTTTTGGATCTATTGCATATGCCTTGATTAATTCTGAGCATCATCACAAACTTAATGAGAAGTCTGAAAAATGCATTTTTATTGATTATTGCCCACAATCCAAAACAAATAGATTATATAACCCAGTTAGTGGCAAAGTTGTTATTAGCAGAAATGTGATATTTGATGAAAATGCAAATTGGAAATGGAATGACAACCAAGAGGAGTCACAAATTCAAATTTCTAATGAAGTGCTAGCAGATTCAACTCCTCTCGTGACAATAACAAGTACAAGCACTTTCCAACCAGTTCATCTCCTTCAACCTAACCAAGTAGTAGCTCGACTTCTTCCAAATCCACTAGAGAAAGTCCCTCGAAAATTTAGGTCATTGGAAAAAATTTATGAAACTAGTAATTTTGCTTTATTTATTTAAGATCCTATAAGTTTTGGTGAAGCGATTGAGGAGGACGCATGACGCAATGCTATGAAGGGAGAAATGACAGCTATTGAGAAAAATAGAACATGGGAGTTAGTGGACTTGCATGAAGGCAAAAATGTGATTAGCTTGAAATGAGTTTTCAAGATTAAATATCATGCAGATGGAAACATAAAAAGTACAAAGCTTGGCTAGTCGCAAAAGGGTATGCACACAGCAAGGCATAGATTTTCAAGAAACCTTCTCTCCTGTTACCCGATTTGAAACTATAAGAACCATTTTATCTTTAGTTGCTCAATTGAAATTACCTATTTATCAATTTGATGTCAAGTCTGCTTTCTTAAATGGTGAATTGGAAGAAGAAGTGTATGTTTGTCAGCCTGAAAGTTTCGTAATTAGTGGCAAGGAGGATAAGGTGTACAAGCTGAAGAAAACCCTTTATGGATTGAAACAGGCACCAAGGGCATGGTACACCAAGATAAATTCATATTTTTGGCAAAATGGTTTTAAGAGAAGTGAGAATGAACCCACACTTTATCTAAAGAAGAAAGTTAATGATTTTCTTCTAGTTTGCCTTTACGTTGATGATATGGTTTACATGGGTTCCTCTAATTTACATGTGCAAGAATTTAAAAGAAGCATGATGGGACATTTTGAGATGACAAATTTGAACTTGTTGCACTATTTTCTAGGCTTTGAGGTTAAGCAAAATAAGGATGTAATTTTTATATCATAAGAAAAATATGCTAAAGATTTGTTGAAAAAATTTAAAATGACAAATTACAAAGAGGCATCCACTCCTATAAATACAAATGAGAAGCTGAGGCTTGAAGATGATACAAAAATGGCAAATGCAAAATTGTTCAGAAGTTTGGTTGGTGGCCTAATTTATTTGACACATACTCGACCGTATATCGAATTTTTTGTTGGTGTTGTTTCCAGGTTCATGCATAACCCAACCAAGCATCACTTTGGAGCAGCTAAGCGAATGTTGTGTTACATCGCTGGGACAATTAACTATGGAATTTGGTATTCATATGTAACTAATTTTAACTTGTTTGGATTTTCGGATAGTGGCTGGGTAGGTTCTTTGGATGATAGAAAAAACACTTATGGCAATGTGTTCACTCTTGGATCGGGAGCTATTTTGTGGAGTTCGAAGAAGCAAGTGCCGACGACCTTATCATCTTCCGAAGCGGAATATGTGGCCGCAACATCTTCGGCTTGCCAAGCTTTATGGCTGAGGAGGTTACTTGAAGATCTTGGTCAACCTCAAGAAAGAGCTACTAAAATTTTGTGTGACAATCGAGCGGCAATTGCAATGACAAAGAATCCAACTTTTCACGGAAGAACAAAACACATTGACATACGAAACCATTTTATTCGTGACTTGGTTGCTGAAGGTCTAGTGGAGTTGAAGTATTGCAATACACGTAAACAAGTTGAAGATATTTTTAGCAAGTCACTTCCTCGTAACAAGTATGTCTATTTTAGATCACTTCTTGGCGTATGCAACTTTGAATCAAGGGAGAGTGTTGAACATGCAATGTGTGCTTCAAAGAGGCCGTCTAGAATTTAGGAGTTGTGGTCTATGGATATATTCTCCATGATCTGGTTAGTGGAGTGTTTTTAGGTGAGTTATTACTTTGTAGCAAGTTGAGTTAGTGGGTTGTTAGTAATGAGAACATGGGTAATGGAAGCTAAAAATGTGGCAACATGATTTACCAACAATGCCTATAAAAGAGGCATTTGTATTTCAGTTTATTTTAATGCAATTAATGATATTATCCACTTCTTAAATTAGTTTTGCATTTTTCTATGAGTATTAGTTGTATAGAAAATTAATTCTACCTCCTATCTCCAGCACAACGAGACCGGCTCGGATATGGGATAAATCGCGGAGGTGAGGCTACAGCAGAGGGCGTGGCCGTGGGCGGCGACGACGACGAGGGTATCACAGGATTTGAGAATGATGGAGAGGGAGAACGCATTGGGGTGGAGGCGCTGCTACGACAGAGGACGAGGGAGGGAGCGCGATAGCATAAAAGGATACAATGGTGAAAGAAAAGAAACAGAAAGAATGGAAAGAATATATATATATATATATATATATATATATATTATATTATATATATATATATATATATATATATATATATATATATATATATATATATGATATTTCTCTTGGAAAGTCTATTATGTGTCGTGGGCCAAAAAAGTAGAGAAGAAAGAAAAAAAAGATAAAGTTTCACTGTTAAAAATAGAATTACACTTTTTGAGACTTAATTGCACTATTTAAAATTATTTGAGACTGAGTTATACCACATAAAACATAAATCATACTATTTGAGACTAAATTGTATTGCTTGATACTTAAGTTGCATCATTTAAACTATTTGAGACTAAAGTTGTATTGTTTGAGAAGTTGCAACTTAAACTGTGCTATTTAAATTATTTGAGACTTAAGTTGCACTATTTGAGAAGTTGCAGCTTATTATCATATAGCTTTAAACTGTGCAAGTTAAGTCTCAAGTAGTACAACTTCTGTTTTATGTGGTGCAATTTAGTCTCAAGTAGGTTTAAATGATATAACTTAATCTCAAACAGTATAATTTAGTCTCAAACAGTATAATTTCATCATCTTCTTTCTTTTATGCTTCTTGGTCTTTTCGGTGGCAGCGATGACACATTATGACCATCCCAATATATATATATATATATATATATATATATATATATATATATATAGTTTTTTTTAATTTTTAATTTTTATTTTTTTTTCTTCTTTTTCTTCCACCCTCAGCATTTTTTTCCATTATCGTACATTTTCTCTTATTCTTTGCCGCAATAGTCGTTCCCAACCAAACACACTCTGCCTTCTCGTTGTCCTCAAATCCTGCAACACCCTCATCGCCATCGCCATCCATGACCACGGTCACGACCACGGCCATCGCTGTAGCTCCACCTCTGCTATCTATGTCTTATCAGAGCCAGAGTAGGTGGAGTTGTGGGCAAATTAAGAGAGATGAGTGTGGCGTTGACCTGGGGTAGTGGAGGAAGAGGAGAAAGGAGAAAAAAATAGGAAGATGAGAAGAAGAGAGAAAAAACAGGAGAAGAAAGAGAGGAAGAAATAGCTAGGAGGCAAAAGACAAACTGTGAGGAAAAAGACAAACTTGAGGAAAAAAAAAAAAAAGAAAAGGAAAGAGGAACAATGATAGTTTGGTCAATTTACTAAAAATTTAAATCGAATATGCAAAATTCAAAATAGTGACCTATCTTTGCAAAATAAAAAACCAATAAATTTTTTTGTATAAAAAGAGCAATATATTAATACAAAATTCTTTTCGTAGCATGTTAGATTCACTGTATCTAAAGGGGTGTTTGCTTACTCGAAAAATTGTGAAAAATTATTTTATAGTGAAAAAAAAAATTCTATGTAAACACTACAATAAAACTATGCTATACGATATTTTTAAGTATTGCTAACTATTAAAAAAATTGTTGCTGGAAAAAATACCGACACTTGTCATTAGTATCGCTATATGTGTCGTCGCTAGGGGTGGTAATCCAGCTCACTGTTTGCGAGCCAGCTCGTGTTCGGCTCGAAATGAGCTCGAGATCGAATTGCTCGTTTAGTAAACGAGCCGAACACGAGCCGAATTTTTCAGCTCGTTTAATAAACGAGCCGAACACGAGCTGGGGTCAGCTCACTCGTGTTCGGCTCGATAACGGCTCGAATATATATATATATATATATATATATATATATATATATATATATATATATATATATATATTACTATTTAGATTTTAAGTTATTAATTTTTTATAAATTATATTTTTTAATTTTTTTTTTTTCAGTTTTACATCTAATAATATGAATGAAAATCAAACTTGTTGTTCGCGAGCCAGGTCGTGTTCGGCTCGTTAATAAACGAGCCGAACACAAGCCGAAATTTCAGCTCGATATTTAAACGAGCCAGCTCGTGTTCGGCTCGTTTATTAAACGAGCCAAACACGAGCCGAACCCAGCTCGCTCGTGTTCGGCTCGTTGACACCCCTAGTCGCCGCTAGGGTGTATAGCGACATATTATTATAATATGTTCCAAAAATATGTCCCTATAACATAATTTTAGATATAGATGGAATATAAATAGGATACTTGCAAAAAAGTATCACAAATATATGTCTATATAATTTAATTTAGTTGTAGTGAAAACTCAATTTCAATAATTTTCATTTCCAAATAAAAAGAGCAATATATTAATTAATACACAATTCTTTTAGTAGCATGTTAGATTCACAGTATCTAAAGGGTTGTTTGCTTACTCGAAAAATTGTGAAAAATTATTTTATAGTGGAAAAAAAAATTCGATGTAAAGCTCAATTTCAATAATTTTCATTTCCAAATAAAAAAGCCAAAAACCAAAAAGAAGATATTTTTATAAAATTTACTATTATTATTATTATTATTATTATTTTGCATAAAACGGTATTTACTAGAAAGTAAATGGATGAAAATAAAAAATACTACTTGTACACCTTATTTGGGGTGTACATCTTACACTTTTTTTTTTTTTTTTTTTTTTTTTTTTTTTTGATGATGCAATGGTGCCCTTATATGATATTTTACCCCTTATATAATATTTTTTAGGGGCAATTTCCTACGTACCCCTAAAAATTTTCCTGTTTTTAGATTTACCCCTCTTAGAAGGCTAATATTAAAACTACCCTTCTTACGTTCCAACTTCTTTCCAAAATACCCCTGAAGTTAAACTCTGTTAGTGTACCGTTTGAAACTGCCGTTATCTGTGTGTAATTACTAATTTGTCCTTTCAAATATACTCTAAACCCTAAACCCTAAAACTCTAAACCCCTAAACCCTAAAACCGTAAACCCTAAACACTAAAACCCTAAACCCTAAACCCTAAAACCCTAAAAAATCCTAAACCCTAAACCCTAAAACCCTAGAACCCTAAAAAACCCTAAACCCTAAACCCTAAAACCCTAAACCCTAAACCCTAAAACCCTAAAAAATTCTAAACCCTAAGCCCTAAACCCTAAAACCCTAAAAAATCCTAAACCCTAAACCCTAAACCCTAAACCGGGGCAAAATAGGTATATCTGATAGTTTTCAACTCCGATTATTATTTTACTCTAGTTTAACCCTAGTTAACTTAACAAAGGGAAACGGTAGGGGTATTTTTAATAACGGTGGAACGTATGAAGGGCATATTGGAAAGAAAAAAATAAGAGGGGTAAATCAGATATTTCTTCATATTTCAGGGGTACACAGGCAATTATCCCTATTTTTTAATATTATTTATCTATAGAATGAATAGTCTATCCAATCACAATCTCATTTTCTAGCTCCGATACCAAATATAACGATTCGACCCAGTAGCAATATCAAATGTAACGATTCGATCCACTAGAAATAATAATTTGTTGGACCCAAATAGGGATGTCAATAGGTATGGATATCCGAAATTTTATCCGAACCCGAATCCGAACGGAATGAATTTACCCGATGTTAAACGGATATGGATTCGAATATGGATATAAAAAATGAAAACCTGACTGATTTGGATTTGAATATGGATTTTGATTATACCCAACCCGAACCCTAACCCGACCCGAACCCGAATTGATTTTATATTATATAATATATGTGTATATAAATATTTGATATTATATTTAAATTTATATATTAAAATTTTAAATTTAATATAATATATTTTGAAATATTGTAAAAAAAAAAATAATAATAATTATTTCGGATTTGGATTTTCGGATTCGGGTTCGGGTTTTGAATTTTTGGTCGGGTTTGGATTTGGATATGAATTTTTAAAATCCGTCGAATTCGGGTTCGGATTCGGCTTTGGTAGTCGGGTTCGGGTTCGGATTTTTAAAAATCCGCCCCGAATTCGACCCGTTGACATCTCTAGACCCAAACCACATCCCAAAATATTTAAACCCAATTATCATTACTAGTGTCCATTGTCTCTTATATATCCAATCACAATCTCATTCTCATCCGATGTAGGACTATTGGGGTATCACAAAATGAATGGTTAAAAATAAAAATCTTATAAAAATATTAATAAAATACTTAAATTTTTTATCAGAGATACTGAACTTGCTCTAAATAGTAAAAAAAAAAAAAAGATCTATCAAAATTTTACTGAATTTAAATTGTTTTATATTGTTAAACTTATATACAAATGCATCACATTAGCTTTTAAAATTGTCAATTTTGAAACTTTTTATTTACTAGTTAAATGATAAAGAAAAAAACAAATTAGTTTCTAAATATTTCAATAAAGTAGATTATATCTGACGGAGCCGATCACAAACTTCGATGATCATAAAAAATAATTTAATAGCATGAAGGATCTATGTTGCTAATACTACACAAGCCAGACTCTACAATCGCATTTGGCGCTCAAAAGTTTTTAAGTATTAAATATATCCTCTTAAATTATCTATTTAATTGTTTAAAACTGAGAAAGGGATCTTCTAAGATAATTTTGTTGTGATTTTTCATTTTTGACTTTTCTATTCTATCACTTGTAGCATTTGATTAATCTTAATATTTTCTTTTTCAAAGCCATAAATATTATATATAACAGTGATTTTTTTAAAAAATTAATTGATAGTAGTCAGCTTATAGAGAGATATGTATTTATAGGAACTTTTAAAATCACTAATACTGTTGAGTATAAATATTGAAAACAACATTTTTTACTAGTTTCAATTTGCAAAGATATTCAAATCATTGTTAAAACCTATATTAGTTTTCTATTCCCTTCCACTGATGAACATATATAATATTATTTGTTCAATAATTAATAAATTTGAGGAAAAATTCATAACATCAAAATTTTGTAAGAAAAAATATGCAGTTGATTATGTTAGAATTTAATTAATTTTATTGTTATTTAAAATTTTATTTTGACCTGCGAGCCTCTTGAGTAGGGGTGAAAATGGATCGGATATGGACGGATATTTGATGAAATCATGTCCACATTTTATATTATTTTTGAATGCGAATTCGAATTCGGATACGAATATATATATATATATATATATATATGTATTTGATGTTAATTTATCATTACCATATATATTTTTTCGGATTCAAATATGGATCGAATATATATTCTAATAATATTATTAACTGTGATTTTTCTTTATTTTGGTGGATTTCTTAGAACTTTGTTTGTTCGAAATGTGTTGCCTTAGAGACTTGCCAAGTATCTCGTGGATTGTTGTATCGTTAGAAGTAATCGTCAAATTCTTTCACATGGAAGGATAATCTCGCTTATGAAACAGTGCATCTCTTGATTCGATCAATGCCATTTGAATCTATCCACTACAACAAAATTAGGCTATAGCGATATTTTTAAGTATTTCTAAAATCTAAAAAAAGCGTCGCTGACAAAAATACCGACACTTATTATAAGTGTTGCTATATGTGCTGTCGCTAGGGTGTATAGCGACATATTTTTGTAATGTGTCCCAAAAATGTATCCCTATAACTTAATTTTGAATATAGATGGAATATAGATAGAATATTTATACAAAAGTGTTACAAACATGTGTCCCTATAACCTAATTTTGTTATAGTGTTTCTATTGGATGTTTTGAAAAGATTACTTACTGTTTTTGAAAACCCTAAATTCTAAATATATTTTTATTACAAGTTGTATTTACTGTTTGAATATGTTACTTCAGGACTTAGAATTTTAAAAGTAATTTTTTATTAAAAGAATAGAATTATTTTCCAACATGTATATTCTATAAAATTCCTTCTTGCATGTATTCTCACAATTGGCAAGTGGAGAATTTGGATAACATAAAATATACACATGCAGGAAGTCTTAATAGGAGAATTTTTTAAAAAATATATAAAACTCGCCTCCAAGATTAATTATAATATATAGGACATTAATTTGTACTACTTATGTTTTATACCGTTCTTGTATAGATATGTCATGAGAGATGGCTATTCCTCATGCCACCCAAAGTAAACGCGCGCGACATTTAAGAAGATATATATATGTCGTAAGAGATGGCTCTTCCTCATGCCACCCAAAGTAAACGCAACATTTCAACGAGGCGATGCGGCTGCGGAGCGTCGTCGTGGGCATCCCCAACAGAGTCGTGGAGAGGACTAACCTTGCGCGGGCCGCTGCGGCGAGGGCTGGTCGCACTGGGGCCCTCGCCAAAGATTCCGGGGACAGAAAGGACCTGGGAAGGAATAGCTCGGGGAAGAAAGAGAAAAGGTCCGATTCCACTGTCAAAAAGCGGATTCGAAAGTTTCATGTCGAAGGTACTGCCTCTCTCCTCACCCCCCCCAAAGGAATCTAACGGTTTAGGTGAAGGAATCGCCGACGTTTTCAAGAAGACTAGACAGCCTCAGAAGAGCAAGCATATCAACTGGGCTGATCACGCAGGCGGTCCCCTGTTCACCTACTGTTCACCCGACACTTCAACATGGGAGCACCGCGACAAAGGGCTACGGGAGGGGAAGACCCAACAGATCCTCGGCTGCTCCCCCCCCCCCCCCTGGGGCAAGGGGGAGGACCTATAAAGAGGCCCTACTGTCGCCGGCTCCCCCCTCATCCCTCCCTCACCCCCTTCCTCATTCCAAGCGGAGAGCTTCAGCGCGGCCTGTCCCGAGGGCTTTCAGCCGTGGCCGTTGTTTTAGGTGCTTCGCCTCTGATCATTGGGCCAGAGACTGCAGGGACCCTGTGAAGTGTATCAAGTGCCGTCGTTCCGGCCATCGAGCCCGCGACTGCCGTAGCTCTGCCAGTTCTAGGATGCAGGGGTCGAGCAGATTCCGCCCTCATTCCATGAAGGCCTTCGTTCCCCTCTCGGAAGGCTTCCACTCTCGCCAGCAGCAAGGCCGTCGCGCCGTTCTTGCAACCCTCATGGGCCAGGCGAACCTCGGACACTACCCTCAAGGGTTCATCGCCAACGAATTGGCGGGACGCTTTGGAGGTTTTTCCAACGACTTCTTGGTCGCAAAATACAGAGAACGGGACTTCGTGATACTCCTACCCCAGTGGGTTCAACCAGAGTTGCTCATCCGCAGAGATGGTTTCCGACTTGAGCACTGCCGCCTCCGGTGCTTCGCTTGGCATCCCTACAGGGACGCTGTCCGTGCACGTCTAACATACAAGGTACGGATCAAGCTTGTGAATCTGCCGTACGAATTCTGGGCCGAGAGCAGGGTCTCGGCACTCATCAACGGCTTCGGAAGATACCTGCGTGCCGACGAAAGCAGCCGAATGATGATGGACTTCAACTATTTCAAATGCCAAGTCGCCGTCGACGACTCGGCGGACATTCCAGAGAATCTTTTAGTCACCCTGGGCGATATCATTGTGTGCGTAAGGGTCATCCTGGTCAGCACCGCCCCTTTCGGGGGAGACGACCGGGGTATCCCTTTCGCTGGTGGGGACCCCAACGAAGGGGGTGACCAGACTGACCCCCTGGGTCGCCAGCTCGCGCGCTGGGTGGATCAGGCTGAGAGAGCAGCGGACGAGAGTGTGCTGGGTGCTGGAGGTGCGTCCGACCGTAGTAGTTCCTGGAACTCCTCGGAGTTTCGCGACCGCAGAAGGGTGGTGTCGACGGGAAGACCCTTGGGGGTGGCTCCGGCGGGAGCACGTGGGCATCGGTACGGTCAGGGCCCGTCGGTGAAACCTTGCTGCGCGGCCCGGAGAGACTGCCTCGATTTGCGAACCTTGGCTCAGTTGGTGGACGGCCCTCCCGAGGTTGCATGCAGAGGCGACGTGGAGTCGGCAAGATCCAGTCTCGGGGGTGAGCAGGAGACCATTTTGGGCTCTCCTCGGTCTTCGCCTGCGCGCCCCCCGAGCCCGAGGCGGAGCTTGTCGGGCGCGGAGGAGGTACCGAGGGTTTTGGGTATCTGCTCTGGGTTGGGGGTAGATGGCGGGAGACCCTCTTCGATGCTACCCTCTCCCATCGCGAGCGGCGAGCGCTTGTTAATGGAGGGGGTGCAATTCGAAGCTCTGACACTTCCTCGGGTGGAGCGTACGGGGGGGAACAGGGGTGGAGGGCCTCCGTCGATTCGCGTGTCTCCTTCAGTCGCTGTGGGGTCCCACCAGCTCTCGCCCGCCCCGAGATGGTTCCGGACCATGGAGAACATCGGGGTTGCTGGCCTCTCGGCCCCGTGGGCCTCTGGGGGTGGGTTGTGGGCCGTGTCTCATTCTGTCGCTCCGGGCCAGCTCTGGCCTGGCCCGAGAAGGATCTGGATCAAGGAGTACATCGGGGAAGCTGGCCTCCCGGCCCTGTGGGCCTCAGGTGTCGGACTGCGGACCTTCCAAGGCTCCTGGGCTCCGGGTCTGGTTAGCTGGAGTCTTCGGTGTTTTAGCCTGCTGGACCCAGCAGGCCCGTGGACTCCGCTCTTCACGGTTTCTGGGCCTGCCCTCACTAGGGGGCCGCGGCTAGTTTGCGGGACCCCTTTTGTTGCTTGGGTCGATTGTTCTTCTGGTTTGAACTGGACAGAGGCACTCGTGGCTCTGGGGGGACGGGTGTCTGGGCCTCCCGCGGCGGGCCGCTCTAGCTCGATGCCGCCCGGGCCGAAGGCGTCGTTCCTGCCGGGGGGGCCTGTTGAATGGCTGGGGGGCGTGGAGGTCGGTTCTGGAGTCCTTGAGCCGGTTGTCGGGGAACTTGTCGTCGGTGGCCTAGCCTCTTTCCGGGGGGGCCCTTGCCCGACCGGCCAGGCGGTGCTGGCCAGGAAGAGCGCCCGGCTCGCCCACCTCCCACGGCGCGACGCGTTGGAGAAGGCCGTTCTGCGTAAATCCTCTCTCAGGGAGGCCCCGAGCCCCCGGGACTCTGCCGCTCCCAATCTTGTGATGGCGCACAGGGAGGCTGCTCCACCCGCGTGCATCCCACCGCACCTGGAGACCAATCTCTGTCCTATCCAGCGAAAGGGGAGGAAATGCGGTATCCTCCTTTCTGTTGACGAGGCCCGCCGCTTCAGGGGCTTCCTCGACGCGATTCCGTAGGTCGGCTAGCTGGTGGGGGACCGGTGGTTGGAGGTTGTCTTCCTTTTATGTTGTCCATCTGTTGTTGGTTCTGCTGTAGCCCGCTTATCTCGGGTCTTTATTTCCTGGTCCGTTTTATTGTACTCTCCCTTTTGTCGGCGGTAGGTTGCCACCAACCGTTGGTGGCAGTATCCGCTTTTTGCACTCTTCCCTGGCCTTCCGCCGACACTTGCTATAAGTGTCTTTTTGTCCTCTTCGGATGTGCCTCTGAAGAGTGCCCTGTGTGTTGGAGTCCTCCTGTACTCTGTTTCTCTAAAGCGTATGTTAGTGTTCCTTCGTTCCTGGTCTCCACAAATCTCTCCTGCAGCGATATGCATTTGTCCGGGCTGTATATGACAGGCCCCCTCACGGGGGGGGGGGGGGGGGGGGGGGACAGGAGGTCAGTGGCTGTGTTTCGGAGGACTGCCCTGGCCTCTCTGGGGATTGGCGATCACATTGGGGCGATCCCTTGCCTCTCAGGATCAGGCTTGAGTGGTGGGGCAGGGGGGGGAGCAGAATTGACCGCCTTCGTCTACCTACGGTAGCGACTACCCGGGAAGGGGGCCGACGCCTGTAATTATCCATGTTCCAAATCTTCTGCTGGAACGTCCGGGGTTTGAACGACCGGAATAAGCGCTTCCTGGTCAAGTCGACTGTATCTAAGCTCAAATCTTCCGTCCTCTGCCTCCAAGAAACCAAGGTTGACTCGGTCTCCCGTTCTTTTCTAAGGTCGTTTGCGGGCCTCCATTTCGATAAGTGTCTGTCCATCAAATCATCTGGTGCCTCTGGGGGCTTATTAACATGTTGGAGCTCCAAAGTGTTCTCTTGTAGTGGGGCATTACTGAGAAATCATTCACTAACGGTGCAGCTAACCCACACTCCCAGCGGGGCTTCTTTCTTCGTCACCAATGTGTACGGCCCGCCTACTTGGGTAGGAAAGTCAGAGTTCTGTCGGGAGCTAGCCGACCTCAAACGGGAGTGCAGGGGAATGTGGGTTATGTGCGGAGATTTCAATCTAACCAAGAATTTGCAGGAAAGAAGAGGCAGAAATCCGAGCGGTCGCCTGCTGTTCTTACTCTCGGACCTTATAAACACGCTGGAAATGATTGACTTACCGCTTAGCAATCAGCAATTCACCTGGTCGAATCTGCAAAGTACCCCTTCCATGGCCAAACTTGACCGCTTCCTCATCTCCACGGAGTGGGATCAGCACTTCCCCCTCTCGAAGGTGGTAGTGGCTCCGAGGATCACCTCCGACCATTCGCCTATTGTCCTCTCTACCAGTGAGAGACCTCCTCCCCCGCGTTTCAGATTCGAGATGGTCTGGCTCACTCGTGAAAGCTTCTGTTATAATGTACCCGTCTGGTGGACGGAGGTACCTCCAAAAGGTTCAAGCGTTCTTACGCTGGTGGCCAAGCTACGACATTGTCGGAAACGTATCAAGGAATGGTGCTCCGCAAATTTTTACTGTATCTCCCAAACCATAAAAAACCTTGCTAACGAGATTCACCAACTCGATGTACTGGAGGAACGAGTCGATCTCTCCCCGCAGCAGGTGGAGAAACGGGAATAGCTCAAATCCCAACTTAGAGCGGTGGTGGTAGATGAGGAGATCCTCTGGAGATCTCGAGCGAGCCAGCGTTGGCTGAAGGAGGGAGATGGCAACACCAAATTTTTTCATGCCATCGGGAACAGCAGGAGACGTCATAACTACATTGGCGATGTAAGGGACAACGGTCAGTCCTTTCGGAGGGATGAAGATAAAAGGGGGTATTTCTTCGACTACTTCAAAAAGAGATTCGCCCCGATCGACCGCACCCGGGGCTCGGTCAGGGATTGGGACGAGCTCTTCGGTTCCAGGAAATTAAGCCGACCTGACGACCTCACGGTACCCTTCACTCTAGAGGAGATCAGGAAAGCGACCTTCCAATTGGGGTCTGATAAAGCGCCTGGTCCAGATGGCTTCAACCTGGGTTTCTTCCAAAGGTTCTGGGAGGTAGTCAAGTATGACCTGCTTAACATCTTTCTAGACCTGTATAATGGAACTCTAAATACCTCCCCGTTAGATTACTCCTACATCTGTCTGACGCCTAAGAAGGAGGGGGCCAATTCGGCTAATGACTTCAGGCCAATTAGCCTCATCAACGCTGTACAAAAAATCATCTCCAAGGTCTTAGCAAACAGGTTGAAAGGGGTTCTGAAGGAGGTCATCTCACCTTCCCAGTCAGCCTTCCTAAAAGGCAGGTCCATTCTCGACTCATTTGCGACCGCTACCGAGCTGGTAAACTGGAGCTCCAAGACCGGACTAGAAGCAGTGGGGATCAAAGCGGATTTTGAAAAAGCGTTCGACATGGTACTGTGGGACTTCATATTTACGGCCATGTCTGGAATTGGAGCGAACGGCAAGTGGTGTGACTGGATCAAGCAATGCGTGTGTAATGCTAAGGTGGCAATAATGGTGAACGGTGCCCCCACTAAATGGTTAAAGACAGCCAGGGGACTTAGGCAAGGGGACCCCCTGTCCCCCTACCTCTTCATCCTGGTGGCCGAAGGACTGGCCAGAATGACGGAGAGGGCGGTCCGCAACGGCCTACTCAGAGGACTAGGTCCCACACTGGCACCAAAAATCTCTATCATCCAATATGCGGACGACACCCTCTTCTTCTGCGGCGCCAAGAAGAGTCAGATTGCCAATTTACAGTTCATTTGGAAGCTCTTTGAATGGGCCTCGGGTCTGAGGGTCAATCGTAACAAGACCGAACTCTTCTACTTGGGCAGGCAGTCTGGTAGGGGGAGAGACCTGGCGATTTTTCTCGGGTGGTAGGGTGGGTGAACTCCCGATACCGTACCTTGGCCTCCCACTATCCGACAAGCAGCTTCGAAAAGAAGACTGGCGGAAGGTTATCGGTAAGTTGGAGAATCGGATCGAGGGGTGGCAAGCTAAACTACTCTCGCAAGGGGGCAGGTTAATCTTGGTGAACTCTGTACTGTCGAACCTCCCACTCTACTTCCTATCCATGTTTCGTGCCCCCAAATGGGTAGTCGGACGGATGGAGGCGCTGCGCAGAGCCTTCTTTTGGAAGGGGTCAGCAACCGTGGCAGGGGGACACTGTCTAGTGAATTGGAAAACGGTATGTAGGAGCACCACGGAGGGAGGTCTAGGGGTCCTGAATCTGGAGAATATGAACATCGCGCTGCTCGCCAAATGGTGGTGGAGATTTCTTACGGACAAGAGTCTCCTGTGGGGACCCCTCATCAAAGGGCTCTACTATGAACGTAGGAAACCGTTGAGAGAGGGTAGCTCCTTCAGGCCGTTCTCACAATGATGGCACAATGTCCTCAGTACTAGAGACATATTCAGATGTGGCATGTCGTTCTCGCTGGGGAACGGGAGAGATATCTGCTTCTGGTTGGACATCTGGGCCGCCCAAGCACCTCTCCGAACTCTCTTCCCAACCATCTTCGACTGCGTTAGGGGGAAGAACTGTCGGGTGCGAGACTGCTGGAGGGAGAACAGTTGGAGGTGGGGATACATCCTTCGGGGGTTTACCCCCGGTACTCCTCGGGATACTGATCAGATCAACCTTCTAAAGGAACTGCTAGAAACGTCTCCCACCCTACCATCTAAAGACGTGGTACGCTGGCGCTGGTCCCAATCCGGGACCTTCTCAGTCAAATCTCTCCATCTCTTTCTCCAGAACGGCAGTACCACGGAACCCCGATTCAAGAAAATTTGGAAGATCAAGATCCCTCTCAAGATCAAAATCAGTAAGGTACGCACCAAAGACAATCTACTCCGTAGGGGATGGTTGGGGGACGATACATGTGTCCTCTGTCTGGATGACGCTGAGACGGTCAGCCACCTCTTCCTGGGCTGCCAATTTACAAGAAGCGTACTGCAGGCTACTCTTCTCAATGTCGCCCCCCTCAACCACACTACCTCGGCTGCTACACTCTGGAAAACTGCTAGCATGAGAAGCAGCTCAATGCGCGACAGAGAGCTTGTGAAGATTGCTTCAGTTTGGTGGAAAATCTGGCTCGAGCGTAACAGGCGGATCTTCGACAACCAAAAAAGAACGGCGGGGGACATTAACAGGGAGGCGCGCGATTGTGTGTGTTGGTGGGCTCACCTAGTGTAAGTGTTTAGTGTAAGTTTTAGTGTTTAGTGTTTTTTTTTTTTTTTTTTTTTACCTAGGCCCTGTTGCCTACCTCTGTAGCCCAATTCATCTTCCCCATGAATGAAGCGGTAGCATGCTACCTTCCCTCAAAAAAAAGAATATTGCAAAGGAACGATATTTTTTCCTGGAAGTACAAAAAATCTTCTTGCATTTTTATACCCTGCCTTAATTATTCTTGTATTTTTGCTTGCTTCATTTTTGTTTTGAGAAAAATAGTAGCCAACCATTTGCTTCATTTATTAAAAAGAATGAATTCACCCTCTTGATATGAAACAACTAGACCTCGTGATAGAGTAGAGTAGAAAATTAAATAAGAGAAAACAAGACAAACAAAAAATTAGAGAAAAAAATGCGACAAAAAGAAAATGAAAAAGAAAAAAAAAAAAAACGAAGGAGAGAGAGGTTAAGTAACAAGAGCGATATTGAATGCTCGGTTAACGTCGCGATTCAACCCATGAGCTCAGTAATAACTAGGAAAAGGTAGAATTGAGCTTAATTGAATATATCATTCATGAGGGCTTACACCCTTTATATAATACAAGAAATAAGACTTACATGGTAAATTATCAATCAACCCCAAAAAAAAAAGAATAAATGATAAATATGGTACATAATTAAGAAGAATATGGAAGGTGAATGAAAACACATATGGCAGTAAGTATGTGGAGATTATTTCCTTTAACACCCCCTCTCAAACTGAAGATGGTTTGTTGGAAATCAGCTGAAGTTTGGATATCAGAGTCCGAAAACGCTCCAAGGAATGTGTCTTGGTAAAAAGGTCAGCAGCTTGTTGTTTTGATGGGATATATTGAAGTTGAATAATTTTCTGATTATAATGATACCGAACAAAGTGACAATCAACTTCAATATGCTTAGTGCGCTCATGGAAAACATCATTTTGAGCTATCTAAATGGCGCTTTGACTATCAGAAAGTAATGTGGTAGGAGTAGAAATTTGAATACCCATATCGCTAAGAAGCCATCGAAGCCACACAAGCTCAGAGATAGTAGTAGCCATAGCGCGATATTCAGCCTCCGCACTAGAACAAGCAACAACAATTTGCTTTTTACTTTTCCAGGAAATAAGTGAATCCCCAAGAAAAATACAAAAGCCAGTAGTAGAGCGTCGATCAGTTGGATCACCAGCCCAATCGGCATCACAAAATGCTTGAAGAAGAGGAGCTGATAAACTATGAAGAAGTAAACCATGATATAATGTGTTGCGAATATATCGAAGAATTAGTAAAACCGCAGCATAATGAGTCGTTCGGGGAGCTGACATAAACTGACTAACAATTTGAACAGCGTGACTGATATCAGGTCTGGTAATTGTAAGATAATTGAGACTACCAACAAGTTGGCGATAAAGAGTCGGATCAGAAAGCAATGTACCATCAGTAGGCTGAAGTTTGACATTAAGTTCGAGAGGAGTATCGGCTGTCTTATTATCAGTTAATCCAGCACGAACAAGTAATTCAGAAGCATACTTTACTTGGGAAATAAATAGACCTTTATTTTGGTAATCTACTTCAATACCAAGGAAGTAGCGAAGTTGTCCAAGATCTTTCATTTCAAAATGTCTACTGAGCTGATGTTTGATATCAGAAATTCCTCCCATATCATCACCTGCAATAATCATATCATCGACATACAAAAGAAGAATAACTCTACCATGTGATGAGCATCGAATAAACATAGCAGAGTCATGATTGCTTTGAGAAAAGCCCTGTTGGAGGATAGTATAGCGAAACTTTTCAAACCATGCTCTTGGAGCTTGTTTAAGACTATATAAGGCCTTACGAAGCCTACACACATAATTTGGAGCATGAGATAAACCCAAAGGAGGAGTCATATAAACTTCATCAAGGAGATCTCCATTTAAGAACGCATTTTTGACATCTAACTGGTGAAGTTTCCAACCTCGTATAGATGCCACAGCCAGCAGACAGCGCACAGTAGTCATTCGTGCGACAGGAGCAAATGTTTCTTCGTAATCGATTCCATATTCTTGGGAGAAACCTTTTGCAACAAGTCGTGCTTTATATCGTTCTATAGAACCATCTGAGTTTGTTTTAATCTTATAAACCCATTTACACCCAATAGCAGATTTTCTTGGCGGTAATTCAACAAGTTCCCAAGTATTGGTCTTTTGAAGAGCAGCGAGTTCCTCATTCATGGCTTGTTGCCACTTAGGATCAGAGGAGGCTTCATGATAGGATTTGGGTTCATAGTGGGAGAGAATAGAGAAAATATAGCAATAATAATCATTGAGATAACTTGGTGGCTGTCTTTGACGAGTTGGATGAGATCTTTCTGGTTGCATATTGTTTTGATTGCTAGACGTGCAAGGGGAGTTGAGACAGGGATCATGTTGACCATTCTCAGTTGCTTGTAAAGGAAGATTAGAAAAGAGATTATCTTGAAATGGGTCTAAAAGTAGAGAACCGGATGAAAACTTTGATGTTGGAAGAGTGAAGAAAGGTATTTGTTCCCAAAAAGTGACATGACGAGAGATACGCAACTTTTTAGCGCTAGGATCATAACACCTATAGCCTTTTTGTTGAAGACCATAACCAAGAAAAACACACATAGCAGTTTTCTTAGTTAGTTTGTTGCACTCTCTTTTGGGTAAAAGAACAAAACAGGTTGAACCAAAAATGCGAAGATGTGAGTAATCAGGATTAACATTATAGAGGCGTTTAAAAGGAATTTCATTATTTATGACAGGTGAAGGGATACGATTGATAATATAGACAGCAGTGAGCATAGCTTCTCCCCAAAATTCATTAGGAACAGATGAAGAAAGAAGTAGGGTACGTGCAGTTTCAACAATGTGACGATGTTTTCTTTCAGAGATTCCATTTTGTTGAGGTGTCTCAACACATGATAATTGAGAAAGAGTACCTTGAGATGCAAGATATTGTTTGAAAGCATGTGATATATATTCTCCGCCAGAATCAGATCGAAAAATTTTTATATTTCTCGAAAACTGAGTTTTTATCATGGTTGAAAATTCTATATAAATATTTAGAAAGTCAGCTCGATTATGCATCAAATAAATCCACGTATAGCGAGTGTAATCATCTACAAATATAACATAATAACGTGCACCTCCCATCGAGGATATAGGAGCCGGCCCCCAAATATCAGAGTGAATCAAATCAAATGGGGCAGAAGTTACAGATTCACTAAGAGGAAAAGAAAGAGCTGGTTGTTTAGCAAGTTTGCAGTCAGCACAACAAAGATCTTTATCAAAAGATATATGTTCTAATAACCCTTTATTAGCCATAAACTTAAGGCGAGAAAAAGAAACATGTCCAAGTCTTTGATGCCAAAATTTAGATGAAGAGGAAAAAGGGGAAGAGGAGACAACACAACAAGTACCCTGAGGGGAGAGCTGAAGATTATTAACGACAAACAACCGGCCAACTTTATGCCCTGTTCCAACTTGCTTCCCCGTCTTGCAATCCTGTACAACATAGCCGGACGAGTTAAATATCACAGTAAAACCAAGTTCACAGAGTTGTCCAACAGAAACTAAGTTCATTGAAAGTTTGGGCACAAGAAGTGTATCGGGTAAGGATATGTTTCCAGATTGAAGAAAACCGGTATGAGTGGCTGTGACAATAGAGCCATCAGCTGTTCGAATTATAGGTGATGATACAGTAGCTGTTGGTTTAATTTGTAATACATGAGGAATCATATGTCATGTGGTTGGAGGCACCGGAATAAAAAAACCAAGTGGTAGGGTGAATATCTGGCGAAGTAGAGGAGGCTGACAAAGATGAGTTTGTACCAATACCGAGAGCTTGTTTAATCATCGCCTGTACATCATCCGCAGTGAGTGTAGTTGGAGGCATAGAGGAGGATGCGGAGTTGGCAGGTTGTGGAAAAGAATGATCAGATATGGCTGAAGCCTTTTGTTCATATTTCTTCTTATTCTGCATATTACGAGAAGTTGGTGCTGTACAAAATTTGACGATGTGTCCAAACTGCTTACAGTAGTTGCATTGTACTTGTGACAAGTCACGCGATGGACGTGAGGCTGGTGCAGTAGGGCTGGATCGCATGTCACGATGTACATCGGAAAAAGGCTTATAACGAGGGGAGGCAGAAGTGGCAAGAACAGTAGAACTATCTGGAGAATAAAAATTGACAGTGCCTTTGCGTGTCTCTTCAGCAATTAACTCAGAAAGTGCTGCATCAACGGTGGGAAGCGGTGTGCGATAAAGAATAGAGGTTCGCACAGATTCGTAATCATCTTGTAGAGCCATGAGAAATTGGACTAGCCGAGTCTCTTCACGATACTGATAGTAGCTATCAGCATCGGCTGTCCATTTTGGCTCAGTTAAAGCTAATTGATCCCAAATAAAGGACATTTGAGAATAAAAATCTGATACAGATTGACCTTTTTGCTGATTCATCATACGAATATCCATTTCAAGTTTATATTTGCGCGCAAAATTGGTTTGATTATAACGGGTCGATAGAAAATCCCAAACTTCTTTTGCATTATCAAATTTTCCGAATTGCATACTAATAGTAGGACTAACAGTATTAGCAATCCAAGTTAATATTTTATTATTGTCAATCTCCCACTTTTCAATAGCATCAGGTGTGCATTCATTACATTTGTACTCTGCCGTAATGTACTTCCAAAGACCTTTTCCTTTTAGAAAACTTCTCATTAGAAAAGCCCAATGTGTATAGTTGGTGCCATGAAGTTTAACAACAATAAGTTGTGGTGACTCTAAACTCATTTTGTAGAGATCAGAAAAGAGAGGTTACCCAAAATAGTAGAGGATTTCAGAAAAAGAACACCGTAGCAATGTCAAGATGATAGTACCGGAATCCGTCGTGATTACTGCTGCACAACCAGTAGTAGCAACGTCGACTACAGTGATGATGACGATGAGGCAGACAGGCTCTGAGTACGGTGGTGACAATGTCGACGACAACGCGCAATGTTGGATGGAATCGATGATATCGACTGGGATAGATAACCTATCGTCTAGAGTAATTGGAGTAACCTGGCTCTGATACCATAATAACTAGGAAAAGGTAGAATTGGGCTTAATTGAATATATCATTCATGAGGGCTTACACCCTTTATATAATACAAAAAATAAGACTTATATGGTAAATTATCAATCAACCCCAAAAGGAAAAGAATAAATGATAAATATGGTACATAATTAAGAAGAATATGAAAGGTGAATGAAAGCACATATGGCAGTAAGTATGTGGAGATTATTTCCTTTAACACTCAACATCTTACTGATACCATCACATACTTGAAGTGGGTTTGAGCTCTTATCCCTAAAAATGATGTTATTTCTTTCCGTCCAAATTATCCACCATGTCGTGCGTGTTAGTTTATAAATTTGTTTATTATTTTGTTATTTATTTTTGTTAAAAGTTGTGCATCTTTGTAAGGTTGTGTCTCTTCGTATAAGGTTGCGTCCTTTTGTTTAGAGGTGTGTCTGTTCGTAAAAGAACGCTAGTTTTTCGTAAAGGGTTGCATTGTTTCGTGCTCTATAAATAAAGAGCATGCAATTGTGTTTATAAGTTAGAGGGTGAATCAAAGTGTGGATTAATTTGTATTGTTGTCAAGTTCATATGCACTATAGTTAAAGTTATATAAAGAACTTGTTGTTTTAAATAGTTTTATATAGTTCATATAGTCCACCATCATTTGGTATCAGAGCCAGGTTGAAGTTTCTAGAAAGAAACTGTAATGTACCGAATTTTCGGCACATAAATAAATGTAAATAAAGGTGGTATGAAATACTAGTGTTATGAAAGTTGGGGAAGTAAGGAACATTTGGACGCGAGTTGGGCCCAATTCGGATTAAAATGGAGAGATCTAAAAATTTATTGGAGAAAGGGGGCCCAGATTTTTAGTAAAAAATTCACAGCGTCAGAAAATTTCGAGAAAATTACGGGAGCCCCGTAAATATGTTTTAAGACCACAGAAAAAGTTTCGCGTTGATCGGATGCCTGATAGTGAGAACGGGCTCCGCCAACAATGTCGAAAAATTCTGAGAAAATTATGGGAGCTTCGTAATTATGTTTTAAGGCGACAGTAAAAATTTCGCGTGGATCGGATACCCGGTTTGCGAGAACGGGGTCCGCCAATGATTTTGGATACAGCGAGGCTTTTGGTGGCCCAAAAATGGCCCAAAGTGAAAATTTAAATTTTTCTGTGATAAATTTAGCTGAAACGAACCCGCCTGTCAAATTTGGACGGAAACGGACGAAAAATGGACAGAAAACGGACCAAAAACGAATCTCGAGGCGGCGTTGGCGCACGGCTCGAGGCGCGCTTGCGTGCTGCACAAGCTGCGCGCTCCTGCGCGGGTCAGGCCGCACAGGCGCGGGACGAGCGCCACGTGGCGCTCGGGCGCGCTGGACCTGGTGTGCGCGCCCCTGTGTGGTGGACCGCCACCTAGCGATTCCCTATTGGGTGCCCCCGTGCATCCGATCCAATAGACCATTCATCTTTTTTTTTTTCCCTTCTCCTTCCTCTATTCTTCTTCTTCCTTTCTCCCCCGCAGCATTTCACTTCTCCTGTTTCTTCTTCTTCTCCAACAGAGCGCAAGGGAGAGAGGGAGAGGGAATTTTTGTGAAAATTTTTGGCGCGTCGACGACCTCGTAGAGCGCGCAAACTGCTCCAAAAAGCCAGATGGACTACGCGATGCTGTCGAGGTAGGCCGTTCGTCATTTTTTGTGGTATTTTTGGCACAATTTTTGAGCCTCCTTTTGGACATTAGATTTGACCCCCCGTACCGTTTTGCGTGTTAGGGACCGACTTCAACTGTGCCGTTGCCGCCCGGACTGTCGCAGATATTTTTGGCGCGTCTCGTTTTGCGTGCAAGTTGTAAAAAAAATGCACCGTTTTGCGTGCGGATTCGGCAAAAATGCGCAGTTTTGGGCGCAAACTCGGAAAACGTGCACCGTTTTGCGTGCAACGTTGAAAAAGAAAAGTGCACCGTTTTGCGTGCCAAATCGAGGTATGTGCTCCGTTTCGCGTGCAACTTATATTATCGCGCACAGTTTTGCGTGCAGTTTATAATATTATACATCATTTTTCGTACAGGGATAGAAAAATATGCACCGATTTGCGTGCAACTTTACAGTTAAGCTAGCACTATTTTGCGTGCAGATCGTTTTGTCGCGCACCGTTTTGCGTGCAGTTTCTAATATTATATATCGTTTTTCCTGCAGGGATAGAAAAATGTGCACCGTTTTGCGTGCAATTTTACAGTTAAGTGTGCACCGTTTTGCGTGCAGATCGTTTTATCGCGCACCGTTTTGTGTGCAGTCTCTAATATTATACATCATTTTTCGTGCAGGGCTAGAAAAACATACACCGTTTTGCGTGCGACCCTACAGTAAAGCATGCACCGTTTTGCGTGCAGATTTGAGGTAAGTGTACCGTTTTGCGTGCAGATTGAGTTCACGCGCACCGTTTTGTGTGCAGGCTGAAATGACGTGCACCGTTTTGCGTGCGAGTTTTATTAACGTGCACCGTTTTGCGTGCAGGTTTGGAGGACGTGCATCGTTTTGCGTGCGGACTTGAGGAATGCGCACCGTTATGCGTGCAAGCTCGAGGAAACAAGAAGAATCGCACCGAGACCAATTGCAAGTGTCTACAAGCAATTGGGTACACTACAAGGTGGGGAATTCTGCCGAAATTGGGTGACCTCTCCCCTTGCTCCTTTGCTTTTCGATTTCGAAGCATGATAGTAGCCTGTTAGAGGCGTTAGGTAATTATGATTAAGATTACATGTGTAGATGGATTCAGATGAAAAAGTGCAACTGTTGGTTGCCAGAGATAGAGGAATATATGTGTATGTGCAAATGGACACAGAGGAAAAGAGCAACTGTTGGTTGCCAAAGATACCTGATGAATATGTATGCGTGGAAGTAATTATTATTGATGAATGAAATGAAAATAATTACATGCATGAAAATGATTAGTCGACTGTGATCATGTTAGGGTACAACCCTAGGAATCATGTGACATAAGGGAACAGAACTTGTTGGTAGTAAGACTAGGAGAAAACCTAGTTTAGGGGTTTGACGAGTGACATCAGACTTAGGAGTTATCCGAGGAATTAACGAGTGGCATTGTCTTAGGAGATAACCTAAGGACATTGGATAGAGTGATCAACATAGAGTCAAGGAACTCCAGGATGAGTATGACATGGAACTTAGGTAAAGAGAACCTAAGGTGAACTAGTGATCAACATAGAGTCGAGGAACTCTAGGATGAGTATAATCTGGAACTTAGGTAAAGTGAACCTAAGGTGAACTAGCAGAGTTTAAACTCACAGACAGGAAAGTAGAGTTAAGTTAACTCTAGGATTCAGTAAGGAATCACAAAAAGGGAACAAATGGATCAAGTGTGGAGGCATGAAAGGGAAAACAGGAGATTAGAGTCAGTGTAACTCTAAGATAATAATGGAACAGGAAATTAGAGTCCGTGTAACTCTAAGTTAAAAGTGGAACAGGAAAGTAGAGTTAAGTTAACTCTAAGATTCAGTGAGGAATCAGGAAAGTGGGATGAAATCCCAAGGTTAAAGAATTAAACAAATATAACCCTAGAAAGTTATAGGGTGTCTGGGCAAATAGACAATAACTTTAACTTCAATTTAAGTTAAATAAGTGAAAGTGAAATGTAAAGGAGTCCAGGGGACTCTCTAGTTTTCCTTATGGCAAGACCTAGGATAAGAGGTAATAAATGCAAAAGGTAAAGTGCAATAGCAAGCTAAAAGCGGCTAAAAGAGCATACCGAGAATGTAAATGGCGCCTTCGAATTTGAGACTCGTCAAGTGGAGCAGGACTCCTTGGGTAGTGACCCGTCGGACGAGGTACTTTCGAAAGGCTAAAAGTGAAAGTAAAGAGCTAAATGCTTAAAGAAAAGAGAAAGAGATCGCCAGTGGCAAGAAGAGAGCTACAAGCTCGTATAAGACAGAAAGGCAAGTGCTAAGAGCAAAGAGGCCAAGTGCTAAAGTGAAAGAAAAAGAGAAAAGAGAAAGAAAAGAAAAGAAAGAAAATATAAAGATAAAACGGGCGGACCTACGGGGGCGAACGTACAACTGTCGGAGTTGGGCAAGGGTTCCTCTCCCGGGCAGCGACCCGTATGACAGGTTATTGAGTACTCTTGTCAGTGAGTTGGGCAGTGACCCTATCGGGCAGTGTCCCGTATGACAAGTCCCCCCGCAGGACGGGGTAACACTTGCGAGTGTTATCGGCAACCTTAGAAATCTTATCTGATGGTAGCAGGACTACCGGGCTGGGGCCCGTTGGATAAGAATTTCTGAGGGTTAACTTAAACTAAACCACCATAAGGTAAAGAATAAAAAGTACAGAGAGTGGCCAAGGTGGCCGGGTCAGCGTAACCCAGTATACAGCGGCATAGTGGCCGAGTTGGTGGTTAGTTGCCTAGTGTGGCTAGACAGAGTAGTGATGGTTGATGATTAGACACAGATAGTATAGTGCAGTGATATATTATATTGCATAGCTGCATTGATATCGAGGATTTTAGTTTCCTAGCACTATTATTATTGCTTCCATTGGACCAAGTGGTGTAGGACACTTTCTCTCGGTGGTTGAACCCACTGGGAACTCGGTCGTAGTTCTCACACCCCTTGGGTGACTCCCCCCACAGGTTCGGGTATGGATGCAGCGATCGTGACGGTTCAGATGCAGACGGCGAGGCATACGTCAGGGGCAAGGGTCCAGCAGCATAGAGACCTAGAGGGTCTAGCCGAGGTATTTCATTTATATATTTCTTGAGTGAACCTTGTATGGTGAGGAATTTATGTAAAAAGAATTGTAATAATTGTATTTGCAAGTTCAGGAATGTAAAGTGTAATAAATTTAAGTTATGGTTCACTCTTGTATGCTTCCATTACCGCATTAGTTATTGCAAAAATTTAAATTTGTAGTGATTTTTAGTACTCTGATACTGAGCTTCCGTATATACTTGTTGTATGATTATGGATGTTACCGTTCCTTTCGGGTAGTGAAAGGTCTTACCCGATTGGCGGGTCTGTTGGCGTGCCCGAACCGTACTAATTGACGGACTCGGGGCGTGACAGAAACTCTGTCAAAATGGCTAACCAACTTCTCCAAATCCAAATCTCAAAACTATTGAAAGATAATTACGAGAATTGGTCCATTCAAATGAAAGAAGTCCTTGTTTCTCAAGACCTTTGGGATTTACTTAAATATGGGTATTAAGAACAAACGGAGTAAGAAGAAGCTGCGTTAACTGCAACTCGACGAAACGAGTTGAAGGATATAAGAAAGAGAGACAAAAAGGCCCTCTTTTATCTTTACCAAGCAGTAGAGGAGTCAACATTAGAGAAAACTGCCGAAACAACTTCGAGCAAAGCGGCATGGATATTCTTGCCAACGTCTTTACAGGAGATGATAAAGTTAAGCGAATTCGTCTACAAAAGCTTCGAGCGGAGTTTGAAGCAATTCGAATGAAAGAGTCCGAAAGTGTTGCGGGCTATGTTTCTCGCATCTTGGTAATTGTAAACCAAATGAAGCGAAATGGAGAACAACTCGAGGATGTACGGGTTGTTGAAAAGGTTCTTCGTTCCCTCACGTCAAAATTTGAGCATATTTTAGTCGCGATAGAAGCGCCAAAAGATGTTAGTACACTTTCTATGGGCCAATTGACTGGATCCCTACAAGTACATGAGCAAAGACTACAAAAAGTATTTGAAGGAGAGTCGGCTGAACAGGCTCTCAAGTCAAAATTGAAACTCGATGATAGAAAGAGCAAAAATCATAGAGAAAGTAACATTAATAAATACAAGAATCAAAAGAGATATAATAATGGCCGACAGAGTAGTCACAACAGTGGTCGCAATTCATGACACGGATATGGACCAAAAAGAGGCGGGCACAATTATAATCGCCCATGGTCTTCTGGAAGGGCAAAATCGAATATTCAATGTTATAATTGTAAAAGGTATGGTCACTACAACAAAGATTGCTGGTATAAAATGCTGAAGGAATGAATCACTACATCGACAGTACTTTAAAAGACGAAGTTGCAGAAACTTCACTACTACTTGCTTGCCAAGATGAATTTAAAGATCCACAATATGTATGGTTTCTAGATTCCGGTGCTTCAAATCATATGTGTGGAAGGAATGAACTATTTGTTAAACTAGACGAGAATGTTGACGGCAACGTGAAATTTGGTGATTCATGGAAAGTACCTGTTAAGGGAAGAGGAAAATCATGTTCAAATCAAAGAGTGGCGAAGAAGAATTCATCTCCAACGTATATTATGTGCCAGAATTGAAGAGCAATATACTAAGTATCGAACAATTGATGGAGAAAGGATATACTGTAAATATGGAAGGCTCTACTCTGACTTTGAAAGATAAGAATGGCAAAATAATTGCCAAAGTGCGCATGTCAAAGAATCGAATGTCTCCGATAAACATCAAGTCAGAAATTGAAAGGTGCTACCACTCTGAAGTTAAAGAAGAATCAAGACTATAGAATTTGAGGTACGGGCATTTAAATTACATTAGTTTAATGTTATTATCCTCTAAAAGAATGGTGCGTGGTCTTCCTGTTATTGAACATTCAAAAGGAGTATGTGAAGGTTGCATAATTGGAAAACAAACAAGACTTCATTTTATTGGTAGCAAAATAAAATTTGCAACACAACCTTTAAGTTTAGTTCATACTGATATTTGTGGTCCTAGTCTCATAGGAAAAATAAATATTTTATTACTTTTACTGATGACTGTACTAGAAAAGTATGGGTATACTTTATCAAAGAAAAATCCGCCATATTTTCTACTTTCAAAAAATATAAAGCTACGGCAGAAAGAGAAAGTGAAAAGAAAATAAAAATACTGAGATCTGACAGAGGAGGAGAATACACTTCAAAAGAATTTAAAGATTACTGCACTAAAGAATGTATTCAATAGCAATTCACAACGACATATGGTCCACAACAGAATGGAATAGCCGAAATAAAAAATAGAACTATTTTGGATATGACAAGAAGTATACTCAAAGAGAAGGCTTTACCTAACTCATTTTAGGCAGAAGCAGATGTATTTGCAGTATATTTAATTAATAGTAGTCCAACTAAAAGTCTAAAAAATATAACACCAGCAGAAGGATGGAGTGGATATAAACCTGGGGTTAAACATCTCAAAATATTCGGATGTATTGTTTATGCACAAATTCCTCATGAGAAACAAAAAAAGTTAGATAATCGAGGAGAAAAATGTATCTTTCCTGGTTATAGTGAGCACTCTAAAGCCTACAAACTCTATAATCCTATTACCAAGAAAGTAATTATTAGTAGAGATGTCATATTCAATGAAAATGCCATATGAAATTGGACTTCAGAAGAAAAAGGAAAAGAAATAATAGATCAAGAAGTTGAAGAAACCGACAATATGTCAAATAACAATGACACTCCAACAACTCTAGTGCAAGTGGCAAAGGGCTTGGTGGTTGATACCCGTGATCCGAGTTCGAAGCCTAGTTGCTTCACATTTCCAGCTAAGTTTATTTAAAAAAATAAACGAAGCGGGTAGCATGCTACCTTTCTCTCAAAAAAAAAACAATGACACTCCAACACCAACAACTCCATTATTAGCATTACCGGCCTCTTCACCATTCACTCCTTCAAGTTCTTCAAGTCCACTCAGATTAAGGAGACTTGAAGATATATACAATGAGACGGATGTAATTGATAGTGAGAACTTATTTTGTTTACATCTCGACGAAGAATCATTATCTGTCGAAGAGGCTCTACAAAAGAATGTTTGGCGCGCTGCAATAAATGAAGAAATTAAAGCAATTGAGAAAAATAAAACATGGGAACTAACTTCACTCTCTACTGGACATAAAGCTATTGGAGTAAGATGGATATATAAGATCAAGCACAATGCTGATGGTCAAATTACACAACATAAGGCACCACTAGTCGCAAAGGGATATAAACAAGAAAAAGGAATAGACTATGAAGAAGTGTTTGCACTGGTAGCCCGACTCGATACAGTGCGACTTATTCTCGCAATAGCTACTTTTCATGGTTGGGAAGTACATCAAATGGATGTAAAGTCGGCGTTTCTAAATGGTTTTCTTGAGGAAGAAGTTTATATTGAACAACCTCCTGGTTACAAAATAAAAGGTGCGGAAGATAAAGTGCATCGTTTAAACAAACCTTTGTATAGTTTAAAACAAGCACCTCGAGTTTGGAATACTCGTCTTTATAATTATCTTCAAAAGATTGGATTTTATAAATGTCCCTATGAGTATGCGACATATATCAAGAAAAATAAAAATAAAAAAGGAGATATTTTTATCATTTGTGTGTATGTGGAGGACCTACTAATCACAGGATGTAGCAAAGATATGATTAATGCACTACAAAAAAGTTGATTTATCGCGACAATTAATTTAGTAACACTTAACAAAAGCGCTGATAAAAGTATACTTTAGCAGCAGTTTTAATTAATTATTGTAATAATTCTAAACCGTCGGTATATAGTTTAGTTTAAATTAAATTAAATTTTTTCTCACATAATCCTCCAAAAATTAAAATAAGATCTTATATTCTTCAAATTTTCTATATAAAAAATTACTATTTTAATTTGAAAAATAAAAATTTTAGAATGAAAAAAAAAATCTAAATATTATATGTGTGTATATATATATATATATATATATATATATATATATATATATATATATATATATATATATATATATATATATATATATATATAAAATTAAGTTTTGACTGATTTAAATATATTAATGTCAAATTTATTTTAATTTTAAATAATGTACAATTGGCCAATAAATTCAATGATTTTTTTATGAAAAATTTAAGTCATATTAAGCAATAAACAAAAAAAATTCACTCTCAAATTCGGCCCAATAAAATTCAGCCCAGCTACCCCAACACCACACACAAGGGACCAAAAAAAAAACCTTCCTCTCCCCTCACGCTCACCGGACCTTCCTCTCTCTCTCTCTCTCTCTCTCTCTCTCTCTCTCTCTCTCTCTCTCTCTCTCTCTTTCTCTCCCCTCTCTCTTTTATTAAATTTAAATTTTAAATTTTAAATTTAAATTTTAAAATCTAAAATTAAAATTTGAATATTTAACTTTTAAAACTTAAAATTAAAAATTAAAAATTTTAAATTTTAAATTTTAAATTTTAAATTTTAAATTTTAAACTTTAAATTTTAAATTTAATTAAAAATTAAAACTTAAAATTATAAATTAAAAGTTTAACTTTTAAAATTTAAATTTTTAAATATAAAATTTATATAAAATCATTATTTAGAAAAACAAAATTCCCTCAAAATCTCCTCAGGTTTACTTCCCCTCAAAACCCACTCTCAATCACCCCTTTGAAATTAAGAGAGAGAGAGAGAGAGAGAGAGAGAGGGGGGCGTGGGGGCCAGGGGAGTTTTCCATTTCCATTTCTCCCTACTCCGATCCCCAATTTCGTGCACAACGATCGCCACTTCCGATCCCTTCGGCTACTCTTCCTCCGATCGATCTCCTCGCCGGTGAGCCCCTCGGCGCCGACCTCCTCGACGGTGAGCCTCTCGCCGTCGATCTCTTCGCCGGCGAGCTTGTCACCGTCGTTCTCCTCGCCGGTGAGCTCCTCACCGCCGATCTCCTTGCCAGTGAGTTCCTCTTCTTCCTCGATGCAGAGTATTTATATTTTTGTCGTTAATTTTGTTCAGGCAAATAGGGAGTTTAATAAGTTTGTATGGTAGGAGAGATTGTTATTGCTATGTGTTAATTTGCTTGGTAAGTGGTTAAACCAGGGCAGATTTTTTTATTAAACTTGTAAGGGGAGGGGTTCGGGTTCGGGGTGTGCGTCATTCTTTGATCTCAACTGTAACCCTACATCCTTGTCAATCTCGATCACCGAAACCCTTCAACTCTTTGTTCAAGATCATTTATATTATAAGAGCTTCCAATAGCTTGATGTTATAATTTGGTTTAAATTTGTAGTTATCTAAATGAAAAATAAATTCTAATCTAGTTATTATGATAAGATATAATTTAGATTTGATTTGGGCTATTTGGATTATTAGCTGGAGTCTAATTCAACTAGAATTACAGTTGAGAGTCTAATTAGATTCTAGTTTGGAGCCCTACATTATAAATACGTGCTACGGCAGCCTCATTAGAAGAGATCGAGCTCTCAATGAATTCCAAGTTGGTCTGATGCTCTTTGGTGGCTCTCAATTAATTCCATGTTGGTCCTATGTTCTTTTTGGTGGTTCTCAACTAATTCCATGTTGCGGCTCTCAATTAATTCCATGTGAGTTTCTACCAAAGCCACAAAAAAGAAAGATATTGTTAGTTTCTACCAAAAGTAAATACAAAACAGTGAGTATTTTAGGTGTGTGGTTATGGTTTAGTAATATGTATGGAGTTTGAATTTGTTGTATTCTAGCATAAACAGAACATTTATGCTTGTGAGCTTGTATTTCTTTTAAAATCTTCATAGCCTATACCTTTTTTTAAAAGATCTTCCTTGTCCTTTATATTCAGTTTTAGATCTTATATATGATATTGTTAGTTGTTAGTATTGTATTAATTGATATATTGTTGAATTTTAAAAAATTAAAGCAATTTTTTAATGGCTTGGAATGGCAAAGTAATCCTATTATCAATGATATTCATAATATTATATGCAGGAATGGCAAAGAAACGGCTCAAGTTATGCTCTGTAGAGGATGATATGGAGATACCGACACAATGCCCTAAACAGACTCAAGGATCCTCACTTTCGCACCTACCAGATGCCCTAACACGTGAAATGGATGAGGATGTGGACCAAGTTGATTCTACTCAAGTAAAAATTTGTATTACTGGTATATCTTTAATTCTTTCTTTATCATTGATTGTTAATATATAGTATTATATATGGTTTACGTAGTATTTAAATGCATCATTTGAAACTTTTAAAAAGTCATACATTATATTTTGACGAAGATTAGTTTTAGTTTTCCATTCTAGCTAAACACTTTTTTTATCAACTGTTTCACTATCTCTTGATGTTAAAAACTGTGTTAAATCAACTAATGAATTTTCTTTTGCATATCAAATTGATATATAATGGGTGTTGTTTTTATATTTCTTCCGTTAATCTAATAGGTGGGTCATCTACACGTGGAAAGCGAGGGATCACTCGTATGTCTGACATTTGGAATTTACCTTCTAATCAACGGATTATGTTGAAATATAATAACTACTTTCAGCCTGTTGATAAAGAAGGTAGTATTCTTCATAGATTTATGGGTACTGTAGTCAGGAAGCCAAATCTAGCTCCAATTGATTACTTGAGTTGGCGTATGATGGATATTAAGTACAAAGATTCTTGTTGGGAAATTCTTGAGGTAGTTGAATTTACTTATTTATATCGTTCTTTGTTGTAATTTTGGCATATATTTATTATCTAATGTGGAATTTTTGTTATAGTCAAAGTTTGCATTTCCGAAAGATCCAACATCAAGAGAAAAGATTCGGCACAATACGATAAAGAAACTTGGCGATCTTTGGAGAAATTATAAGTGCGAGTTGAAAGCAAAGTATTACGACGAATCACGAAAGAGAAAGGAAATTTTAGCTAAGGCACCACCGTCAGTTAATCATGCTCAATTTGCTATATTAGTTGATTATTGGCGTTCTGACGAGGCGAAGGTATATCTTGTTCTACAAAACTAAAATGTGTGAGTTGCATTATTTTAGTTGCAATTTTGATTTCCATCCTTTTGATTTATATTCGCATTCTTTTATTTGCTTTGATGAAATGATATTCAAGAAGTTTTATTGTGCTATTTACATTGTTTGGAAAAGTAATTGCCTTTATCATTATACTAAATTTGCAATCTTCTTTTCTTATACGTTTATTTATTTTCTTTAGAGATAAAATATATTTGCTAAAATTAGGATATTATGCTTGCAGGAACGTAGTAGAAAAAATAAAGATAATAGAGATAAAAAAAATCAATAGCACAGTATGCATTTGAGATGGTAAGTAACAGATTTTTTAGTTTTTTACATTGCTACTTTTTAACTTTACGCCCTCTTTAATAAAATATTTTATGAGTAGGAGAAGCAGGGAGAAGTTCCAAGTAGAGGAAAGCTTTATATTGCGCTTCATCAGCGGAAAATGGAGAGCCTGTTACAAAGCGCGCAAAAAAAAATATTGTATAGTTTGAGAATTTATATTGTTGTTTAAACTAATTTACTTTCTTCATTACATATTTTAATATACACATGTTTTTCTTTTTTTGGAAACTTTAGAAGAAGTTGAAGAAACTAATGCAAAAAGAATTGGATGTCACTCAAGGCAGCTCAGGAGATAGCTCTATGTGGGCAACTGATGATGCTTATTCTAAAGTGATCGGCAAAGATCGTCATGGTTGTGTTCGTGGTGTGGGATTTGGTCCAACACCCTCTATGCTAAGTGATATATCCTCAAACAATTCTCAGCAATTAAAGATCATTTCAATGGAAGAAATTTTAAGAGATAAAGATAGAGAAATAAATGAACTTAAAGAGAGATTAGCTTCTATTGAGGCCAAAGTAGATTCGCTTTTTTCAAAGCAATCGGATGCTCAATCTTCAAAGGTCATAAACTCATTTCAATTTCTAGACATTTAGTTATAAGTTTTAAAATAATTATTGCATGTGCTGTTTTTTTAATTGTTTCTTATCTATATCATAATCCTTTTTATAATGTAGGTTCAAGATGCCGGTAGTAGAACTGATTGTGATACTCCAAGTTGAAGTGAAATCTGATTGCAAAGCCAACATTTAATTGCAAGGTAAGTAATTCGTTTGTGTGAAATAATTATCATGATAGTCTTGTTTGTTCTGACTAATTTTATTTGTCGTGACTAATTATCATAACTATAAGAGCCTAAGAATATGGACTCATTTATCATCTATGAACATGCTTTGCCTAGTTTCCTGGAATGGAGTATTCTATAGAATATCTCATAGCTGTTCCAAATGCTTTGGTTTGTGCTTCATGGTTGTGAGCACACAATGTTAAAAAACTGGGTCCACATAATGTGCTGCACCTTTTTGCTTCCAATGTTTATATATTGAGTTACCTCTTAGATGTTTCTTCATTATAGCTCTGTTCAGCCATGGTAGAAAAAAAAATGTAGAATACTTAATACTTTTATTATTTCACTAATTTGAATTTTTTTTTTTTTTTTGCAGGAATTTTTAAAAAGGATGAAAGATTGGTGAAAATTTTTAATTCGGAGTGAATTCATTGAATAAGTTGAAAAACTTATAGAAAACTTTGGTTTCATATTAATTTTTTTCTTTTAGATTGAAAACTCCTTTGCATAAAATTTTTCAAGTAGACGGATGCATGGTGACTTGTTTTTTGTAGCAATCCTGGCCACCCATTTGCAGCTGGTTTAACACTTGGAAAGCTTTCGACAGTAACATTCGATAATTCTGGAAAGGAAACATTTGTGACAGAGGCTTGTCTATCTTGTTCCAAATATATGCTTTAAGATCATTTTTTTAGTTGTAGGTGATAGCATCTTAGAAATATTCATCTTATCTTTCAAATTTCTTCCTTGCTGATAAACTAACAACAGGCCATGGTCTTTTGCAAGAAAAACTCTTCTTCTCTTTCTTGTAATCAGCTCTTAATTTCATTAGTCATGTGTCTCATCTTCAGCCAATGCTTAAGTTTCTTCATGAAGAAGCCTATGGGCAGAATCAGGAATACTGGGAGGCCGAAATTCAGAGACCTTTTGAGGTTCAGATGGAGGAGGGACGGTCTCGTCTTATACAACTACTTCAAAGGACTATGATTAGTGCAAGTCCTTTGAATAAAATTTGGATTGAAGAACTTATAGAAAACTTTGGTTTTATATAGATTTTATTTCTTTTAGATTGAAAACTCCTTTGAATAAAATTTTTGATTGAAAACTCCTTTGAAAACTTTTGCTCTCTTTGGTGGTATGATATGCATGATTTGATTTTCTTATGTTATGCTAGTCTTTTTACTGGTGTAGCTTTGAAAAGTTGTCTTCGAGATAAATGTTTGAACCTTCGATAGCTTACTCTTAAATGTTTCGCAATATGTCGAACTTGTGCATCTGGCTTTATATTTTGATTCTGATATCAGTCCATGGACTGTGGACAAACCCTTGGAGGATTTGCTTCCTTCAGAGTGGAGTCAGGTACTTGTGTCTCTTATTTCGCTTTACCACTGCTTAGCATATAATCACGATCGAATTAAACTAAGCCTTATTTCGAACCATAATTTCATTTTCCTTGCATTATCATGTGTAATGGTTATTCTCTGTGCATTTTGCAGATTCAAAAGTTTGCTGCGCGATTCCCCAGTTATTCCATTGTGGAAGCATTCTTAAATTGTGTGAAGGTGTCTTGTTTCCTCCTCCTCTCTCTTTCTTTCCTGCTCTTTCTATAGTCAGTTATAAGCTCATTAATCTTTAGTATGCCTTTTGAATTAGATCATCTTATTGACCTCAATTTTAATCTTTTAGCTCCTGGACTTAATTTTATTTCCGCATAAAGTGCAAAACCTATCTGTGGTTTTCTCTCATTGGCATGCCTTTTAAGAGTAATTTGCATTTCAGTAGAAAATAAAATTACTACATTTTATTTTCTTTGATGTAGAAAATAAAATTACTAACCCATATTTGTGCCCATTAAGTTATTCTACCATCCATAGAGGCCTTTAATATGTTCTTAAATTGCCAGATTGTCATTTTTTATATCATCTGTTTACTTGGGTTAACCCTTTCATGCGCTATTTCCAGGTACAACATGTGCCACTGTCCTTACACGAGCAATATTTGCTGAAGGATGCAAGTCGGTGGCTGCTGGAATGAATGCAATGGATCTGAGGCGTGGCATCACAATGGCTGTTGACAATGTTGTAAGCAGCTTAAAAAGCAGGGCAAGGATGATAAGCACATCGGAGGAGATAGCACAGGTACTACCTCAGTAAGTGTAGTAACTAACAGGGATATAAGAGTTTAGTAACTCTCTTTGATAGGAAGAAGGTTCCTGTCCAAGATAGACATTAATCTCTTCTTGAAATGTTCCTCGCAAATGAGTGATAATATATTTAGAGATGACAAAATAAGGGAATAGTGTATATCTTAGCATCTCAAATATTGGTTGGATTAAGGAAAACGAGACTTTCTTTCATCAAATATATATGCTACTTCTGGAATGAGCTCATTAGGTTCGGTCTCAAGTTTTTCAGCATGTATATTTATACATGGAAAATATTGGTGCGACTTTTGCTTGTCATAGGTTTTTAATTATTTGTAGCCAAATTTATTTTTTTTCAATTTTGTCAACAGCTTCTCATTGAAGCCCAAAACCAAATTTATCAATTGGAAATTCTATTTTTGAGGCCAAGAAACCTATTTCAGCTTGCCTCTTGACTTGTAAGCTTTTGATCTTTTGTATTCCAAACATATGGTGGTTGCTTTTTGAGTAGAATTGTTCAAGAAACAATGGTGCTGCATCATCAGAATTTCCCAGTTTCATATATCTGTATATACAAATATACATGTACATAAGTTAAATACCCCAAAACCTTTTTCTTTTGTGTATAAATGTCAAATATTCTAGAAGAACTTTGCTACTTTACTACTGCAGTATTTTAAACGTTGTTGTACTTTATGCTTTTACGTTGTCTCATTTCTATTTTTTGTCTCTAATATTTTACAGTTTATACATATGATTATTTGTAGGAGAGAATCCTTTTGGACAGAGAAAGGGTGATGACTAAGACATGGTTTAACGATGAAAGAAATAGATGGGAAATGGATCCAGTTGGTGTTCCTTACGTTGTTTCAAAGAAGCTGGCCGAAAGTGCTCGAATTAGGCATGATTGGGGTGTCATGTATCTTGCACTTAAGGGTGATGATAGAGAGTATTATTCAAATAATTTAACTTCTCTTGTTTGACAATTGTCGGATGTAATTAAATTTAAATTTATTTGAATAATTAATTTGTTTTTATATCTGAATTTAAAAAGTCTTAAAATCTTGCCTAGTTTGTTTTTAATTGTATGTATTTGTATTTTAGATTGGATTTATAACAATTATAAAACTGTTGGTATAAATTTATTAATTTATACTAGCGCTTTTTACTAAATTTAGTAACGGTCGGAGAACCGTTACTAAAATTATCATTTTCTCCAACGGTCGTATAAAATGTCGGCAAAGATCTTTAGCGACGGAGATCTAACAGCGGTTACAGAATTTTTCCCGACAGTTTTAGAAGTGTTGGAAAAAATATTTCCAACAGTTTTAGGTACTTTTTCCAGCGGTTTCGACCGCTTCTAAAACTTAAATTTTTTGTAGTGATGATTTCAAGAGTATCATGATAAAAGAGTCTGAAATGACAGATTCGGAACTTATGTCATATTTCCTTGGTATTAAAGTGAGACAAGATGAAAGTAGAATCTTTATTACTCAAAAGAGATACGCTGAAAATATTTTGAAGAAATTCAAAATGGAACATAGTAAAGATATTAACACACCGGTTGTACGTGGAACGAAGCTTAGCAAAACTGATGTAGGAAGAAAAATTAATTCTACTCTATTCAAAAGTCTAGTAGGAAGTTTTCGCTATTTAATAGTAAGTAGACCAGATATAATGTATGGAGTCGGATTAATCAGCCGATATATAAAAAATACATTGGAATCACATTGGCAAGTGGCAAAACGGATTTTGAGATACATATATGGTACTATTGGTCATGGATTACACTAAAAATAAAAAGAGTTAAAATTAGTTGGATATACAGATAGTGACTGGATTGGAGATCAAGACAAGAGAAAAAGCACTACGGGATACGTCTTCTTTATGGGTTCTGCAGCTTTCACATGGAGTTATAAGAAACAGCAAATTGTAGCCTCATTAACGTGCGAGGCAGAATATGTTGCTGCGGCATTGGGAGTTTGTGAAGCAATATGGTTGAGAAACATATTACAAGAATTGGGTTATACTCAAAATTCTCCTACCCCAATTTTTATTGATAATAAATCAACTATTGAGTTATCTAAAAATCCAGTACACCATGGGAGATGTAAACAAATAGATACTAGGTACCATTTTCTTCGTGAAGAAGTCAAAAAAGGACGAGTAGAATTAATCCATTGTAACTCTGAGGATCAAATAGCAGATATCTTTACCAAGTCGTTACAATCCGAAATCTTTCAAAAATTTAGAGAGAAATTTGGAATTCGAAGTAGTAAAGACTGAAATTAATATTTTTAAAAATCGACATGAATTCAAAAGAAGTGTTAATTAGTTAAAAGAATATTTTTGCCATGGAATATTTTGTTTTGAACCGTGCAAATTGGGCTGATTGGTTTAAGTTAAAACTACATGTGAATGTAGTTTTTGGTTGAATTAACCCATTGGCATTATTGTGCATTGTTGACCGGGACATATAGAAGTTTTTGACCATTACATGTTGATCGGTGCTTAGAGTATTAAAGCAGTTGGCAGATAACATATGAATTTGAATTCGGATCTAAAATCAAAATTTAAATTTAAAAATTGAAACTAAAATCAAAATTAGATTTTATATATTAGGTTTTAGCTTTTTCTAACTTTAGGGCCTCTACTATTAGAAATTTAATTCTAAAAATTATAATCAAATTTTACAAAAAAGATTATACCAAACTGTGAATTAAAATTTATTTTTAACCCTAAAATTATTTGGTATAAATTAGGTCAAACACCCCCATAGGCTAAAAGTAACAGTACCCAGTAGAATTAAGTTCTAATTAACTGGCATGACCATTGTGTCTTGAATAGTACAACCTTTTCGGCTCTTAAAATTTTCAGGAATCTTGGAGTGGTAGTATCCACATCGGAGAATACAATCCAAGGCCCACTCTCTGCGCGAAATTTGAATGGGACTGATCTTCCTGCTCACCTGCGGCAAGATAAATCCGCACCGGTCACATTCAACAGTGCAGATTCGTCTCACCGCTACTGAGCAAAAAGATCTCCTCCCTGTGTAGAGAATCTTACAAAAGTTGCTGTATAAAATGCCTGAGTACGTCTCCTGTATTTTTGAAAATATATACGAATTCTTTTCGACAACAGAGCAGATAGTATCAATTTTTACTAGTATTTAGATTGAGTTTATTCAGACTGGCACATTCACTGATACATTTATTTAGTTATTCCTCCTGACATGCATTGTATTTAGAGGCATAATAGTGGTAGTTTTTCTTTATGAGCAATTTTTATAGCTTACCACCTCTCCTTTTCTTTTGCCTCTTGTAGACCTAGTGGCTAGGGGTGTCAACGAGCCGAACACGAGCGAGCTGGGGTCGGCTCGTGTTCGGCTCGTTTAATAAACGAGCCGAACACGAGCTGGCTCATTTAAATATCGAGCTGAAAAATTCGGCTCGTGTTCGGCTCGTTTATTAACGAGCCGAACACGAGCTGGCTCGCGAACAACAAGTTCGATTTTTATTCCTATTATTAGGTGTAAAATTAAAAGAAAATTAAAAAATTAAAATTTTAATCTAATAATTAAAATTCACAAAAAATTTATAGTCTAAAATCTAAATAGTAAAGTTTATATATATATATATATATATATATATATATATATATATATATATATATATATATATATATATATATATATATATATTCGAGCTGTTATCGAGCCGAACACGAGCGAGCTGACCCCAGCTCGTGTTCGGCTCGTTTATTAAACGAGCTGAAAAATTCGGCTCGTGTTCGGCTCGTTTACTAAACGAGCGATTCGATCTCGAGCTCATTTCGAGCCGAACACGAGCTGGCTCGCGAACAGCGAGCTGGATTGCCACCCCTACTAGTGGCTACGTCAGAGTTTATAAATACGAAAGAATTCGTATTTATAAATTATTTTAGATTATACAATATTCGATTTGATGATCAGTTTTGTTAAATATTATATTTTATAATTTTTCGACATCATTTACCAAACGATCAAAGAATTTCAAAAATAATTATATTAATGATCGATGCGGCATGTTTGTATATTTAATAGTGTAGAACAATTCAAATTAGACGAAATTTTAATAGAATATTCTACTTAACAACAAGAATGAGTTCAATAGTTTCCATTTGAAATTTAAATTTATTATTTTTATTTTTTATAAAATTATTATTTCCATCCGTTCATTTTAATATTACTCGTTTATTAGACAAATAAAATCAAAAAAATTATAAAATTTAGTTTCTATATAGTTCCAATATATTGTAGATCATATCTAACCGAGCTGATTATTGAATCGGATGTCCCATCATCGAAAATAATTTATAAATATAAAAATGTTCATACTTTCGAAAGTGTAAGAGCCTACCTCTAAAATGCATTCCTATATAAACTATTAATTAATTAACTATCTTATTTTACTTCTCTAAATTATATTAGCTTAATAAACTAACTATTTTACTTTCTTTTGTACGTAGACAAATTTAAGACTTCTTTAGATTTGGGTGTGAGAACAAAATTACTTCATAGTAAACTCAATGAAGATGGCGAATTCTGTTGTAGTTTTGCAACCTAAAAGAGTTTGGTTTTCTCTGTTGTACTTTAATTATTCAATCATTTGACCACTGTACGTTTCATTTGTAAAATGATTCATGAAATGAAAAAGCCATAGATGTCGGCTTTCATGCACTTTATCACCAAAATATTGGATAAGCCATGTAAATAATTGAACAAAATATGCCAAACAAAAACTCATCAATTTATATATTTAGACTTTCCTTGCAAAAATTATAAGAACCTATATATAGGAAAAAGTTGTTGAGTTTCGTGTTTCAAAACATTATATTTCCTAACAAAAAATCAAAAAAGTGAATTTGTGTGATTTTACTTTCTATATTTATTGTTTTTGTTTTTCGAAATCATCACTCGATTTTTCCTTTTTTTTTTTTTATCCCTACACTATAAGTAACAAATGTATAATTTTACATAAAAAATATTAAAAATACTAGTTTAAAATGGCAGAACATATATTCAATTTATTTCGACATAAAAAAGGCTTTTTTTTAAAAACGATCCTATAAAAATTTTTATTTACAAAAATAGTCTCAAAAAATTTGTATTTGCAAAAATAGTCCTATATCCGCCAACTGAGAGCCACGTGTACCCGTCACGTGGGCAGAGTGGATGAATTAGAGCAAGTTGAACCACGCGCTCGCAGAACGCGTGTTTAGACACGCGTTCTGAGAGCGCTTGTTCAGATTTTTTTTAATTTTTATTTTATTTCTTTCTCAAACAAAAAGATTTATTATTTTTTTAAAAAAAAATAATAAGTCAAAAAATATCTACCTAGAAAAAATAAATTTCACATTCTAATTTTTATTTTTTTATTTATTAAATATTTATATATTATTTTATATATTTTTTATATTTTTAAATTATCTCAAATAAATAGATTTTTTTATTATTATTTTCGTACCGCAAAAAAAAATTTATTTTTATCCTTTTGACGGAAAAAAAAAAAAATTCGCCAAAAGAATAAAAATAAATTTCTTTTCGCGGTATGAAAAAAATAAATAAAATAGAATATTCGTTTGTTTAAAAAAATTTAAAAATATAGAAAATATATAAAATAATATATAAATATTTAATAAATAAAAATATTGTTTTTTCATCAAAGAATAAAAATAAATTTCTTTTTGCAGTACGAAAAAAAAATAAAATATCCGTTTGTTTGAGAAAATTTAAAAATATAAAAAACATATAAAATAATATATAATATTTAATAAATAAAAAAATAAAAAATAGAATGTGGAACTCAATTTTATTTGCAAAAAACAAGGGCTTTTATTTGCAAAAATAGCCTCAAAAATTTGTATTTGCAAATAAAATTGAGTTCCACATTCTATTTTTTATTTTTTTATTTATTAAATATTTATATATTATTTTATATATTTTTTTATTTTTAAATTTTCTGAAACAAACAGATATTTTTTTTCGTACTGCAAAAAGAAATTTATTTTTATCCTTTGATGAAAAAAAAAATATTTTTATTTATTAAATATTTATATATTATTTTATATATTTTCTATATTTTTAAATTTTTTTAAACAAATGGATATTTTTTTTTTTTTCATACCGCAAAAAGAAATTTATTTTTATCCGAATTTTTTTTTCCGTCAAAAGGATAAAACCCACATAAAAAAAATAAAAAGTAATTAAAAATAACTTAATAAAAGTTTTTAATAAGTCTATCTATAGTATACTGAGCTTTACAAAATGTTAAAATCTAGTATAAAATGACTTATGGTATTGTTGGGGCTGAAAATGTCGCGCTGACCGTTGACCGGGCTCGGTAGTCGATCGGCCTTGAGTGGGTTGACCCTCTAGATGTGATGCGTCGCGTGCCAATGGATCCAGCGATCGAGCCGATGAGGGATCCGCTCGGCCGGGGTCTTCTCAATCAAACTCTCCCGACCGTCTGGTTTAGATTAGCCGAATCGAAATGTGGAGGTAGAGAGAGAGAGAGAGAGAGAGAGAGAGAGAGAGAAAGAGAGTTCGGTCTAGAGTAGCCGAACCGAGATGTAGAGACAAAGATTTAACACAGCTAAGGAGCTGATTAGAAATTATATTGCTTGTGAAGAGGGTTACAAGGGGAACTTGTAGCCAATTACAATTAATTAATCTAAGAAAGTAGTAAATACAGATATGAAAGATATGAAAAAGCAGGGGTGGTCACTAGGTTACGAGGTTGCAGGTCCTCTTTTCATTCGTTGGTTCGCTTATTTATACATTTACGAACCAATGTGTATAACCGCCGATTTTAGAAATTGGCGTGATCTAAAGGGAATCATCGTAAATTTTTCAACTACTTCCTTTTGAGTCAACTCTCCTCAATAGGATAATAGCTGAGGTTCATCCCCTAATCGACGCGCCGAAGCATAATTTTCGGTGCTTTTCAATGTTGGGCACCGCTTACCATTCCGCAAGCTGTTACGAGATTCGCGCTGAATCTCACACTCTTTTCTTTCAGAGTCTTTCCTTTTGGGGCTTGAGCAGCCGAGAATTGACTCTGACTTCGCCTCCCTCGTCCCTCGACTGGGCGACCTGGTTTTCGTCTTCAATCGAAGCCCAACCTGGATGAAGCGATGATCTTCTTGTTTCAGCCGCTTTTCCTATCGATTGACGCCCTTGGCCGATAATATACGTCATGTGTCACCTCTTCAGGTGACGAAAAATTTTGGTCTCAACAATACCCCCTCGGCAATCTCCTCACGTGTCGTTCGGGTGATTGTCGAAGTTGAATCCAAACTTGGCGTGCATCACGATATGCATGATCATCCCCGTACCCTAGCAAGATATCTGCTCACTACCCGTGGGATTTGCACACAGGTGTTGATCTTTCTTGGTTTTCGACAAATCTGTCCTTCGCCGTTTCTTCACTAAATGTTGCTATTTTTCGAGGGGCGACTATTATTATTTCGCTCCTTCTCGGCCGCCTATAAAAGGGCCCTACTTGTAGCTCTCTTCACATCACCTTCTTCCCTCGTGACGATTTCTATGCCAACGCTACACCAGTGCTCCGGTGGTAGCTTTTTCGTCTTTAAGAATACTTTCAAGGCAGCTTTTCAATCTAAATTCAGTGGCGTTCTGATGCCGGTCGATGAAGGTTTCTTTCCACTTTCGGGGTCTCCTCTGGGGAATCTCTTATATGTGACCTACCGATCCGGAATCTTACGAATGGTGGTCTAGCCGATTTTCGGCTGCTCACGACTGGTTGTTACTAAGAAGATCCTTTTGGGGAAAGGCCGACCTTTTGCCTCCATCTCTCGGAGTCGGAGGAATTCGAGCCATTCGACCGTATAGCTTCCACCGGGGAGAGGACTTACCAAGCTTCGACCAGCCTCTCCGTGCGGTCAGGTGCCTTCTTCTTGAGAAGGAACCGCATGATCCTCTCCCATTGGGTGCAGGGATCTGGGGAGCTAATTATTACTATGTATTCTCTCTCTCCCTTTCTATCGGCTCCAGTGGTGGTCAGGTGTCTCAATTTTCAAAAGGCAGTGTTTGATCCTACAGCTTTGGACCTTTTCTTGTCGCTGCCAACTTATTGGTGGCCATGTATTTTGACCCCCAACCGAGTGATCCGACCACGACCTTTTTTTTTTTTTTGAAACACTTTTGTATTTACTCTTTTCTGAGTTGTATATGTATCGGTTCATTAAATATGAAGTTTTCTTGCATTTTGCTCCACATCCTCCCAGAACCGATGGTGATATTTCAAATGTCTTCTATTGATCGGCTTCGATTCTCAGCCGTTAATGCAAAGCTTTATCGCCATTTTTCGGCGCCTTTTCATCGAAACGTTCTAATAGAACATCTCCGGCTGCACTACTTAATCTCGGCCTCTCTGGCCGATCATAGCCTTTCATCTATTTTCGGCTTTGAATCTACGATAGCTGAAAATTTCTTCCGGCCGGACCCTTCTAGCCAGCCTTCTTTTTCCGGGCTCAGGAAGAGCCCAACTCAATAATCTATTCGATAGGGCCCCTGTTATACCTATCTCGGCCGAATCATCATTGGCCTGAGGCTTCTCGTCTTCAGTCTCTTCGACCGAAGAGGTAGTAGTCGAGACCTCCGCGTGTCGCTCCTTTGGAAACTGCCTGTCGCGATTTCCCAGGCCGTTGGCTTTGCGCCAGATTGTCCCCTCGAGAGCTCGAATTTGGGCGTCCAGTTCCTAATGTACGCTTGTCGGCTCTTTTGCCGCCGTTTGCTGCGTGGTTGACTTGTCTCGAGGCGGTTCACTCGACCCCTCAGCCACTTGATCGTTTCGCCTCGGCTGAAATGATGTGCGAAACATAGAGCATGCCTCGCCCGGTCCAGGTCGTGGCCCTCGAGCCGTCGTCGCCTCCCTCTTTGCGTCGGCTTGGACTAGTTGTTGCCGACGTTTTTGCGTCTTTGTCATGGCCGAACCGTACCACCAGTTCGGCCCATGCGAAATGGGTCGCCATTCGGTCGTCCCTTCGGCCGATGGGTCCACATTCCTCAGGTGCTCCCTGAGGATCTCTCGCCTCTCCCATAACATCGGCCATGGCTGGATTTGGAGCTTCTCCATTAGGCGAATTGCCATAGCGTCCACTTCCCCCATCGTAAGCCAAGGGAACTCAACATCAGGCGCAAAGGGTGTTGCCCATGTTCGCGGCCTGTTGTCCCTGTGATGCGAGACTCGGGGCTTCTGCCCCATGCGCTGGCAGAACCTCTTGCGGGGCCTGGCCAGATATGGGCGCAGTTGTGGCCTATTCATTTCTCCTTCTTCGCCCTTTGGGCTTAAGACTCCTCAGGGTGCCCTGTGTCCTCGGCTTTCCTGGTAACTAAAGTAGGGGCCTTGTTGTCGTAGTGGGGCTCCTAGTCCCCCGTGGCCGCTTGTTTCCGGCATCGGCCTCCTTAAACCATAAAGATCATTCAGGACCCGTTGGATTGCCCGACCCTATTCGTCCTTCTCGCTCTTCTTCTTGGGAGATAGTTTGTTGGACCTATTGGCCGAATGCTGATCCGGTACCGGGTTATGGCGAACCACGCCTTTGCCCAAATCAGGGAGGGCGAGCCACCTCTTAACTTACTCGGGCATGCCAACGAAGAATGTGCCCCAGTCTTCACTGGTCATCTCAGCCTTGCATCGTGTACAGAGCCGAGGAACGATGCTCGCCGACATCCCTTTTTGAGGAACTCGGATTTCGATGCCAGCTCCTCTTCCTTCGTGTCTATCATGTTCACATGTGGGGGAGAGGGATTAGTTTTTATTTCATTCTTACCGCCATGGTCGGCAAAAATAAGCTGACCCTTGTCGATCTCCTTTTGGATATGTTTCTTCCAGGCAGTGCAATCGCCTATTCGGTGGCTCCCTGAATTGTGCCACTTGCAGTACATCCGTTTTTGGAGCTTTTCGTTTGGAGGAATCATTTGACCCCCTGGAGTCTAATCCCCCAATCCCGGAACAAACGATCGAAAATCTGAGTATAGCATCAGAATAAATAAAGGAAGCTCAGATTTTCACATTTCATCAAGTCCAGTATGAGGTAATCAATCCACAGTAATAATTTGATCAAGATTAGGTTCTTCTCTGGTTGCAAGTAGAACCCAACATGAGCTTTATCAATTCCAAAGAGATTTCCTAACATTATGTCTTTTTTTTAAAATTACTATAGATATATTAGATATATAATGTACTCTAAAATTACTATAGAAAAATTATATCATATATTATATATAGTAATTTTTTACTATATAGTAATTTGATAAATTACTATAAATATTTCATTTTATTTGATGTGATATTTTCAAAAAATATTAAGAGATACATTTAGGAAAAATATATCACATATTATATATAGTAATTTTTGACTATATACTAATTTGATAAATTACTATAGATATATATAATATAGAATTCCTACTTTGTTTTTGTTGATGTGATGTGATATTGCCTTTTCCTAGATATTGAATAGATCTTTGACAATTTATGGCAGATTTGCTATGATATATCATATTCTCAAAAAATCTTATCAATTCCAAAGAGATTTTCTAACATTATGTCTTTTTAAAATTTTGTTCATGTGATGTGATATTACCTTTTCCTAGATGTTGAATAGATCTTTGACGATTTATGGTAGATTTCCTATGATATCTCATATTCTCAAAAAAATCTTCTCAATTCCAAAGAGATTTTCTAACATTATCTCTTTTTTAAAAAATTATTATAGATATATAATCTACTCTAAAATTACTATAGGATAGATTTGCTATCATATCTCATATTTCCAAAAAATCTTATCAATTCCAAAGAGATTTCATAACATTATGTCTTCTTTTTAAAATTACTATAGATATATAATGTACTTTAAAATTACTATAAGAAAAACATATCATATATTATATATTCTAAAATTACTATAGCTCGGGCTTTATACTCTCGACTCCTTGCCGGCTCTAGCAACTAGCACGTATACGGCTAGCGATCTTTTAAGAACCTAGCCGCGTATACCTCGGCTGCATATACTTCGTCCTCTTTGGTCAAAGATTCGCCTTCGCTCATCACTAGCCCACTCACCGGCCTGTCCTCTATTTTGAAGGTTTTGCAGATGACTTCCTCCGCATGGGCGTGGATGTCGGTGAGCCCTATTGGAGGTGTTGGGGCCGTCGGTTGTGCCGCTGGAGGTGGCAACCCGTATTGACCGACCTGATTCTGAGGCGGTCCCTGAGGAAGGACATGCTGAGCATTCCTGCCCCCAGCCGCTTCGGCGAACCCGGCATGAGATACCTGAGTCGCCGGCTGTACTAGAGGTGGTGGCAGCCCGTAGTGGCCAGCCTAAAGTTGAGGCGGTCCTCACAGGGGAACCTGCTCGGCATACCTGCCCCAGCTATTTCGGCGAGTTCGGCCTGAGGTACTGAAACCGCTGGCTGTGCTAGAGGAGGTGGCGGCCCATATAGGCCAGCCTGCTGCTAGAACAATCCCTATGGAGGGGCCTGTCCGCCGATCCTACCCCAAGCCTGAGGCTGGACGAACGGCAGTGGGGGAGGCAGAGCAATCCCCGAATAGCTAGGCTTTCGATTGCTAGCTGATGTTCTGCCGTATCGGCCACATCCTCATTTGGTATGGGGTCCACTGCGACTGTCTTGCCCCGAGCGGCTGCGCCGCTTAATAAGCCACCACCAACGGTGCAACTCCCTGGGGTTGCCCCGTCGGCATTGCTAGTGCCATCGACGTTGATTGCATCGACAATTGCTGGGGGTACTATGGGGGCAAATCCTCCATTTGTATGGCTCGCTTTGGGCAGAAAATGGCCTGAGCTGACAGTCTACCTAGCTGTTTTTTTTGCGACGCAATTGCGCTTTCTTAAAGAAATCTAGCGCTTGGGTCATTTGCCAAAACGCCTCTGCTAGGCTCGACTTCTTTTGAGCCGACCGTCCACAAATACTGCTATTCGCAGACATCTTTCAGCAAAAGAAGTAAGAACGTGCGAAAAAAATTGTTGGGGTCGAAAATGTCGATGGTCGATCGGCCCAGGGTGTTCGTTTGACCCTCTAAAATGTGATGCGTCGCGTGTTAATGGATCAAACGATCGAGCCAATGAAGGATCTGCTCGGCCGGGTTCTTCTCAGTTACTCTCGCGATTGTCCGGCTTAGAATAGTCGAATAGGGATATCGAGATAGAGAAAGATGCAAAGATGCGATAAACGCAAAAGGCTAAGGAGACGATTGTGGGGTGAAAATTGTATTGAGTGGAGTGGGGTTATAAGTGTAACAGGTAGCCAAATTACAATTAATCTACTCCTAGGAAAGCAGAAAATTAATCTAGGAAAATAATAAAGATAGAAAATACAAAGGTGGTCATGGCTTATGAGGTTGCAGGACCCCTTCTTCTTCGATGGATCGGGTATTTATATATTTCCGAACCATGTGTATAATCGCCTTACTCCCGAAACCAGCGGGAGGTCAGCATTATCAGAGCCGACCTTGTCTCAGCTATTCGGGCGAATGACCCGAATGATAGAAAGTAACGAGAGGACCCAAGCGTCCCTCGAAAGAAACAGTCAGGCACAGGACGCCCGGTTCGATTTGATGTTGGCTGCGATAATGGCTAGGAAAGAAAATGCGACTTAGTTGGGCAGGCCCCAAATGAGCCATACGGTGGAGGGTTTGTCCCCACAGCACTCCAGCAATTGCCGATACAATCAATCTCCATTACACCGGTTATGCCGACAATGCAACCCCATAGAACTCCGCCCAAGTAAGCAGCTGGGTCCCAGGCGGACCGACAGTCGCACTTAGCGCCACCAAGCCTCGGTAAGGTGCTCCAACAAGTTTGTCGCCAAAAGAACCTGAAATCGCTCAATCGCTGTGATCCAAGACTTTGCCTCCCACGGCTCCAAGCTCAATCCTGCAACTCGGGGTGGATCAGACTGTCGGGACTGGCTCCATCAATCGATGATGTCCCAAAGCTCATCTACTATCCGCTATCCACCCTACCTCGGTGCCTCGGCACTACTCTTCGGCACGGAGGGTGTTGCTCGCTCAATCGGTGCCACTGGGACAGCTGGAGATGCCATTGCATGGGAAGAAAGTACTGGAGGACACTCATGCGGTATTGCAACTGGCTCTGCTCTCTGCTCCGACAGGCGCATCAAACGTTCCATGGCCTCCTCCTGGCATCGGACAACCTCCGACATCTGTGCTATCTGGGTCCATAACTCCTGGGTCTCGCTCTGCTCTGATAGCTCTGCCTCCCGCTGCTCGGGTTACTCATCAGATGCGGGATGTGCCCTCTTCACTACACGACGTCTTAGGGGCATCGTAGTCCACTGCACAATAACAAACATCAGGACACAACAACCATTCGACCCAATCCAGCGAAAGTCTAAGACATGTCATCCATTCCATAGCATTATGTTGTTTGTAGCCAACATAATCACTTAGGAGAATAAACATGCCAATCACTCATCCCGTCTCTGGGGAGAGGTATAAAACTCAATCAGGACTCTCGCTAAAAGTCACGACTCTCACGTAGTCATCCTAATGTCCAACCACAAGCCTAGGGTTTCTAAGTCCACAATGACCTACAACCTAGGCTCTGATACCACTCTAATCTGTCACGCTCCGGCATCGAAACTGCGACCCGGGCCCGCCAACAGATCCGCCGCCCATACGGAAAATCCCGTATAGACGAAGCGTCTATAACCTGCAAAAAGAATGATACTAAAGCTATACAGATATCAGAGCTGAAAAGTAAACTACTGAAAGACTAAAATCCAATCATTGTACAACTGAAAATAAAGATATAATATTCATCTCTCAAATACGATCAAATACAATATCGTCAGAATAAAATAACCAAAACTAAATAAGGAGGTAAACCCAATAATACATCAGTGTACAGGCTCTCAGTACAAGTCAGATCCTCACAATACAAATGTCTCACAAAAGTAAAAATAAATAAATCAATTGCTGACTGTACTAATAGATCTCCAATGAAGGGGTACCGCTACTGCTACTCTCCAAAGACAGGTATGGATCTAGCTCGCGACTCCCTCGCCTCGATCAGCAACAAGACGGTCAGCAACTGGAAAGTAGGTCCCTGGGGAAAAACACCACAGCGGGTGTGAGAACTACATCCCACAGTAGTTCTCAGTGGGTACCGCCACCAATCCCGACGGTCTGCCCACTAAGTCTACTAGAGGCATAAAGTAACAAATGCAGTACTGAAAGGAAAGGAGCTGGAAAATAACTCTACAGCTATTATGCCTCTATCTAAATACTCAAGAAGTGAAACAGATGGAAACATGATGCATCTACTAACTTTCAAATATAATCACCCAATCTACACTGACTGCCTCATGGGGTCCAGTCAAATCTGCGCCCACCTACTGCCGCACATCCACAAGAGGACGGGTCTACCGTAGGGCGTCCGTGACTGCCAAAACTGGCCCAGCCAGAGGGACTGCATCGACAAGTCGCGATAGCAAAGTAACAGGCCCAACTCCGGAGTGGCACTCGAGGGGCGTGACCCCACCGAGGAAAATATCCGCGCATCTCTGTCGAGCTCAATATGGCTCATGCAGGTTATAGTCCAATCGACGATCAACAAGATCGACAGTACCCGAATCATCTCTCTAACTCACTAACAGGAAACACTCAAACAGTCAGGACCGCTATCGACCCAACGGCTCCCCAAAAAGAATATCAACTCGACATGCAAACTCACTAGCTGGGTATACTCCACAGCCAACAATAATGAAGGGTCCGAGAATTCCGAAAGACTAGAACCTACAATCCAAATCAAACAAGAACAGGCTCTGGGCATAGCCCTTCGTTGTTCCCGACCCAGAGAAAAAGGCAGCCCTTAGAACTCAGACCACTCGAATCCTCTCGAGTGGGGAAGTTTACAGAAAAAAATGTGACATTTATTACTGAAAACCATTTTTCACTCAAACCCACACGGGGTGAGGACTAAAAGTAGTTCCTTTTTAAAAAACCATCTTGATTTGAGGAAAACCCATTTTTAATGATTTGTAGTTCTTTCAGGAAAAACAGTTAGAAAAATAAGTTTTTATACACAAACCCCGAAGGGCTAATGCTTTCGTCCAATCAAACAAGAACAGACTCCGGCGACCCTTCGATGTTTGGAAGAAAAAAAAATATTGGTTGACTAAAATTATATGTGTCCGAAAAGGTTCCGGGTTCAAGGTCCTGCTATGACTGGTATACTACTACTACTAGCACAGTGGAGACACATAAACAGAGAAACAAGACATTCCGGGACCACCGTTCACCCAAACGGCTCCCGCCACAGATAAAAGACCAGCTACATCTACATACTCCCCTCTGCTCCCAAGCACGAGTGTAACATGCATCCCACACTAACAATAAATCCCAACCACTCGGCCCACTACCCGGGCGAGGACAAACCCTAAGTCCAGGAATAGAGTATAATGTGTGGATGTCTAAAGCATAAATAAACCTAGCCCAAGTGAGAGTTTTCTACTAGTCTGGTTACACATGCAACATATGACGGGGTGCTAGGTCAAGTTCCAATAATAGCAATTAGTTTAACTAAAGCAGGATCAGGGAACAATAACCAACAGGATATCAATAATAACACAGGAAAGATAACATCTCTCTCTCTCTCTAACATGCATTCTAATCCATCTCATAACATGCATGTTCCCTATATATATAATAGAATTAGTAGATAGTCCATTGATTTTGGAGGCGAAGCAACCCACCTGAAGCGCGCGTTAAACCAAGATCCAAATAAGCTAAAACTGCACGGGGATAAATCCTCAGATTCCCACAATTCCAACGGGCCTAAAAACACCCAAAAACTCCTTCTGGTTACAAAGATATAGCTCAAACATTACAAACAATACAAAATTCCAAGTGTACAGTTTTGCTGAAATTTCAGTCCCAAAGAAGCATTATTATCACCTTCGAGGTAAATTCCAAAAATTTTAGTAAAAATATGACGGTGATCCTCGCGATGTGTAGATATCAATTGAGTCCTCAAACGTTGAATTCCAATACTCGAGTGCAGAGATAAAAATCCGAGAAGGCTCTGCTGTCTAGAGGAACTACCAGCAAAATAGGGGCTTAGAGATGCCTCGTAAACCGTGCCAAGAATTTCGAATGAAGCAAGATGACCAACACAAAAATCGAAGGCCTACCTCTCGTGAATCCGACGCCGTGAAAATAGTCCAAAAATACCGTTGGAGTAGCCCTGTGGACCTCGCGAACCAAAATGCGACGATAACGGGCCTCCGATGAAAGAACGTCGCTCTGCGCTAAGATGCCGAAGTCGTCGATGCCGCGGCCTCCAAAAATTCCGAACTTCCTTCGTAAGATGCAGCACAAGGTGGGGAACAAAATTTCTTAGGTCTCAAAGGCAGAGGAGCTCGGAAAAAGGGGCTAAAGGCCCAAGGAACATGCCTATTTATAGGCCCACACTAAAAAAAGAACCAAATGGGCTTTTGGGCCCAATTCCGAGCGTCCGCAAGGTTTCGGGCAGCTACAGTGTTGGGCCGGCCCAACACTGTGCGCGCCCAAATCGCTGAGGAGCCGCCACATGTCCCCTCCGCGTCTCGCGCGCCCGGCGCACGCGCTCCCGCAAATCGCGGAGCGCCGCGTGGCCGCGCGGTCCACAGCGGGAACTGTGGGCCGCGGTTCACGGCGGCCCAGTCGGGTCGCTGCGCCCGCCAATGGGCGGGCGACACGTGGCCTGGCAGGGTCCACGGTGCGTCGCACCCGGCGTGTTGTCACGCGTGCGTTGACCGCCCAATCAGCGCGCGACACGTGGCACGCCCACCGTTGGCTGCTCCCGGTGCACACCAAAATCTGTGGACCGCGCTACCCGCCACTGCGCACGTGCCTGCCCGCGCCCCTGTCGCAGCTGCCCGCTGCCGCCGGCGCTGCCCTGGCCTGCCGGAACAGTAACTCCACGCCTCGAAATCCGTGTTTTGGCATCCGGGCTCCGAAAAACACAAGTAGTCCATTTTCATCGTTTTCGCGCGCGAAGTCCAAATCCGATGTCTGTTTTGCCCAATTCCACTTCTAAAATTTGTCGAAGGCATCCGGATAGGTATTCTTAATCCAAATTTCGCGCTGGGTTCAAATCTGAGGTCTGATTTGCGCGCAACTATCACCAACACACATCATAGGCCTTCAGAAGTCATAATTCACACAACAAAAGCTCTGCGGAGATCCGGATCATCACAGTATTATTGAGAATTAGTAGATGCATCATGTTTCATCTGTATCACCCCTTGAGCATTTAGATAGAGGCATGGTAGCTATAGAGTTATTTCCAGTCTTTTCTTTTCAATACTGCATTTTTTACTTTTTGCATCTAGTAGACTTAGTTGGCAGACCGTCGGGCTTGGTGGCGGTACCCACTGAGAATTACGTGACGGTGTAGTTCTCACACCCATGGTTGGTGACTTTTTCCAGGGACCTCTTCTCCAGTTCCTGCTACTCCTGTTGCTGATCCTTCTGACCGAGGTAAGGGAGTCGCGAGCTAGATCCCTACCCTCTCCAGCGAGAGAGTAGGAGTACCCCTTTTGGTGATGTGCTAGTACTGCCCTTGATTTTGGGATGTATCTTGTACTTTTATTTTGGAGAGACTTATGTATTGTGAGGATCTGACATGTACTATTTGGAGTTGTATGTATTTATTTCAGTAGTTTATTTTCTCGCTCTGATATCTGTTTAGTGGTTAGTATGATCCTTTGCAGGTTAGTAGCTTCGTCTATACGGGGCTTCCCGTATGGACGGCGGATCTGTTGGTGGGCCCGGGTCGCAGTTTCGACGCCGGAGCGTGACATGAGTGATCTCCCTCAACGTCTTCGCTTTCTAATTTATAGTTGTTTTTCTATTCTATATTGCATTAGATAAATCTAGTCAAAGTAGAGATTTCATGTTAAATGACGAACCTTAAACAGAAATAGAAATCCTAACTCTTGAAGTTAGAATCTTTGTACATACATATCTTATAGTTATTGTTAATTATATTTCTTTGGTTAAATATACTTAGTAAGTATGATATAGTAGTGTGACATCAATTATGCAAGATAAAATGACATGTAAAGCTTGATTCATGAAAGTGCACACAAGATGTTAGATGAAATGTCAATGTAGTTACAATATCTGTATATGTGTTTAATAATGATATAATGAATATAAATATGTGGTTATGGCTTGTGAGAGCCAAAATGAGCTCACCGATCAATTCAACGTGTGAGGGTCGCTCCCTGCAAGTCGCGGCCCTCCCAGTAAATTGTGGCCATCCGTAGGTACAACCTAGAGAGGATGTGATTTTTTTGCCTCACCCCAGCTGTTGAGTGCCGATGTGCAGTTTGTGTACGATCGTTCGATGCCCCACTAAGTAAGATGCAAGTTTGAATAGAGGTAGTTTGGCCGAGGTAAGTAGATATCGAGTAGTCAGCATAACTATGTAAATTGATGCATGTAAAAATGATGGTTGACACATTCGAGATAGTTGAGTCATGATAGTAAACTTTACTTGTTATAAACATTTATTATTCCGCATCTACTCTCTCTTATTTTATTATTATGTTTCTAGTAGACTTACTGGGTAGAACGCCTTCTTACAACAATTATATTCACTAAAAATTATTTTATATATTTCTAGCTCACGCCCTTCTTGTTGGGTTTTATTTCAAAGTTTCCCTCGTCCTCCGCGGATGATCGAGGTACTGGATCATGCAGTAGCTAGTTCTCCACCCTTTTTTTTTTTGGTGTATTTCGACGTGGAACCTTTTGTAAAACTCTATTGCCAGGAAGTTATATTATTTAAACTAAATTTGTAATAGTTCATTTGGAATTTGTAGTTGTAATAGAATAGTAGTTTTATACTCTAATACTCCAACTCCTATGAATCTCCAATTTATTTATATGAGTTAATTGATGTTGGATGCCGCTTCGTGTGTATTGAGGGAGTATTGTGCACGCAATAGATCTGGCCATGCTACTAGGGCTACTTCAACTCAAACACGGAGGGTGACATTATTTTACATTTTACCTATTATTTAATTAATGTCTCTTAATAAAATTATTAGATTTTGTCTAAAATAATAAATTTGTTACTATTAATATAAAAATTGGCAAGAAAAAAAATAATTTGGTGCTATTAATCAGAAAAAAATAGTACAGGATTAAAAATGGAAATAAATTTAAAATACAATATAAATTGATAAAATGTAAAAAAAAAAAAAAAAAAAGTAAAACATATATATATATATACATATATATATATAATAATATGATATACCTATTATTGAATGTATATATAATATATATATATTGCTCTATATATACTGTCTTAAAAATAGTATAATACAAAAAATAAAATAAAAATTAAAGTACACATGTAGTAGAACCTATTTACTCATTTCTCACTATCATGGCAAGACCTCGCAAGACTTGCTCGATAAAGAGTCTGCTTGGCCTAAATCCCGTAAAAATAATTTTCATAAAATTAATTTCAATTTAAAGAATTAATTTTGATTAAAAATTGCAAAAAGTTTGGGCGTATTTAAATGAAAAGCAATTTTTTGAGTGATTTTATAACATTATTTGGCAAAAAAAGATTACTATCGATAGATAATAATTTTTTCAATGAAATTTATTTAAAATTTGAATTTAAATTTAAACTTTGATTTTAAATTTAAAATTTGAACTTGAATTTAAAATTTTAAATTTGGGCAAACACTTAAAATTTATTATTTTAATTTAAAATATAATTTTAAATTTAAATTTTAAAAATTTAAATTTAAAGTTGAATTTCAAATTTCAAATTTCAAATTGAATTTAAAATTATATATTTAGACAAAAATTTAAATTTTAAATTTTAAAATTAAAATTTATAATTTTAATTTGAAATTTAAATTTAAATTTAAAAATTTAAAGATTAAAATTTAAAATTATAATATTTAAAATTTAAAACTTAAATTTAAAATTTAAAATTAAAATTAAAATTAAAATTTTCACAAAAATTTAAAGTTTGAATTTTAAAAAATTAAAATTTTTAATTTGAAAATTAAAACTTATATATTAAATTTTAAATTTTAAATTTTAAATTTTCAATAAATTTAAAATTTGAACTGTAAAAAATAAATTTTAAAAATTCAAATATATAAAATTTATAAATTTAAAATTTAAATTTAAAACTTGAATTTAAAATCAAAATAAAATTTGAAATTTTAAAATTAGAATATTTAAAATTTAAAGCTTGAAATTTAAAATTTAAATTTTAAAATTCGTAATAAAAATTTTGCAAAAAATTTAAATTTTTAATTTTAAAAATTTGAAAATTTTAATTCAAAAATTATAACTTGATTTTAAATTTTATAATAAATTTTAAATTTTAAAATTTGAAATTTGACATTTAAAATTTAAAATTTGAAATGTAAAAGTCAAAATTTAAAATTTTTAATAACAAAACGTAAAACTTAAATTTAAATTTTGAATCTAAAATTAAAATAAAATTTTAAGATTTGAGTTCAAAATCAGAATCATATTTTAAAAAGCAAGTTTTAATTAATTTTAATTTTTAACCTCAAAAATTTATAAATTATTTTTAAAAATTTAAATTAAATTTTAAAAACAAAATTATCAAATATTTATTTTTAGATTCAAAATTATTTTTTAAAAAAATTAAGCTAAACAGCTAGTCACAAAATTTCATGTGCAATGATAAGGCAAGACTTCCTTTACAAATTTCGTGGCGTCAATGATTGAACCCTTGAAAAGATCTGGCCAGACACGAGAGGTACGTATTACTTTCGACGTTGCTGTCACGTTGCAATCGCTGTTTCTGTTTTGACCTAGACATGATGTAGACCACTGTTTATGATTAATTGCCCCCTTGCTCTCCTAAATTTATATTCATCTCTTTTTCATACGGCTAGATTCCTTATCTTTTATATTTTATTTAAATTTAATTTTAATCATTTAATTTTAATATTTAATTTTTATAAAATAAATTTTTTGCCAACTCTAATAACATTTTACCTGTTTATATAAATCACGATTATGATATAGTAAGTTACGGAGCCTCGGCTTTGATTTTTTCCATGTTTTCAGTTGCAATAAGTATCTTTTATAAGATTGCAGTGGATGTAAGCGCATAGATAGACATTGAGCTGAGACTAAGACTTAACTGTTGTGGCAATTGGCGCACATACTGAAGAAGAGGTTCTAGTAGTTCAATTAATTTTAAAATTAAGAATTTAATTGTGATAAATAGAAGGTGGGGACCAAAGTAAAAATTAGATAAAGGTTGAGACCATGGTGCAATTCTTTCCGAACAGTAAATTATTTGAAAAATACTACTTGTACACTCTAAATGGGGCCTACATCTTACACTCTATTTATTTTAGGATGGAATGAATTTTACTATTCATTTTTGATATGACTAGAAAAATTAGGTAAAGGTTGGGGACCAAAGTAAAATTAGGTAAAGGTTGAGACCAATGATGCAATTCTTTCCAAACAGTAAATTATTTTGGAAAATACTACTTGTACACTCTAAATGGGCATATATCTTACACCTTTTTATTTCAGAATGGTATGAATTTTACTAATCACTCTTGATATGACTAATAGAATAGCCTTCATCACTGAATGGATAAAATTTACATCATAGATTTATTTGGAGTGTGCGAATAGCATTGCTTCTTTTATTTTATGTTTCTTTTACCTTTTTTATTTTTACTTTTAAATTCGTTGCCCCGAAATAAGACAATAAGGATCATAAAAAGACATTAATAAGGTTTTGAATTGGACTTGACATAATTATATCCTATTTTATCTATCAGTAAAAATTTTGGGCTATGTTGGTAACGAAATAATATTTTAAAAAATAAATATTTTTATTTTTAGAATAATTTATTATTCTAGAATATAGAGCAATAAAAAATATATATATTTGGATTGATATTTTCTTATTACTTAGTATAACCAAATTTTATTTCATAATTTTATTAAGAATAATAAAAAATAATACAAAAGATTAATTAAATTTTTAAAATATCAAAATTATCATTATCTATTTCTTTTATATATAAAATATTTAATATATGTACACTAATGCATATAAAAATAATATTTTTTTTTAATATAAAATAGTTAAAATATTATATCTAATACTATTATAATCATATTATTATATAAAATATTTTAATATATTATATAACATACTTCAATAATAATATTATATAAAAGTACATAAAAAATTTTAAATATAAATAATTAAAGACATATATTTCAGAACATTATATATTTAATATATTATTACCTTTTATAATATTTTATTTTATATTATATAATATATTTTATGATAATAATATATAATATAAATAAATTTATAAAAGTAATAAAAATAATAGAATATCATATAACATAATAATAGTACTGCTAATAATAATAATAATAATAATAATAATAATAATAATAATAATAATAATAATTACTAATAAATAATTTGCATAAAAAAATTTGTCGATTTTCCGTTTTGGCAAAAGTAGACCGTCTTTTTCATTTTTACAGCTTCGATCCGAAATTTTAAAAATTGCCTAAAATATTTTTATTCTTTTTTCTCTTTTTTTTTTTTTCTCTCGTTCTTTTTTTTTTTTTCGCTCGAGGTTCGTTTTTCTCCTCTTCTCCTTCTCGAGCTCACCGCCTAACTCCCCCACTCTCGTCTCACGCGACGTCCAAGTCGTCGCCACCCTTGTCGCCGTCATGGATCCCGCCGGAACGCGGCCCCTCAACGCCACATCCACGCCCACGCCCACGCCCGCGCCCACGCGTATCTGATGGGCACAACATTGCGGGTGTGGACGCGGGCACGATAGGAACAGGCGTGACTTCAAAGGACACCGCTCCAGCAGGTCCATGGTGGCAGTTGAGAAAAAAATGTGGCAGATAGAAAATAATAATAATAATAATAAAGAAAAAAAAAGAAAATATTTCTTTTGGGGGGGGAAACCATTATGCATCGTCAGTGCTATAAAAATGCCAAGAACTACAAAAGAAAGAAGATGATGATGATGAAATTTGACTACTTCATAAAAATGTTGCATTGTTTCAAATAAAAGTTATACTCTTTGATATGAAAATTGTATTATTTAAGACGAAAGTTGTACTCATTAGGTGAAAATTATATTATTTGAGCGAATATTATACTGTTTGATACGAAAATTATACTCTTTAAAAATTATACTATTTGATGATTCAACTTTTTAAATTCGTCGCCGCACTCTCATGCCCCGCCACCCTAGCCCCGCACGACGTCTAAGCAGTCATCACCCTCGTCGCCACCATGGACCTCGCTAAAGCGCTACCCCTTGAATCCCCTAGCAG
>CM054930.1:27333382-27465882 GCA_029168755.2 Tillandsia fasciculata
TGTTACCTCATTTTTGACAAGCTCACTGGGATTACTAGAAATCCCCTAAAATATGACAATTAACGAGAACAATTGGGACAAAGTAACGTGCTGAGAACTATTGGGACTACTAACAGGACTACTAACAGGACTACTAACAGGACAACTAACAGGACAATTAATGAGAACCATTGGGACAAAATAATATGACAAATGACAAGGACCGCTGGGACAAACTCCCCTAAAATTTAATATAACCCCACAAATAATATGATGACTTATATTGGGACACTGTGATTGAGACAAAGGCCATGATCTCGCATGCAAATGACTTTTATTCAGTAAATCAATGTTTTAAACCTTTGACACTATTTACGACTTTTAAAAATAAAGACAGTTGCATGCATGCCCGGACATCAGGTAAGGCCACTATTCATTGCTACACTATCATATTGGGATTTGAACATGTTCATTGTTGTCCTTGCATTCATATGTTGTTGCTCAAGTGTGAGCAGGGGTTTGGGATAGTGTAGCCAAGGTTGTGCTAGATTGTGGACTTGTGGGGTATTGCGGTGACCGCGGACAGTAGGCGGTTGACCAGATGTTTATCCTTGCATCAGATTGGGGTTGAGTTTGGTTTATTTATTGCATCAGTGGGGATTGGGTTTCTGTAGTGGATGGAGTTTCCCACTTTGATCATAGTCATGATCCAGTCCTGCTATATTGAGACATGTGCTACAGAGATACTTGTGATACTGATGACAGAGATATTTTACTCGTGTGGGTCGCTCCCCTCGAGTGCCACTCCGGAGTAGGCTTAGGACCGAGCCGTGTGCCGGTCGATTGGATATTATGGGATGCGAGCCTGGCCGATCAGATACTGGTTCTTGAGCAGGCAATACCAGTTGTGTACTGGTGCTAGATTGGGTTTATTTGGCACAGATACTATTTCTGATGCATGCATACAGTTTTGACAGCATAGTAGTGATAGTTTTCCTGTTTCAGCATCTTTTGTATCTACCACTTCCCCTTTCCCTTTTGCCTCTAGTAGTCCTAGTGGGTGCGTCAGAGTTGAGGTTTTACCCACTAGGGGAGGCTACTGGTTTATCTGGTAGTTCTCACCCCCATTATTGTTTTCTGTTCTTTCTTCTCCTTTATTTTGCAGAGTCGTCTGCAGGAGCTGCTAGGCCATCGGCAGCTGATCGAGGTAAGGGGATCGCTGAATAGATAGATCTCCTGTGGGACTGAGAGCTGTAGATAGATTGTACCCTCCACTCAGACTGTAATATTCTCCTTTTATTTTGGGTCTGGCTTCCGCCAGCTGGTTGTATTATTTTGGTGAGCTGGGAGATTATTGTACATATTACAGCTTGTATTTGTATTCCAGTCTGAGATACTATGTGGTTCTTCTATTTCAGCTCTGTATTATGCTCTTTTATTGTATATATTATATCTGAGCAGGTTACCAGCGCTTCGTGTACGCGGAAAATTCCGTGTGCACGGCGGATCTGTAGACGGGCCCGGGTTCTGGTTTACACCCGGGGCGTGACAGATTAAGTTGGTATCAGAGCTTAGGGATAGGTCAGTTGGGACTTAGGAAACCCTAGGCTTTTGGCAGACCCTAGGATGATAGGGCATGAGAGACGTGACATTTTGCGAAAGTCGTTGATTTATTTTGTTTGACTCTTCCAGTGAGAGAAGAGGGATCGACATAGCCTATTTCTGGTGGACAGTTATGTTGGCTGCAGACAACATAAAGTCACAGAAATAGGGGGATGTCTTTGACTTTCGCTAGATTGGGTCGTGTGGGGTTATGATACTGAGTATGGTTTCTTGTGGTAGGATGCCTCCGCGACGTAGGATGTTGACGCGTTCTCAGCCTGATTCCCCTGAGCCCGATCAGGAGGAGTCCGGGCAGGGCCAGCAGAGTGAGGTGCAAGAGCTGCAGGCCCAGATGGCCCAGATGTCAGAGGCTGTTCGGCGTCAGGAGGAGGCTATGGGTCGGCTGACGCAGATGTTAGAGCAGAGGGCGCAGCCTGTTGTAGCACCTTCAGAGAATTCTCCCGTACCTTCTTCCCCTGCTGTGAATCCCCAGTTGTACCGTGACCCCGGCATCCCCTGTTGCTCGGGGGGTATGGTGACAGCCGATGGGTGACAGGATCTCTGACCCCGGCAGAGCAGCGGGGAGTGGTGGACTTGTTGATGAGGTTCCGCCAGTTTGACCCACCCCATTTTTCGGGGCAGAGTACTGAGCCGTGGGAGGCAGAGTCGTGGATCACGGCGATGGAGCGACGTTTTGAGATGTTGTTTATCGAGGAAGATATCAGGTGATATTGGCGACGAACTTTTTGGAACACAACGCCGAAGCTTGGTGGCGGCGTGTTCGACCGGCTGGTCCGCCTGGGGCTCAGCTCTGACCTGGGCGGAATTCCGCAATCTCCTTCTGGGGGCTTTCTTCCGGAAAGCGTCCGGCAGAGGTTGGAGGAACAGTTGAGAAACCTCCGACAGGAGATCGGCCCGTACACGAGTACATTGCCAATTTCAATCAGTTGTTGGCATGTGTACCGAACGTGGCCAGGGACGAGGCGCACCGGATCTACATGTTCGAGCGAGGGTTGCGCCGGGACTTTTTCAATTGGTTCGCTCGCGTAGGTTGCAGACCTTGGAGGCCTCGATGGAGCAGGCACTCTACGTTGAGTGCGGGGAGGTAGTAATGGAGGAGGTAGCTCCAGCTCCCGTAGTGATCCCGGGGGCGAAGCGACCGGCACCGGAGGTTGGGGGACAGGCTAGTTCGTGGAGGCCGCCACGACCGCCGCAGCCTCAGTTCCCGGCCGTGGACGGTCCGAGCGGCGAGGGCCTGGTGGATCCCAGAGGCGCAACAGCAGCAAAGATCACAGTCGTCGCAGCGTGGGTCGCAGCGGCAGCCTCAGCGACAGCGGCAGTCTCAGCAGCAGCCCCGACAACCACGGGCCCCCGGTAGTTGTATTTTCTGTGGAGGCCAGCATTTTCCCAGCACCTGCGACCAGCGGTGGGGTCGCTGTTATGGATGTGGACAGCCCGGGCACATTCGAGCTTCGTGCCCCTTTTCGACCCCGCCGCCCCTTCTTCAGCATCTGCTCCATCTTCATCGCAGCAGCGGTCGACGGCTCAGCGGCCTTATGCTCCAGCAAGCAGGCCATCTTCTTCCCATCCCACGGATTATCGCCCTCCAGCTCAGAGTGGGCGAGTGTATGCTGCGCAGGTAGAGGACTCTTCGGCAGCAGATCATGTGGTGGCAGGTATCACCTTACTTTCTGGCATTAGGACTCGTACTTTATTTGATACTGGAGCATCGCATTCTTTCATTAGTAGATCATTTGCATCATTACATGGGTTAGAGGTAGGACTTTTGCCACGTGCACGAGAGGTTCAGATTCCCGATCACACCTTGCACGTGGAGGAGTGTTGTTGGTCCTGCCCGATGCAAATCGAGTCCTGGATTATGCCAGCAGACCTGTTGGTCTTGAGACAGCTGAAGGACTTTGATGTGGTCCTCGGGATGGACTGGCTGGCTCGGTATTTGCGACTATTGATTGTGCCGCAAGGACTGTCACTTTTAGAGAGCCAGGCCAGGAGATGTTGGTATACCGGGGATGTCAGAGTGCTTTCTTTGCCTCTATGATTTCGACTTCCCGAGCGAGGCAGATGATCCATCGAGGATGTGTAGCCTTTTTGGCTAGTGTTGTTGAGGGGCCTACGGCGGCACCGGGACTCGGGGATATCCCTATTGCCCGCGAGTTTCCGGATGTTTTTCCACCTGAGCTGACTAGCATGCCGCCAGATAGGGAGATTGAGTTTGTGATTGACGTAGTTCCAGGAACTGCGCCAATCTCAAAGGCTCCTTACCGGATGGCACCGGCTGAGCTGCGAGAGCTTAAGGCGCAACTCCAAGATTTGATGGATAAGGGCTTTATTAGGCCGAGTGTGTCGCCTTGGGGAGCGCCGGTGCTATTCGTGAAGAAGAAAGATGGGTCACTTCGACTTTGTGTGGACTATAGGGAATTGAATAAAGTGACCATCAAGAACAAGTACCCTTTGCCGCGCATCGATGATCTTTTTGATCAGCTGCAAGGGTCTTGTGTCTTCTCTAAGATAGATCTGCAATCCGGTTACCACCAGTTGAAGGTGAAGGCCGAGGATATTCCTAAACGGCATTTAGATCACGGTACGGGCATTATGAGTTTACAGTTATGCCTTTTGGGCTAACTAATGCCCCTGCCGCATTCATGGATTTAATGAACCGGATCTTCCGACCATACTTGGATCGATTCGTGGTAGTGTTCATTGATGATATCTTGATCTACTCCCGAAGTGATGCCGAGCATGAGGAGCACTTGAGGATGTGCTGCAACTTCTGCGAGAGAAGAAGTTGTATGCCAAGCTGGCAAAGTGCGAGTTTTGGCTTCGGGAGGTAGTCTTCTTGGGCCATGTGATTTCCGCCGCAGGTGTGGCGGTAGACCCGGCGAAAGATTGAGGCAGTCCGTGATTGGCCCCGACCGACGACGGTTCTGAGGTGCGTAGCTTTATGGGTTTAGCTGGGTATTATCGTCGGTTTGTGGAAGGCTTTGCGAAGCTTTCCACACCCCTCACTCGCTTGACGCGTAAAGGAGTGAAGTTTATCTGGAGTGAGGACTGTCAGAAGAGCTTTGAGGAGCTAAAGAATAGATTGATGACCGCTCCTATCCTTTCCCTCCCTGTTATGGGAAAGGATATGTGATCTACAGTGACGCATCACACAGTGGACTTGGTTGTGTGTTGATGCAAGAAGGGAGGGTAATTGCTTATGCATCAAGGCAACTCAAGGATTACGAGAAGAATTACCCTACCCATGACTTGGAGCTTGCTGCTGTAGTGTTTGCACTGAAACTTTGGCGTCATTACCTATATGGGGAGCACTGTGAAATCTACACCGACCACAAGAGCCTAAAGTACCTGTTCACGCAGAAGGAGCTAAATTTGAGGCAGCGTAGGTGGTTAGAGCTATTAAAGGATTATGATGTGGATATTCTCTACCACCCAGGCAAAGCTAATGTGGTCGCTGATGCCTTGAGTAGGAGAGCGGTGCAAAGTTTGTCTATGTTGATCACAGACCAGGCACCGCTATTAGAGGAGATGAGACGGCTCGAGTAGAGGTTGTGTCCCCTGGGGTCTCTGCTAGACTGACATCTTTAGTCGTGCAGCCCACTCTGCTAGACAGGATCAAGGAGAAACAGAGTGAGGACCCCCACTTGACCAGGATTAGAGATCAAATTCCGAGTAATCAGTCTGGGGACTTTACGGTAGATGCCTCGGGAGTACTAAGGTACAGGAACCGAGCATGTGTGCCAGCGGATGCGGAGATCCGAGAGCAGATATTGCGAGAGGCCCATTATACACCTTATACCCTACATCCTGGTGGGACTAAGATGTATAAGGACCTCAAGGCACACTTCTGGTGGAATGGCATGAAAAGGGATATCGGGAGATTTGTGGCTCAGTGTTTAACTTGTCAGCAGGTAAAGCTGAGCATCGAGTGCCAGCTGGCAAGTTACAGAGTCTCCCAATTCCCCAGTGGAAATGGGACCACATTACGATGGATTTTGTGGTCGGACTGCCGAGGGCACAGGGAGGAGCAGACGCTATCTGGGTAGTCGTGGATCGACTTACCAAGTCGGCGCACTTTCTGCCCATGCAGACTACGTGGCCACTTGAGCGACTAGCCCAGTTATATCTGGATGAGATAGTGAGATTACATGGAGTACCAGCCTCCATTGTATCAGATAGAGACCCGAGGTTTGTTTCGCATTTCTGGAAAAGTTTGCAAACAGCCTTGGGGACTGAACTCAGGTTCAGTACAGCTTTTCATCCGCAGACTGATGGGCAGTCAGAGCGGACGATACAAATCCTGGAGGACATGCTGAGGGCTTGCATCTTGGATTTCGGCGGAGGGTGGATTCGACACTTATCTTTAGCCGAGTTCGCGTACAACAATAGCTTTCAAGCGAGCATTCAGATGGCTCCGTTTGAAGCATTGTATGGACGCAAGTGTCGATCACCGCTTTATTGGAGTGACGTGGGCGAAAGGCGAACCTTGGGACCAGATGTCTTGATAGAGGCAGAAGAGAAGGTCCGAGTGATTCGAAAGCATCTTCAGACCGCCCAAAGCCGACAAAGGAGCTATGCCGATGTTCGGCGACGAGACTTAGAATTTCAGGTTGGAGATCATGTATTCCAGAATGTCTCGCCGTCTAAAGGAATCAGGAGATTCGGCATTCGTGGGAAACTTAGCCCCCGATACATTGGACCCTTTGAGGTATTGGAGCGTATCGGGCCAGTTGCCTACCGACTTGCACTTCCTCCGAAGCTTGCTGGTGTCCATAATGTATTTCATGTTTCTACTTTGAGGAAGTATGTCTTCGACCCATCGCACGTCATCGACTTCACACCGCTGGAGATCAGCGAGGATTTGAGGTATGAGGAGCGCCCACTGCGAATTCTGGATCGAGAGGTGAGAGAATTGCGCAATCGGGCCATTCCCTATGTGAAAATTCAATGGGGCAATCATGACGAGCGTGAGGCTACATGGGAACTTGAGTCGGAGATGAGGGATGCCCACCCCTACTTATTCGAGACATCGGACTGAGGATTGTTGTTGAGTCTCGTTTCGAGGACGAAACTCTTTTTAGTGGGGGAGGATGTGATGATCCGGACTCCCGCAGGAACTGTGCAACATTAAACAGTGACTGCGGGGAGCTTGTACAGTGCTTCGGAGCTTGTAGAAACGAAATTGGATATTTTTAAGAGACTCTGCGCGAAAATCGGAGCAAACGGGAATTTCCGGGAGCTTTCGGCAAAATTTCGGATGAGAATTTGGCGAAACGGACGGCGGAATCAGACTCAGCGCGCGAAAACGGTCGAAATGGTATATTCGCGTTATTTTTCGGCACTTTGGTACTGTTCACCGGAACAGTAACCGCCGGCCGGAATTACTGTTCCGGCCGGCGGCGGCCGCCGGCGAGCGGCGGCGGGCGGCGGCGCACGCGGCGGGCAGCGGCGCAGCGGCAGGGCAGCGGCGGAGCGCGGAGGCGCGCGGCGCGGGCAGGCGCGGGCAGCAGGCGCGGGGCGCGGTCCATGAGCCTGGCGTGCACCGGGAGCACCGAACACCCCCCTTGCCACGTGGCACTTCCCCATTGGCGGCCGGCTTCTAGAAGCACGTGGGAAGGTGACACGTGGCAGCACCCCGTTGGCCGACAGGATCCGGAAGACCCGGAGCGCGGACCGGCCATGTGCACCACGTGGGACACGTGGCGAAATCTGAGTGGGCTTGCACCGGCTGTTTCCTGTTTGGGCGACACGTGGCGCTTCCTGGTTGGCCAGTTTCGGTGTTTCGTGTTTGGATCAGATCCCGTGTGGGAATATTCCCTTTTGGCCCATTATATAAGAGGTTCCACCCCCTCTCATTTCCCACCTTGGTTTCGAGCCGAGAGAGAGAATCAGAGAAAGTGCCAAATACGAAAGTTGTTCCTCTCTCTCTCTTCTTTCTCTCTCTAGAATCTCAGAATTTAGGAGTTACAGATAGTGAGATATCTGCGACGCGGCGCACTGCGACGTTTTCTTTTTCGGCCCATTTCCCGTCGCAGTTCCGTCGAAAATTCACTGCGGGCTAACCAGGTGGAATTTTTGGACGATTTTTGCGGCAGCGCGACCGTAAGAGGTAGGGCTTCGATTTCCGTGTTGATCATTTTGCTCCGTTTCGTACTTTTGGCACAGTTTTCAGGTCCTCTTTGACCCCCCTTTTTACTGTGATGGTTTTTGGACAGCACCGACTTCTCCGATTTTTATCTTGACGTAGGAGCGTCAGATCGAGGCGTTTTAAGAGTCGATTTTGATCTACTCTTCGCGAGGAACGCAACCGTGATTTTTCTGGGATTTTAGGAGCTCATTTTAGAGGTGAAAAATTCCTCTTTTCCCGTGCTGTCTGAAAAACAGCAAATATTGTGCTTTTGGGATTTGTATTTATACCGGGAGCGTTGATTTGCAGGATTTGAGGACTGTGGACAACCAGGAGACTACCTGGGGTGTTGTTTGAGCTGTTCGAGGTGGGCGGTTGTTGCTTACCTCATTTTTGACAAGCTCACTGGGATTACTAGAAATCCCCTAAAATATGACAATTAACGAGAACAATTGGGACAAAGTACATGATGAGAACTATTGGACTACTAACAGGACTACTAACAGGACTACTAACAGGACAACTAACAGGACAATTAATGAGAACCATTGGGACAAATTAATATGACAAATGACAAGGACCGCTGGGACAAACTCCCCTAAAATTTAATATAACCCCACAAATAATATGATGACTTATATTGGGACACTGTGATTGAGACAAAGGCTATGATCTCGCATGCAAATGACTTTTATTCAGTAAATCAATTGTTTTAAACCTTTGACACTATTTTACAACTTTTAAAAATAAAGACAGTTGCATGCATGCCCGGACATCAGGTAAGGCCACTATTCATTGCTACACTATCATATTGGGATTTGAACATGTTTCATTGTTGTCCTTTGCATTCATATGTTGTTGCTCAAGTGTGAGCAGGGGTTTGGGATAGTGTAGCCAAGGTTGTGCTAGATTGTGGACTTGTGGGGTATTGCGGTGACCGCGGACAGTAGGCGGTTGACCAGATGTTTATCCTTGCATCAGATTGGGGTTGAGTTTGGTTTATTTATTGCATCAGTTGGGGATTGGGTTTCTGTAGTGGATGGAGTTTCCCACTTTGATCATAGTCATGATCCAGTCCTGCTATATTGAGGCATGTGCTACAGAGATACTTGTGATACTGATGACAGAGATATTTTACTCGTGTGGGTCGCTCCCCTCGAGTGCCACTCCGGAGTAGGCTTAGGACCGAGCCGTGTGCCGGTCGATTGGATATTATGGATCGTGCCGTGTGCCGATCAGATACTGGTTCTTGAGCAGGCAATACCGATCGTGTATCGGTTGCTAGATTGGGTTTATTTGGTCAGATACTATTTCTGATGCATGCATACAGTTTTGACAGCATAATAGTGATAGTTTTCCTGTTTCAGCATCTTTTGTATCTACCACTTCCCCTTTTCCCTTTTGCCTCTAGTAGTCCTAGTGGGTGCGTCAGAGTTGAGGTTTTTACCCACTAGGGGAGGCTGCTGGTTTATCTGGTAGTTCTCACCCCCATTATTGTTTTCTGTTTCTTTCTTCCCCTTTATTTTGCAGAGTCATCTGCAGGAGCTGCTAGGCCATCGGCAGCTGATCGAGGTAAGGGGATCGCTGAATAGATAGATCTCCTGGGGGACTGAAAGCTGTAGATAGACGTTGTACCCTCCACTCAGACTGTGATATTCTCCTTTTATTTTGGGTCTGGCTTCCGCCAGCGGGTGTATTATTTTAGTGAGCTGGGAGATTATTGTACATATTACAGTGGTATTTGTAGTTCCAGTCTGAGATACTATGTGGTTCTTCTATTTCAAGCTCTGTATTATGCTCGATTATTGTATCTCTGATATTTGAGCAGGTTACCAGCGCTTCGTGTACGCGGGAAGTTCCGTGTGCACGGCGGATCTGTAGACGGGCCCGGGTCCTGATCTGCACCCGGGGCGTGACATTTTGAGTATAACCTAATTCTTGTAATATGTTTCTCAACCAGATCGCCTCACAAACTCCCGATGCCGCAGCAACATATTCTGCCTCGCACGTTGATAAGGCTACAATTTGCTGTTTCTTAGAACTCCATGTGAAAACTGTAGAACCCATAAAGAAGACATATCCCGTAATGCTTTTTCTTTCATCTTGATCTCCAGCCCAGTCACTATCTGTATATCCAACTAATTTTAACTCTTTTGATTTTGAGTAGTGTAATCCATGACCAATAGTACCATTTATGTATCTCAAAATCCGTTTTGCAACTTGCCAGTGCGATTCCAATGGATTTTCCATATATCGGCTGATTATTCCGACTCCATACATTATATCTGGTCTGCTTACTGTTAAATAGCGAAGACTTCCTACTAGACTTTTGAATAGAGTAGAATTAATTTTTCTTCCTGTATCAATTTTACTGAGCTTCGTTCCACATGCAACGGGTGTGTTGATATCTTTACTATGTTCCATTTTAAACTTCTTCAAAATATTTTCAGCATATCTCTTTTGAGTAATAAAGATTCCACTTTCATCCTGTTTCACTTCAATACCCAAGAAATATGACATAAATCATGAATCTGTCATTTCAAACTCTTTTATCATGATACTCTTGAAATCAATAATCATATCTTTGCTAGATCCTGTGATTAGTAGATCGTCCACATACACGCATATGATTAAAATATCTCCTTTTTTATTTTTATTTTTCTTGATATATGTCGCATACTCATAGGGACATTTATAAAATCCAATCTTTTGAAGATGATTATCAAGACGAGTATTCCAAACTCGTGGTGCTTGTTTTAAACCATACAAAGCTTTGTTTAAACGATACACTTTATCTTCCGCACCTTTTATTTTATAGCCAGGAGGTTGTTCAATATAAACTTCTTCCTCAAGAAAACCATTTAGAAACGCCGACTTTACATCCATTTGATGTACTTCCCAACCATAAAAAGGAGCTATTGCGAGAATAAGTCGCACTGTATCGAGTCGGGCTACCGGTGCGAACACTTCTTCATAATCTATTCCTTTTTCTTGTTTATATCCCTTTGCGACTAGTCTTGCCTTATGTTTTGTTATTTTACCATCAGCATCGTGTTTGATCTTATATATCCATCTTACTCCAATAGCTTTATGTCCAATAGGAAGTGAAGTTAGTTCCCATGTTTTATTTTTCTCTATTGCTTTAATTTCTTCATTCATTGCAGCGCGCCAAACATCCTTTTGTAGAGCCTCTTCGACAGATAATGGTTCTTCGTCGAGATGAAAACAAAATAAGTTCTCACTATCAATTACATCCGTCTCATTGTATATATATCTTCAAGTCTTCTTAATCTGAGCGAACTTGAAGAACTTGAAGGAGTGAATGGTGAAGTTGTCGGTGTTGGGGTATCATCGTTATTTGAAATGTTTTCGGTTTCTTCAACTTCCTGATCTATTATGTTTTTTCCTATTTCTTCCGAAGTCCAATTCCATATGGCATTTTTGTTAAAAATAACATCTCTACTAATAATTACTTTCTTGGTAATAGGATTATAGAGTTTATAGGCTTTAGAGTGCTCACTATAACCAATAAAGATACATTTTTCTCCTCGATCATCTAACTTTTTACGTTTCTCCTTAGGAATTTGTGCATAAGCAATACATCCGAATATTTTGAGATTTTTAACTCCAGGTTTATATCCACTCCATCCTTCTGTTGGTGTTATATTTTTTAGACTTTTAGTTGGACTCCTATTAATTAAGTATACTGCGCATGCAACTGCTTCTGCCCAAAATGACTTAGGTATAGCCTTCTCTTTGAGCAAACTTCTTGTCATATCCAAAATAGTCCTATTTTTTTGTTCAGCTATACCATTCTGCTGTGGACTATATGCCGTTGTGAATTGTTGTTGAATACCTTCCTTAGTGCAGTAATTTTTAAATTCATTTGAAGTGTATTCTCCTCCTCTGTCAGATCTCAATATCTTTATTTTCTTTCCACTTTCTCTTTGTACCGAAGCTTTATATGTTATGAAAGTACAAAATGCGGCGGATTTTTCTTTGATAAAGTACACCCATACTTTTCTAGTATAGTCATCAATAAAAGTAATAAAATACTTATTTTTTTCATGAGACTCAGGAAGAGGACCACAAATATCAGTGTGAACTAAACTTAAAGGTTGTGTTGCAAATTTTATTTTGTTACCAACAAAAAGAAGTCTTGTTTGTTTTCCAATTATGCAACCTTCACATACTCCATTTAAATTTTCAATAACATGAAGACCATGCACCATTCTTTTAGAGGATAGTAACTTTAAACTATTGTAATTTAAATGCCCGTACCTTAAATGCCATAGCCTTGATTCCTCTTTAACTTCAGAGTAATAGCACCTTTCAATTTTTGATTTGATGTTTATCGGAAACATTCGATTCTTCGACATGCGCACTTTGGCAATTATTGTGCCATTCTTATCTTCCAAAGTCAGAGTAGAGCCTTCCATATATACGATGTATCCTTTCTCCATTAATTGTCCAATACTTAGTATATTGCTCTTCAATTCTGGCACATAATATACGTTAGAGATGAATTCTTCTTCACCACTCTTTGATTTGAACATGATTTTTCCTTTTCTTTTAACAGGTACTTTTGATGAATCGCCAAATTTCACGTTGCCGTCAACAGTCTCGTCTAGTCCAACAAATAGTTTCTTCCTTCCACACATATGATTTGAAGCACCGGAATCTAGAAACCATACATATTGTGGATCTTTAACTTCATCTTGGCAAGCAAGTAGTAGTGAAGTTTCTGCAACTTCATCTTCAACTGTACTATCGATGTAATTGTTCACACCTTCAATATTTTTATACCAGCAATCTTTACTATAGTGGCCAAACTTTTTACAATTGTAACATTGAATGTTCGATCTCGTACCACTGAACGAACCTAGACGATTGTTATTGAGTCTATCTCTTTTAGAACCAAATCCTCATCGTGTATCACGACTAACATTGTAGCTTTTCTGTCGATCATTGTTATATTTTTTTATATTCTTATATTTATTATAATTATTTTCTCCACGATTTTTGCCCTTTCTACTATCTAGTTTCAACTTTGACTTGAGAGCCTGATCAGTCGACTCGGCTTCAGACACTTTTTGTAGTCTTTGCTCATGTACTTGGAGAGATCCAGTTAATTGGTCAATAGAAAGAGTACTTATATCTTTTGACTCTTCTATCGCAACTACAATATGCTCAAATTTTGATGTGAGAGAACGAAGTACCTTTTCAACAACTCGTACATCTTCGAGTTCCTCCCCATTTCGCTTCATTTGGTTGGCAATTACCAAAATGCGAGAAACATAGTCTGCAGCACATTCGGATTCTTTCATGCGGATTGCTTCGAATTCCGCTCGAAGTTTCTGTAGACGAATCCTTTTCACTTTGTCATCTCCTTTAAAGACTGTTGCAAGAATATCCCATGCCGCTTTGCTCGAAGTTGCTTCGGCAATTTTCTCGAACGTTGATTCCTCTACTGCTTGGTACAGGTAAAAGAGAGCCTTTTTGTCTCTCTTTCTTGTATCCTTCAGCTCGTTTCGTCGAGCTGCAGTTAACACGGCTTCTTCTTGCTCTGTTTGTTCTTGATACCCATTTCTAACTAAATCCCAAAGGTCTTGAGAACCAAGAAGTGCTTTCATTTGAATGCACCAATTCTCGTAATTATCTTTCAATAATTTTGGGATTTGGGTTTGGAGAAGTTGATTAGCCATTTTTTGATAGAGTTTCTTTCTAGAAACTTCAACCCTCTCTGATACCAATTGTTGGGAGGCTTGGACTTTCTTAAAGAACTATATAAAATATTCTAAATAAGAAAGACAATTTTATTTAATAGAACTTTCTACAAATACCATCCAACTGGATGCAATACATCACAACACATGTCCTCTATATATAGAACATGAAACAATACAACTTTTCACGGAAAGAACTAGCACCCTTTTACGAACAAACACACCTCTAAACAAAAGGACGCAACCCTATTCTAAGAGACACAACCCTATACGTAGAGATACAACTTTATACGAAAAGATACAACCCTATACGAATGTAAACAAACTTATAAACTAACACAAACTCACCACAAATAACATAGGGTAAAAGCCATCAACTGATCACACAACAAGAATAACAGACAAAAATTTTATAAAAAGCTTCACTCAGAAGAAAGTATAAGGAGGAGTCAGATTTCCTTCATCGAATCGGAGTAGTTGTTCTTATATTTTTGATTTATGGGGAGTTGAAGTTGAAAGAAGGGATTAGATAAAGGGTATCTGATCCATCCATATGATAACTTCTATAAGAAGCTCTGTTTAGAATTTTTGTTCATCAGTGCACCTTATTCTACTCACACAACGAAGAGAATTTTGCTGCAGTACCTTCAAACAATGATAAATTGCACCACTGGTTCATGAACTTTTAGCCAAATTTTATTTCAGTTCTTGAGCTTTTAAATTCCAAGTCTTATTTTTGTCCCTATCATAATTAGAGAAACAGTTATTGTCTGCATCATTCCTTTTTTTTTGAGAGAAAGGTAGCATGCTACCGCTTCGTTTATTTTTTAAATAAACTTAGCTAGAAATATGAAGCCACTAGGCTTCGAACTCGGGTCACGGGTATCAACCACCAAGCCCTTTGCCACTTGCACTAGGGACGATTTTGTCTGCATCATTCCTGTTCACTCGCACATGTGTACATCACGAATTTATCAACCCTCTATCTATCACATATTTCAAATCTAATACCAGTTGAAATTCATGCTCAGATAATAATTTTCTCTGTAATAGTAAAGAAGTAATGAAAAGTACTGACACAAAATCTTTTAAAATTCAGAATAGCACAAAATATCGAATAAAATAAAATTTGGCCAGAAAGGTCTGAGGACTAGTGGTGCAATGTACCCCTGCACGAAACAAAACACTAGAAATTAATATTTACTGCATGCACACCAAGAGGAACCTAAAACACAACCCAAAAAGAAGGATCATTTCAAGAGTCAAGCACTACCCCATCAAGCTAGCTAGCTAGCTAGCTAGCATGTCATGCAAGGAAGATCCGCTCCCTTCTCTCCGCGATCGCCGGCGGGTGAGCCCGGCTTCGCCCGCCGGCTCCTGAAGAGCAGGAAGCCGATGGCGTGGCCTGCGATGGCGACGATGAAGACGCCGCCGTTGAACGACATGATGGCGAGCATCATCAGGTAGGCAAGGCCGATGCGCAGCGCATGCACGACGGTCCTGACCAGCCTCGGCGACGTGCGGCCCGCGACGTCGTCTCGGGCGATCCCCTCGATGACGAGGGCGAGGAGGAAGACGACAATGAGGGCGAGGGCGTACATGCCGCCGCTGGTGCCCGGCCAGCCGGCGAAGAGGATCTCGGAGTTCTTGCCCCAGAAGAAGGTCATGTGGGTGTAGCTCATCTTCATGCCACTCATCGACGTCGGTGATGGCGTCGCTCCGCTGCTGTTCGTTTGGTTGCCCATGTCCATGTCCCCCATGTCTCCCATAGCTGCAGGATAGGTAACAATCCCTTCTTCTTCTTCTTCTTCTTCTTCTTGTTTTTAGAATTTAATAGAGTTACGTTAGAAGAGGAGGTTTCTCTCTTGGATATGTACGACGACCTAGATGTGTCTGTACTTACCAGAGAAGGGAGTGCAATGGTAGTACGATTATTGAGGATGCTACATATATATTTCAAATTAATTGTATATTATACATTTTATTTTATCAAAAAATAAAAATTTATTCACCAATTATTTTTGAAGTAATCCATAAAATTTATTTAATTCTTACATAGATGAAATATAAAATATACACCCATTTGAAGTGTATATTTAGTATTAACCTTATTTGAATGTCAACGGCGGACAAATATTTGGGTTTTTAACCGCCTACGTTGTTTTGGATAGAAATATTTTGAACAATCCGTATATTCAAAATTAAATTTACGATCTTTATTCATCTCAGAATTATTAGTAAAATTTATTTTATTCTGAAATAGATAGGGTGTATAAAAAATATATTTTAAATATTTTATCAGTAAAAAATGCATAAAATTTACATAGTTAGATATATAAACTATTTTGATTTAGGTGGAGTGTACCAGAAGTATTTTTTAAATATTTTATAGGTAAAGAATTGCATAAAACTTACAGAGCTAGAAATATAAACTATTTTGATTTGGATTGTAACTTAATGGATCTTTCAATACAAAATTTAAAATAATTATTTATTTTAGTAAATTTATAATTATATAAGTTGTATAAAATAAAATAAATTAACTAAATGGGTAAAGATAAATGTCGTATTTAAAATTTTAAATTAAAAAATTACTATTGACTCAAATTGAATAAATTAAAAGGCCATGTAGCAAAATAAATTTTTTTAAAGGTTAGATATATAGTCAGATCCAAAAATGTGTGATAGTTAAAGTAAATTTTATAGGACTGAGTGGCTATATACAATTGTACAACAGTATTCAAATATAGTATTTGATTATATATATATATATATATATATATATATATATATATATATATATATATATATATATATATATATATATATATAATTAGTCTAGAATACTATCGATAGCACCAAGTCATTGGTGCTATCAAGTTTTTAATCGTTGGATAAAAAAACATGCGGTTGGAATTATAGTGGGCCCCTAGGGTTTACTAGGTGGTTGGTTGAATAGTAAAAATTTTAGGGGACCACTATAATCCCAACCGCATATCTTTTCATCCAACGGCTGAAAACTTGATAGCACTAATTATTTGGTACTATCGATAATATTCTAGCCGGACTATATATATATATATATATATATATAACTGCTGTAGTTTGAACTGTAGAAAAAATTAACCGTAGTAGTTAGAATTATGTCCAAATTGATCACAGATCCAACTATAACAGTGGGACAAAGTAATTTTAAATAAAAAAATAAGTTTACCTAACTAATCACTTTTTATTAAAAAGACAAATATCTTAAAATTTGTAATAAAATTTTCAACCGCGTGCAACCAAAAAAATTATTGTAATTACAAAACTTTCTACAACATCCAGTTAAACAGAATATATATAATTATAATTGATGCATTTTTCACTATATGCATCTCTAGCTATTTTGAAAATATATTTTGCTTCAACTACATGATCATTTAATCTTATATTTAATAATAATAAAATACTAAATAAATTGAATACATTAGGCCAATTTGCATAAAAAATCTCTTGATTTTACATTTTTTCAAAAAATGGGCCAATTATTATTATTATTATTATTATTATTATTATTATTTATTATTATTATTATTTTGTAGATTCAGTTCAAATTTTTTGTAAACCAAAATATCCTTATTTTTTTTCTTATTTTTTTGTTCTCGTTCGTATTTTTCCTCCCGGTTATTCATCTCTCTTTTCTTGGCCGTTCTTCCTCTTTTTCTCCGTCCCGCTTCTTCTCCATTTTTCTTCTTCTCCATCGCCCCTACGTCGACTTCGTGCTCCACTCTTTTACTTCACCCACACCTCCAACGTGTTGAACATGTAATGTGTGATTCAAAGTGGTCTAGAATTTAGGAATTGTGGTCTATTGACAAGTTCTCCATGATCTAGTTAGTGGAGTGTTTTTAGGTATTAGTTATTACTTTGTAGTAAGTTGAGTTAGTTGGTTGTTAGTAATGAGAACATGAGTCATGGAAGTTAAAAATGTGGCAACATGATTTGCCAACAATACCTATAAAAAAAAGGCATTTGTATTTCAGTTTTTTTAATGCAATTAGTGATATTATCCACTTCTTAAATTAGTTTTGCATTGGTCTATGAGTACTAGTTGCATAAAAAATTAATTCTACCTCCTATCTCCAATATTTTTGGTATCAGAGCATCCAGGTTTCGATCATGTGTGGGCAACTCAATTGCATCTTGAAGACTTGCAAGTCAAATTCGCAGCTCATATTGTTGAGAGGAGGTAAGGTGTTGGGTAGCATCATGACTGCCATTGGAAGCTCCGTAAGCATTTCTGAATCCTCAATTCCTATCTTTAATGAGTCCATCAACAAGCTGGTAATGAGTCTATCTTCTCAAGAATCGCTACTGCAACTACGACAAAGGAAGTTTGGGCAACATTGCATAAAGAATTTCAGGGTCGTCAAGGGTAATTACTGTGAAACTTCAGTCTCTCTGTCGGAATTTTGAAAGTAAAGCATCTTCATAATGTTTTTTATGTTCCTAGTTTGGCACACAACTTGCTGAGTATTGGGCAATTAATGAACAGTGTTTATTCTATTTTGATTGATAATGCCTCATGTGCTACTAAAGAGAAAGGTTCAAACCAAATCATAGCTAATGTTCAAATGACAGCAAACAAAATATTTCCGCTCGAAATTTCAAGCATTGGTAGGCATGCATTGGCGGCTAGTGTGAAGAATGAGTCTCTTTTGTGGCATTTAAGATATGGGCATCTAAATATAAATGGTTGGAAGTTGTTAAATCAAAAGGATATGTGTTTGGATTGCCTAAGATTGACTTTTTTGATAATATAAGTGAAGGATGCATATATGGGAAGTAATGTAAAAAGTCATTCCCTATTGGAAAGGCATGGAGAGCAAGATGTTCTCTTGAGCTTGTGCATGCAGATCTTTGTGGGCCTATGAGGACTCAATCCTTGAGTGGGAGTCGATATTTTTTGTTATTCACGGATGATTATAGTCACATGAGTTGGGTTTATCTTCTAAAGTGCAAGTTAGAAACATTCGAAGCTTTCAAAAAGTTTAAGGCATTGGTAGAAAAGCAAAGTGCTTACTCTTTAAAGATTCTTCGTACCGATCGAGGTGGTGAGTTTTTATCTAATGAATTTAACCGTTATTGTGATCAAAATGGCATCTACAGGGAACTCACAGCTCCATATGCGCCAGAACAAAATGGTATTGCTGAACAAAAGAAAGAACTGCACAATAGTAGAGATGGCCAGGAGCATGCTAAAAGGAAAGATCCTTCCAAATGATTTTTGGGCTGAAGCTGTTGCAATAGCAGTGTACTTACTAAACATTTCTCCCACTAAGGTTGTCCTTAATATGACTCCTTATGAAGCTTGGAGAGGTAAAAAGCTAGGAATAAGCCACTTAAAATATTTTGGATCTATTGCATATGCCTTGATTAATTCTGAGCATCATCACAAACTTAATGAGAAGTCTGAAAAATGCATTTTTATTGATTATTGCCCACAATCCAAAACAAATAGATTATATAACCCAGTTAGTGGCAAAGTTGTTATTATCAGAAATGTGATATTTGATGAAAATGCAAATTGGAAATGGAATGACAACCAAGAGGAGTCACAAATTCAAATTTCTAATGAAGTGCTAGCAGATTCAACTCCTCCCGTGACAATAACAAGTACAAGCACTTTTCCAACCAGTTCATCTCCTTCAACCTAACCAAGTAGTAGCAGCTCGACTTCTTCCAAATCCACTAGAGAAAGTCCCTCGAAAATTTAGGTCATTGGAAAAAATTTATGAAACTAATAATTTTGCTTTATTTATTTAAGATCCTATAAGTTTTGGTGAAGCGATTGAGGAGGACGCATGGCGCAATGCTATGAAGGGGGAAATGACAGCTATTGAGAAAAATAGAATATGGGAGTTAGTGGACTTGCATGAAGGCAAAAATGTGATTGGCTTGAAATGAGTTTTCAAGATTAAATATCATGCAGATGGAAACATAAAAAGTACAAAGCTTGGCTAGTCGCAAAAGGATATGCACAACAGCAAGGCATAAATTTTCAAGAAACCTTCTCTCCTGTTACCCGATTTGAAACTATAAGAACCATTTTATCTTTAGTTGCTCAATTGAAATTACCTATTTATCAATTTGATGTCAAGTCTGCTTTCTTAAATGGTGAATTGGAAGAAGAAGTGTATGTTTGTCAGCCTGAAAGTTTCGTGATTAGTGGAAAGGAGGATAAGGTGTACAAGCTGAAGAAAGCCCTTTATGGATTGAAACAGCACCAAGGGCATGGTACACCAAGATCGACTCATATTTTTGGCAAAATGGTTTTAAGAGAAGTGAGAATGAACCCACGCTTTATCTGAAGAAGAAGGTAATGATTTTCTTCTAGTTTGCCTTTACGTTGATGATATGATTTACATGGGTTCCTCTAATTTACATGTGCAAGAATTTAAAAGAAGCATGATGGGACATTTTGAGATGACAGATTTGGGCTTGTTGCACTATTTTCTAGGCTTTGAGGTTAAGCAAAATGAGGATGTAATTTTTATATCATAAGAAAAAATATGCTAAAGATTTGTTGAAAAAGTTTAAAATGACAAATTACAAAGAGGCAGCCACTCCTATGAATACAAATGAGAAGCTGAGGCTTGAAGATGGTACAAAAATGGCAAATGCAAAATTGTTTAGAAGCTTGGTTGGTGGCCTAATTTATTTGACACATACTCGACCATATCGCATTTTCAGTGGGTGTTGTTTCCAGGTTCATGCATAACCCAACCAAGCATCACTTTGGAGCAGCTAAGAGAATGTTGTGTTACATCGCTGGAACAATAAACTATCGAATTTGGTATTCATATGTAACTAATTTTAACTTGTTTGGATTTTCGGATAGTGACTGGGCAGGTTCTTTGGATGATAGAAAAAGCACTTATGGCAATGTGTTCACTCTTGGATCGGGAGCTATTTTGTGCAGTTCGAAGAAGCAAGTGCAGACAACCTTATCATCTTCCGAAGCGGAATACGTGGCCGCAACATCTTCGGCTTGCCAAGCTTTATGGCTGAGGAGGTTACTTGAAGATCTTGGTCAACCTCAAGAAAGAGCTACTAAAATTTTGTGTGACAATGGAGCGGCAATTGCAATGGCAAAGAATCCAACTTTTCACGGAAGAACAAAACACATTGACATACGAAACCATTTTATTTGTGACTTGGTTGCTGAAGGTCTAGTGGAGCTGAAGTATTGCAATACACATAAACAAGTTGCAGATATTTTTAGCAAGTCACTTCCTCGTAACAAGTATGTCTATTTTAGATCACTTCTTGGAGTATGCAACTTTGAATCAAGGGAGAGTGTTGAACATGAAATGTGTGATTCAAAGAGGTCTAGAATTTAGGAGTTGTGGTCTATTGATATGTTCTCCATGATCTGGTTAGTGGAGTGTTTTTAGGTGTTAGTTATTACGTTGTAGTAAGTTGAGTTAGTGGGTTGTTAGTAATGAGAACATGGGTCATGGAAGCTAAAAATGTGGCAACATGATTTACCAACAATGCGTATAAAAGAGGCATTTGTATTTCAGTTTTTTTTTAATGCAATTAATGATATTATCCACTTCTTAAATTAGTTTTGCATTGGTCTATGTGTACTAGTTGTATAGAAAATTAATTCTACCTCCTATCTCCAGCACAACGTGACCAGCTCGGATATGGCATAAATCGCGGAGGTGAGGCTACAGCGGAGGGCGTGGCCGTGGGCGGCGACGACGACGAGGGTATCACAGGATTTGAGAATGATGGAGAGGGAGAACGCATCGGGGTGGAGGCGCTGCTACGGCAGAGGACGAGGGAGGTAGCGCGATAGCATAAAAAGATACAGATGGTGAAAGAAAAGAAAAAGAAAGAATAGAAAGAATATATATGCATAAAAAGATACAGATGGTGAAAGAAAAGAAAAAGAAAGAATAGAAAGAAATATATATATATATATATATATATATATATATATATCTATATATATATATATATATATATATATAGATATATATATATATATGATTTTCTCTTGGAAAGTCTATTATGTGTCGTGGGCCAAAAAAGTAGAGAAGAAAGAAAAAAAAGATAAAGTTTCACTGTTAAAAATAGAATTACACTTTTTGAGACTTAATTGCACTATTTAAAATTATTTGAGACTGAGTTATACCACGTACATAAAACATTAATCATATATTTGAGACTAAATTGTATTGCTTGATACTTAAGTTGCATCATTAAACTATTTGAGACTAAAGTTGTATTGTTTGAGAAGTTGCAACTTAAACTGTACTATTTAAATTATTTGAGACTTAAGTTGCACTATTTGAGAAGTTGCAGCTTATTATTGTCACGCCCCGAGTTTTAAAATCAGGTCTAAAATTTTTTTTTTTTTTTTTTTGAAATCTCAGAGTTTGCCAAAACGGGCGTAACAGACCGCCACAATATAGGGACTCCCCTATACATGCACGGCTAGTCTAAAAACATCATCAATCAGAGATCAATCAACATCTAGCTAATAATGAATAATCGACATGAATAATCCAATATCATGCTATCATCAATCTGGAATAACTCAAGAAACTGAAAGCTGAAATAACATAAATCGGAGTCGGCTACAATCATCCGGGATCACAATCATCAATCTATATCATCAGGGGGACAGCTCTATCGTGACAGCCTCACTGGATCGTCCCGACACCCCTCTACCCGAACGACCTGAAAAATGGTCACCCAGGGGGTGTGAGATACACTGTACATGTATCCCAGTGGGCACGACGAGCCGAGAAATAGCTAATCGTACCTACTGGGTACAATAATCTGCGGATAGTAATAGATCAAGGGTAAAGCTGAATATGAATACTTAAGTAATAACAGGTACTGAAATAAGAATGCTGAGTAACTGTATAGGCAGGTATCAACAAAAGCTGGTATGTGAAACAAAACTGGCATGAAGCATAAGTCAAGTGAATGTACAAATGAGTACTATAAATGATGCTAATCAAGCTATAACTGACAAATCCGAAAATCCTGTAAACGAAATCCATAAGAGATAATAAGCGAATCTATCATGATCATACTACTGTGCATAACAGGTACGGAAAATACCAGAATCAATCAAATATAACAGCGCAGTAGTAGGTACTGAAAAGTATGCTAGAACATGGAAATATAGAATCTATGCATCAATCACAAGAATATCAAGTACCCAATCAATGCCATTATTGGTCACGGGGGACCTCAGGCTCATACCACTATCTTCACCTATCAGGCTGACATAACCCGCACCCATAGTGCTATCTGGGGTTCACGGGTCCTTCCTCTAGACCACTTTACCGGTAAAGAACAATCTCCACGGGGAGCTACCCTGGCCATGTTCGTGAAGTACAGCGATGCGTGGCAAGTCGTAATGATCAATCTCACGGTCTAGTGATCGGGTAGTCGGCAACGTGCCGAGATCCCAATAGGGAATCATCAGTCAACATCTATCGATCAGGATCAAACATGCATATCGGAATATCAATATATATCGGCTGACAGGAATCAACATGTATAACCAGATCATGCCAATCTATGTATGAAATATAAAAACTGATAAACAGGTACATATGATATGTCTCACGTAGATCAAGATCTATCAGGACTATCATAGGGATGTCAATACAATCCATCCAGGGCCCCCCCCCAATCCCCAACCGATAAAAATCACCAGGCGCAAATCGGTCTATATATGATGAGTCTAAAAGAATCAATGTCTATCAGGAGATCATGTGATATATATGCAGTCATCATAGGTCGTATCGGTAACATCAGCAGGCTAGTCAAAAACAGGTGTCCGACTGGACTAAAGCAACCAGAGGGCCAAAAAGCTAAAGTCCGGATCGAAAGTAACCCACCTGAGTGAAGGCAGATCCTCGAATCCGCACAGCTACTGGGAGGCTGGTCCGAACAACTGGGCCTTAATAAACACTTTGATCAGTAATAGACTAACACTACCCATCCGGGTGACACAACAGTAACGGAGGCTTATACGGGACAATTATTGCCATAATTACTTGCACGACTCCCGAAAGTCGATTTTGGCTTCGGAGTCTCCGACAGAAAACTAAAGTCACTGACCAGCCAGGACGGTGTCGGGGATAACCAGGGACGACAACTGACGACCAGAATCCAAACTAGAACGCGAAACTCGCGCCGGAACCGTACAACCGGCAATTTTGCCAATTTACGGGACGATATCCAATATTCGCTTAACCGGAGTCTACGGAACTCAAGCAAAATGCCTAGTTGGTGTGTAATTACTGTCTAAAGACAGCCAGTGCGTTACAATTGCATTTTAGTACCTAACATATCCTAAAATTGCATAAATACACCAATTTAACCACTGTTTTGACTCGATCTCCCAATCCGGGAATCCAAAAGCGGTTCTGTAAACTCTGTCGCGTCCGTTTCGACGAGACGGAGCTCGTGCTCCCAAGCTTGGGCTGACACGAAGTCCGAGGGCAAAATTGGCCCATAAAAACCTAAGCTCACAATACAACAATGCTACTAGAGATGATAACCATGATATAATTAGGCTGTAACAGGAGCATCATGCACATTATCAACCGAGAAATGCGATGCTCACCAGAAGTTGGCCGGAGAATGGCCGGAGCGTCGCCGGAGCAGCACCACACCAAATGTTCAAGGCTCGGGTTGCACCAACTTGAACCAGCCCTGCACCTTAAGGCCAAGTGAGGTAAGCATCAGCTCCCATTATGCTCCCAGAAGAAGCCGGACCAAGTCAGGTCCGGCGGCAGCGGCCGGAAATCTCCATAAATATCTTTTAATTAACAAAGTTGGGACAACTAATTTTTACCAAGTTCTAGGGCCAAAGTAAAATGACCAGAATGCTTAAAATAGTCCCTAGGGCTTACCTGAGTCGGTGGCCGGAGCCAGGAGTGGTCGGCGGCGGCTGGAGCTCAAGGGTGTGTGGATCTCGGGTGCAACTGCAGAGACATGAAGCCCCACGTTCAAGTCTGCATGCAAGGGGTTGGGGAGCTCCAAATACTCTACAGATCATACCTGTGTCGGTTGCCCACCGTTCGAAGCCCCGGAAACGCCCGGAAGTGAGTTCGCCGGAAAATGAGGGTGTTAATGGCGAAATCCGGTTGGCGGCCTCAGACCCGGCGCAACTTGGATTAAGAGAATCACCTCGACGCCAGGAAGCTTCCTGCAGGGGTGGCTGGGGTCGGGAGCAAGCGGCGGCGCCGGTTGGAGGATTTCCGGCGAAGTACACTAACACCCGGTTCTAGGGCATCTCCGTACGACTCGGATCTAGGCCCGATCTTCACCAAACTTCCAGGGAAGCTTGCAGACGTCGGGAAGACCAGTCTCAATGGTCTGATCTTGAATCCAACGGTTGGAAGAAGCCCGCGCCCAAGATCTGCCAAATCAAGACTTTCCGGCGACAAGGTTCTCCCGCCGGCGATAGGGTGGACGGCGACGGCTCGAGCTTCACAGAGAAAACCTACTTGATGTCAGAAACACCATGCACATGTCCAAAGTCCATTTAAACGAGGTCCTTTCCATAAACTCACCTCGTCGGAGAAGCTTGAGGAAGGAGATGGTGGCCGCGGCGGCGCTCGGCGAGCAAGGTGCGGGACTCCTCGGGCTGGGTCTCTAAGGCACAGAGGTGCCTCCAGATATGGTCTGGAGCGATCCAACCTCTTTTATGTTTTCCTTCTTCCAACCTAACCCGAGATCAAGCTTCTTTGCTTGGTCTTCCTTCTTCTCCGGCGACGAAGCGGCGGCCGGTGTCGGGCTCCGAGGAGTGCGGCAAAGAGGAGGGAGTTCTGTTGGGACAGGCGGCTAGGGCCAGGGTTAAGAGGATTAGGGTTTGTGGCACCCGAGCTCTAGTATACACCTATATATAGTATATGCACAAAAGCAGTTTGGTCCCTCCACTTATGCCATTTGGAGCTGGGTCCTTTACAGAATACTTCCCATTGCACTTAAGTCCTTCTCCAAGAACAGGCACGCAATTCGAGGCAACTTCAATAGGGTTTTAAGTGCAATTATTACCTTTTTCGCCTTATTTCACACTTTTCGAGGCAATCCGGTCGTCGAAACGAAAAATGGACCGCGCCATGACGTCCGGCTCGACGAGACCCATCAGGTAGCGATTTTCGTTTTTCGAGAAACTGCCCGGATAATTTCTCGGTCCATCTAGACTGTGCCAAAATACAGTTATCACGCTTTTCGAGACTTCAGAGTCGTCAAACGGAAATTCCGTCAGCGCCATTGCGTCCAGAACGACGAAACCGTTCAAATCCACTATTTGAAGTGCTATGTTCGGCTTCTGGATGGCGAATTGGCCAAAGTTGGCACTTAGGGGATTTGAAATATAGGGTTACTATTCATCTACTGTTCCAGCACTGCGCAACTTAAGTCGCGGGTCCCGCTCGCTTCATCGCAGATTTCTGGAAGATCCGACCGTCGGATCTGAACATGTTTAATATGGTTTTTCGATCAGTTTGTCGTGACGATCGCACTCGTGGTCTCGGATCTTCGAGATCAGGCTCGGATTGGAAAGCGATATTTCTGACCCTATTTCTGTGCAATTTACATTGCAGAAAAGGGGCATTTTGGCTATTCGTGCTTTTTATGATCCAAAATCCAACTTGGCTTTTATTATTTTCCTTTTTTATTTAATTACAAAAATTTAAGTTCTTACAATTATCATATAGCTTTAAATTGTGCAAGTTAAGTCTCAAGTAGTACAACTTCTGTTTTATGTGGTGCAATTTAGTCTCAAATAGGTTTAAATGATATAACTCAATCTCAAATAGTATAATTTAGTCTCAAACAGTATAATTTCATCATCTTCTTTCTTTTATGCTTCTTGGTCTTTTCGGTGGCAACGATGACACATTATGACCATCCCAATATATATTATATATATATATATATATATATATATATATATATATATATATATATATATATATAGTTTTTTTATTTTTTATTTTTTATTTTTTCTTCTTCTTTTTCTTCCACCCTCAGCATCTTTTTTCATTATCGTACATTTTCTCTTATTCTTTGCCGCAATAGTCGTTCCCAACCAAACGGACTCTGCCTTCTCGTTGTCCTCAAATCCTGCGACACCCTCATCGCCATCGCCATCCATGACCACGGTCACGACCACGCCCATCGCCGTAGCTTCACCTCTGCGATCTATGTCTTATCAGAGCCAGAGTAGGTGGAGTTGTGGGCGAGTTAAGAGAGATGAGTGTGGCGTTGACCTGGGGTAGTGGAGGAAGAGGAGAAAGGAGAAAAAATGGGAAGATGAGAAGAAGAGAGAAAAAACAGGAGAAGAAAGAGAGGAAGAAACAGCTAGGAGGTAAAAGACAAACCGGAAGGACAAAGACAAACTTGAGGGAAAAAAAATAAAAAGAAAAGGAAAGAGGAACAATGATAGTTTGGTCACTTTACTAAAAATTTAAATCGAATATGCAAAATTCAAAATAATGACCTATCTTTGCAAAATAGAAAACCAATAATTTTTTTGTATAAAAAGAGTAATATATTAATACAAAATTCTTTTCGTAGCATGTTAGATTCACTGTATCTAAAGGGGTGTTTGCTTACTCCAAAAATTGTGAAAAATTATTTTATAGTGGAAAAAAAAAATTCTATGTAAACACTATAACAAAACTATGCTATAACGACACTTTTAAGTGTTGCTAACTACTAAAAAAATTATTGCTGAAAAAAAATACCGACACTTGTCATTAGTATCGCTATATATGTCGTCACTAGGGTGTATAGCGACACATTATTATAATGTGTCATAAAAATATGTCCCTATAACATAATTTTGGATATAGATGGAATATAAATGGGATACTTGCAAAAAAGTGTCACAAACATGTGCCCTATAATCTAATTTTGTTGTAGTGAAAACTCAATTTCAATAATTTTCATTTCCAAATAAAAAGAGCAATATATTAATACACAATTCTTTTAGTAGCATGTTAGATTCACCGTATCTAAAGGGGTGTTTGCTTACTCGAAAAATTGTGAAAAATTATTTTATAGTGGAAAAAAAAATCCATGTAAAGCTCAATTTCAATAATTTTCTTTTCCAAATAAAAAAGCCAAAAAAACAAAAAGAAGATATTTTTATAAAATTTATTATTATTATTATTATTATTATTATTATTATTTTGTGCATAAAACGGTATTTACTAGAAAGTAAATGGATGAAAAATAAAAAATACTACTTGTACACCTCATTTGGGGTGTACATCTTACACTTTTTTTTTTGATGATGCAATGGGGCCCTTATATGATATTTTACCCCTTATATGATATTTTTTAATATTATTTATCTATAGAATGAATAGTCTATTCAATTACAATCTCATTCTCCAGCTCGGATACCAAATGTAACGATTCGACCAACTAGCAATACCAAATGTAACGATTCGATCCACTAGGGATAATAATTCGTTGGACGCAAATAGGGATGTCAATAGGTATGTATATCCGAAATTTTATCCGAACCCAAATCCGAACGGAATGGATTTATCCGATATTAAACGGATATGGATTCGAATATGGATATAAAAAATGAAAACCCGACTGATTTGGATTTGAATATGGATTTTGATTATACCTGATCCGAACCCGAACCCGATCTGAACCCGAATTGATTTTATGTTATATAATATATGTATATATAAATATTTAATATTATTTTTAAATTTATATTTTAAAATTTTAAATTTAATATAATATATTTTGAAATATTGTAAAGAAAAAAAATAATTATTATTATTTTGGATTTGGATTTTCGAATTCGGTTCGGGTTTTGAATTTTTGGTCGGGTTCGGATTTGAATATATGAATTTTTAAAATCCGTCGGATTCGGCTTTGTTCGGGTTCAGGTTTTTAAAAATCCGTCCCAAATTCGACCCGTTGACATCTCTAGACCCAAACCACATCCCAAAATACTTAAACCCAATTATCATTACTAGTGTCCATTGTCTCTTATATATCCAATCACAATCTTATTCTCATCCGATGTGGGATTATTGGGGTGTCACAAAATGAATGGTTAAAAATAAAAATCTTAAAAAAATATTAATAAAATACTTAAATTTTTATCAGAGATACTGAACTTGCTCTAAATAGTAAAAAAAAAAAAAATCTATCAAAATTTTACTGAATTTAAATTGTTTTATATTGCTAAACTTATATACAAATGCATCACATTAGCTTTTAAAATTGACAATTTTGAAACTTTTTATGTACTAGTTAAATGATAAAGAAAAAAAAAATTAGTTCCTAAATATTTCAATAAAGTAGATTATATTATTGTATCGCTAGAAGTAATCGCCGAAATCTCACACATGAAAGGACAATCTCGCTTATGGAATAGTGCATCTCTTGCTTCGATCAATGCCATTTGAAACACTCGTATTGGATGTTTTGAAAAGATTACTTACTGTTTTTGAAAACCCTAAATTCTAAATATATTTTTATTACAAGTTGTATTTACTGTTTGAATGTGTTACTTCAGGACTTAGAATTTTAAAAGTAATTTTTTATTAAAAGAATAGAATTATTTTCCAACATATATATATATATTCTATAAAATTCCTTCTTGCATGTATTCTCACAATTGGCAAGTGGAGAATTTGGATAACATAAAATATGCACAAGCAGGAAGCCTTAATAGGAGAATTTTTTAAAAAAATATATAAAACTCGCCTCCAAGATTAATTATAATATATAGGACATTAATTTGTACTTATGTTTTATAACGTTCTTGTATAGATATGTCATGAGAGATGGCTATTCCTCATGCCACCCAAAGTAAACGCGACATTTAAAAAGATATATATGTCGTAAGAGATGGCTATTCCTCATGCCACCAAAAGTAAACGCGACATTTAAGAAGATATATATGTCGTAAGAGATGGCTCTTCCTCATGCCACCCAAAGTAAATGCGACATTTAAGAAGATATATATGTCGTAAGAGATGGCTATTCCTCATGCCACCCAAAGTAAACGTGACATTTAAGAAGATATATATGTCGTAAGAGATGGTTCTTCCTCATGCCACCCAAAGTAAACGCAACATTTCATTAAGAATGCAAAGGAACGATATTTTTGCCTGGAAGTACAAAAAATCTTCTTGCATTTTTATACCCTGCATGCCTTAATTATTCTTGTATTTTTGCTTGCTTCATTTTTGTTTTGAGAAAAATAGTAGCCTACCATTTGCTTCATTTATTAAAAAGAATGAGTTCACCCTCTTGATATGAAACAACTAGACCTCGTGATAGAGTAGAGTAGAAAATTAATTAAAAGAAAACAAGACAAACAAAAAATTAGAGAAAAAAATGCGACAAAAAGAAAATAAGAAAAAAAAAAAAAAAAAAAAAAACGAAGGAGAGAGAGGTTAAGTAACAAGAGCGATTTTAATGCTCGGTTAACGTCGCGATTCAACCCACGAGCTCAACATCTTACTGATACCATCACATACTTGAAGTGGGTTTGAGCTCTTATCCCTAAAAATGATGTTATTTCTTTCCGTCCAAATTATCCACCATGTCGTGCGTGTTAGTTTATAAATTTGTTTATTATTTTGTTATTTACTTTTGTTAAAAATTGCGCATCTTTGTAAGGTTGTGTCTCTTCGTATAACGTTGCGTCCTTTTGTTTAGAGGTGTGTCTGTTCGTAAAAGAATGCTAGTTTTTCGTAAAGGGTTGTTTTGTTTCGTGCTCTATAAATAAAGAGCATGCAATTGTGTTTATAAGTTAGAGGGTGAATCAAAGTGTGGATTAATCTGTATTGTTGTCAAGTTCATATGCACTATAGTTAAAGTAATATAAAGAACTTGTTGTTTTAAATAGTTTTATATAGTTCATATAGTCCACCATCATTTGGTATCAGAGCCAAGTTGAAGTTTCTAGAAAGAAACTCTGTCAAAATGGCTAACCAACTTCTCCAAACCCAAATCCCAAAACTATTGAAAGATAATTACGAGAATTGGTGCATTCAAATGAAAGAACTCCTTGTTTCTGAAGACCTTTGGGATTTACTTAAAAATGGGTATCAAGAACAAATGGAGTAAAAAGAAGCCGCGTTAACTGCAACTCGACGAAACGAGTTGAAGGATATAAGAAAGAGAGACAAAAAGGCCCTCTTTTATCTTTACCAAGCAGTAGAGGAGTCAACATTAGAGAAAACTGCCGAAGCAACTTCGAGCAAAGCGGCATGGGATATTCTTGCCAACGTCTTTACAGGAGATGATAAAGTTAAGCGAATTCGTCTACAAAAGCTTCAAGCGGAGTTTGAAGCAATTCGAATGAAAGAGTCCAAAAGTGTTGCGGGCTATGTTTCTCGCATCTTGGTAATTGTAAACCAAATGAAGCGAAATGGAGAACAACTCGAGGATATACGGGTTGTTGAAAAGGTTCTTCGTTTCCTCACATTAAAATTTGAGCATATTGTAGTCGCGATAGAAGAGTCCAAAGATGTTAGTACACTTTCTATGGGCCAATTGACTGGATCCCTCCAAGTACATGAGCAAAGACTACAAAAAGTATTTGAAGGAGAGTCGGCTGAGCAGGCTCTCAAGTCAAAATTGAACTCGATGATAGAAGAGCAAAATCATAGAGAAAGTAACATTAATAAATACAAGAATCAAAAGAGATATAATAATGACCGACAGAGTAGTCACGACAGTGGTCGCAATTCATGACACGGATATGGACCAAAAAGAGGCGGGCACAATTATAATCGCCCAGGGTCTTCTGGAAGGGCAAAATTGAATATTCAATGTTGTAATTGTAAAAGGTATGGTCACTACAACAAAGATTGCCGGTATAAAATGCTGAAGGAATGAATCACTTCATCGACAGTACTTTAAAAGACGAAGTTGCAGAAACTTCACTACTACTTGCTTACCAAGATGAAGTTAAAGATCCACAATATGTATGGTTTCTAGATTCCGGTGCTTCAAATCATATGTGTGGAAGGAATGAACTATTTGTTAAACTAGACGAGAATGTTGACGGCAACGTGAAATTTGGTGATTCATCGAAAGTACCTGTTAAAGGAAGAGGGAAATCATGTTCAAATCAAAGAGTGGCGAAGAAGAATTCATCTCCAACGTATATTATGTGCCAGAATTGAAGAGCAATATACTAAGTATCGGACAATTGATGGAGAAAGGATATACTGTAAATATGGAAGGCTCTACTCTGACTTTGAAAGATAAGAATGGCAAAATAATTGCCAAAGTGCGCATGTCAAAGAATCGAATGTTTCCGATAAATATCAAGTCAGAAATTGAAAGGTGCTACCACTCTGAAGTTAAAGAAGATTCAAGACTATGGAATTTGAGGTACGGGCATTTAAATTACATTAGTTTAAAGTTACTATCCTCTAAAGGAATGGTGCATGGTCTTCCTGTTATTGAACATTCAAAAGGAGTATGTGAAGGTTGCATAATTGAAAAACAAACAAGACTTCCTTTTATTGGTAGCAAAATAAAATTTGCAACACAACCTTTAAGTTTAGTTCATACTGATATTTGTGGTCCTCTTCCTGAGTCTCATAGGAAAAATAAGTATTTTATTATTTTTACTGATGACTGTACTATAATGTGTGGATGTCTAAAACATAAATAAACCTAACCCAAGTGAGAGTTTTCTACTAGTCTGGTTACACATGTAACATATGACGGGGGTGCTAGGTCAGGTTCCAAGATAACAATAATTTAATAGATTGTAGGAAGAAGAAGAATCACATGATCATCAAATAACACTAGGAATAGCAACTCTCACATTCTAGCATGCTATAAAGTACACGCACAACTATGCATAATCCTATGTCAATAGAATTAGTGTACGGTCCATAGATCTTGAAGACGAGGCAACCCACCTGATGAGCTAAACTGTCCCAAGTCCCACAGCTGAAAATACCCAGGAACTAATATCTTCAGATCCAACGGGTTCAGCAATACCCGCAAACCCTCTTGGGTACAACAAAAAGGTCCACAGTTCACTTTATCCCAAAAATATTCCAAGTATACACAATCTGCGGAAATAGTCCCAAAGATGCGATATTTTCACCTGCAGAAAGGGCTTCGAAAAATCCAACAAAAATACTGCTGCGATCGTCGCGTCGAGCCCTTTGAAATGAGTATCTACACATCCCAATCCGAACCCCGTAGGCCGAGTTACAAATTCCACAACACGGAGAGCGCGAAACCCCACAACATAACAACTGTAATACCATGCACAGATAAGGGGGAAAACATATACCTTCGGGCAAGTCTCAGAAAAATCCCAAAATAAATACGGCGATGATCCTTGCGACGTGTAGATGCCAAAAGATTACAGGCACGCCTCAATCCGATGCCCGAGCGCGAAGATATCCTCGAAACAATCTGCGCTGTCCCAGAAATCCTCACAGAAAATGGGGTCCCAGTAAGCTCAGAAAAACTCTAAGAAAAACCAGAAATAAAGGGGAGCTCAAAACACGAGAATCGAAGCCCTACCTGTCGTGAAGCCAACGGCGCAAGAATCGCCCGAAAAGGTGGTCAGAGTAGACCGGAAGAACTCGCGCACCGAAACGCGACGGAAGGAAACACCGGCGAAGGAATGTTGCGATGCGCCAAAGAAATGGAAACCTCAAAAAGCATGCCACGTAAAATCCCAGAAATCCTCAGGTGGATGCTGCACAGAGCGAGGAGCAACTTTACTAAAGGGTCCGAGGTGAGAGGAGGCTCGAAAACGCGAAAAAGAGCAAGAAGAATGTGGCTCGGGCCTTTAAATAGGCCACACCAAAACAATTCAAAAATACCCAACGAATCCCCAGATTCGGGCGCTGGAACCGGTTTTGGGCGCCCGAATCTGGCGGCACAACTTACCGCAGGGGAGCGCCCGAATCTCCCCTGGGCTGACACGTGGCCCGCACAGCAAACAGCTGTGCGGGGCGCGTCAGAAATGGCCACGTGGCCCGCCTAGGAACGGACGCGTGTCCCGCACAGCAAACAGCTGTGTGGGGCGCGTGCGGTGCCGCCGCGTGGCACCGCCCCGGTCAAACGGGTAGGTGGCGCCCGCGAATAGTGGGGCACCACCTGTCCGTTCCCTGTCGCGGTCACACGTGGGGGCAGTCGCAGCCTGACCGCCTGCCACGCACGCGCCCCGAGGCGCTCGCCTGCGCCCCCGTGCGCCGCGCCTCGTGAGCCCGCCAATCACGCGCCTACACGTGTCCCCTGCACCTGGTCCACGCACCCACCTTTGGGTTCCGTGGACCGCGCCGCGTGCACCGACCAACCGGGGACTGCCACGTGTCCCCGCCCTGGTCCATGCACCGCCGCGCCCGCTCTGTGGACCGCGCACCAAGAGCCCGCCAATCAGGCGGCGCCACGTGTCCCTGTGCCGGGTCTGTGCACCCAGCCACGACGCTCTGTGGACCGAGCACTGTAAACCGGCCAATGAACGGCCGCCACGTGGCATGCCGGCGGTCCACGGCCCCTCCCATGCACCGAAAACCACTGAAAACTTTTGGGAGTCCATTTTTGGGCCTCCGGACTTAGAATCAAACAAGCAAATTGTGGTGACCCGGATCTTTGCAGGGCTTCTACAGTGTGACCGGCAGCTTCTAGAGGCCTATGTGGCATGTCGGCGGTGTTTGTGCGCCAATTTGGACACAAGTGATGGACTACGGGCTTAAAATGGATCACGTGGGTAATCAGAAGACCCCGTCGGATGTTTAGAGGTGGTTTCGCGCAAAACGGATATCAAATTTAGACTCAGCGCGAAATTCAGATTAAAAACACCTTTTCGGATGCCTTCGGCAATTTTTAGGAATGGAATTTGGCAAATCGGACACTGGATTTGGACTCAGCGCGCGAAAACGGTGAAAATGGACTATTTATTTATATTTTTCGGAGCCCGGATGCGAAAACACGGATTTCGAGGCATGGAGCACTATTTCGGCGGCCGGGGGCAGCGGAGCGCGGGGGCGCGGGCTCGGGCAGGCGGCGGAGCGGCGGCGGGCAGACGCGCGGGCGCTGGCAGGCGCGCGGGCAGGCGCGCGGTCCACGGGACCGGCGTGCACCGGAGAGAGGACACGTGGCGGCTTCCCGTTGGACGGTTCACGAGTCGCGGTTTACGGAGTGGTGGGGGGTGTATGGTGCACCGGGCGCGGACACGTGGTAGCTGACTATTAGTTTGGTGCATGGTATTGCGTGCACCGGGCGCAGCAGGCAGAGGGTTGGACATGTGGCGGGTCCCCATTGGTCGGAGTATTGTGCGGGGCACGTGGGCAGGTGGGCAGGTGGCGCGACGTGCGTGGAGCAGGCACGGTCGGCGCCACGTGGCGCGACCGCAGTGACCGGCGCAGCTGTGCCCTGTGCGACGTGCCACGTGGCAGGCGGTGATTGGTTTCTTTCGGTGTTTCCTGTTATGGGGACACCACGGGTATTTCTTGAAATGTTTTTTTGTAGTTTTGCTCAAGGTTGCAATCCGAGAAGAGTTCAATGGGAGATTTCAACCCCTTCGAGCCCTCTGCTCGAAGGGGGATGGGAAGGGGAAATCTTCTCCAAGAAGAGAGGTATGCACCTGTCGATTTTCGGATTTTTTGGCGACACGCATTTTGAGATTTCTATTTTACCGGCGCGGCGCGACGTTTCTTCTTCGGTGTTTTTCTCCGTCGCATTTCGGTGTACGAGCTCCCCCAGCCTACTCCGACAACCTTTTTTAGTGATTTTCGCGCCGCTGGCTTCACGATAGGTAGGGCTTCAACTTTTGTGTTTTGAGCTTCTCCTCTTTCCGAGCTTTTCTTGGAGTTTTTCGAGCTTCTCTTTGACCCATTTTCTATTGCGGAGTATTTGGACAGCACCCTGGTATTTCGGCGATATCTCCGCGTACAGGCTTCGGATTGTGGCATGCCAGTAGTCGTTTTGTATCTACACATCGCAAGGAGCATGCTAGTATTTTTCTTGGATTTTTATGAGCTTCTCTCGAAGGAGAAAATCCCACTTTCTGGACAAAGTGTTACAGATTTTTGGTACTTGGGATTTTTAGAGGTAGTCACCTTGCCGATTTTGTATCTTGGCGTACATGTGTCGGATTTGGACGTGCGAGCACTCGTTTCGACCGGCTCGATGCGACGAACGCAGCGGTTATTTTCTCGGATTTTTCTGAGTTCATCTCGCAGGTGAGATTTAGCCTTTTTCAGGGCTGGTTGTTGGACTGCGGCGTGATACATATATTTTGGATTAATTGTACACCGTTTGGTTTATAATTGCAGTTCTGGGTGTTTTGCGTGGAAAAAGGGATATTGGACAGCGAGGAGGTTTTTACAGTGGTGGATTGCGCATTTTCATGTGGGTGGTTGCTATATCCCTCTTTTCTGATATACCCACTAGGAATATTAGAGAGATCCTCTTTATTGGACATATTGAATGGTCACCTAATGGACATGCATGCTTAACTAAAATAATTGTGAGCCTATCATATGGAAAATACTATAGTGGAAACTTGATAGTGGTTGGAACTTATACATGCTTATGGATATAATATTGGCATTTGACTCTGCATGGGGGATTTACTTTCATGTTGGGATATTATGAAACGTCTTGTGGGAGGGTACCACTTGAGGATCTTTTGGACAGGCATAGGTGGATGATTTATGTGAGAGAGATTAGCATATTATAGACTTGTGTGGTTGGATTATGATTTTAGCATGACGATTATATCCAGGCGGAGCTATTAATTGACACACATGTGGAACCACTTTTGGCACACTTTCTTCTATCTCTCATGAGGACATAGGCTGGCTTATATGGACATCTAGTTAGGCCATTTCTTATTACTACACTATATGTTGGGACTTGATTTAGGAGAAACTTTGTTTGTTTCTTTTCTCCCTATTCTGTAGTCAGGTGGCTATTTGTTGCTCGGATTTGAGCAGGGGTTGGAATAGTGTAGCCGGGGCCTGGATTTTAGCTTCTTGAGTATTGCGGCTACCGCGGATAGTAGGCGGTTGACCGGATGTCGGATGTGGGACATGATTGTGTTTTTGGGTGTTGTTGTGAACCCCTTACTTTTGATTACAAGCTAGGCATTGGAGTAGCTTCTATGATTAAAAGGCTAAATGCACTTTATAGGTGACAGTGGCAGGCTTAATTGAGATTAAAATAGATACTGCTAGAACTTGCCTCAATGGGGGTTATAATTGTAGAGCGGTAACATCATGTTAAAAGATAAGGCTAATTAATAAATTGTGGGCTTTGGGCATGCAGTATAGATAGGCACAGGCTATCTCTTATTTACTATTCTTATACAATTATCAGCATGCTCTAGCAAGGTAAAAATATATCGACATCTGTTTTATTTTATATCATCTTGGGACATTTGCATGCTTGTATGGTCACCTAGATAGACCACCTTTTTCTGCTACACTATCATGCTGGAATTGACATAGGAGAAACCTTTTTATTATTCTTTTCTCCTTTCATTTGAGACTCAGGGTATTTGCAGCTCGTACGCGAGCAGGGGGATTGGGATAGTGTAGTCAGGTTCTTGGGTTTTGGAACAGGCAGGGCTTGATGGCAGGGTATTGCGGCAACCGCGAACATTGGGCGGTTGACCGGAGGTTGCTTATGCATCAGATTGGGTATCATGTCTCTAGTGGATGGAGTTTCCCACTATTTGTTTATCTTGCATCAGGTTGAGATCGGGTCTTTCTTTAGTGGATGGGTTTTCCCACTTTGATCATAGTCATGATCCAGTCATGCTGATTTACGATACTTATGTTACTGGATACTGAGATATTTTACTCGTGTGGGTCGCTCCCCTCGAGTGCCACTCCGGAGTGTGCGTCAGACAGACTTTGAGTCCTTGAGACTCCTTTGCTTCGGTGTTATGCATAGGCTGGCATACCCGTTGCGGCAGGCAGTACCAGTGTCTACTGGTGGTCGGATTGGATTATTTAGGCAGGCTTTTAGATACTGATGCATACTTTTAGCTATTCTTACTAGCTTGACATGTAGAGGCATATTAGTGGTAGCTCTTTTATCAGCTGTTATACTTAGCTTCCACCCCTTTTTTCTTTTGCCTCTGGTAGACCTAGTGGGCGTGTCAGAGTTTGAGGTTTTATCCACTATGGAAGGCTACTGGTTTACTAGTATGTCACGCCCCGAGATTTGAAAATGGGTCTAATTTTTTTTTTTTTTTTTTTTTTTTTTTTTTATCAGAGTTTAAACTTGCTTCCTTCAAGGCGTGAACAGACCGCCACACATATAGAAAAGTCTCTGTACCTCCAACAGAGTCTTCCCTATATGTGCTCGGCTAACAGATACAGTCAATCAGAGTAGATACAAGATAGATATACTAAATAAGTTCTACTCTATTACATCCACAAGGTTCCAGAGTTATTACAATCCAGTTTCTCAAAATGGAAATATCAGTTATAAGTTTTACTAAAACCAAAAGGGGTACATCCTACCAGGGTCAGTTTATCTCACGTCCTCACACAGAGCGTCCAAAAGTCCCCCCACCCGAAGGACCTGAAAAACAGTCACCCGAGGGTGTGAGACACACCGGAGTGTATCCCAGTGGGCACGACGGGCCGGAAAATAGCAAGCCGTACCTACTGGGTACAATAATAAGCGGATAGCAAGAGTAGGATATGCTGAAAGATAGAAACAGGTATATAATCTCAGCAGAGTATTATCAATCATGGATTAATCAACTGAGCAGGGTAATCATATATAGAGCTGATCATGCTATAACTGATAAGACTATAAGTAGGAATGAATGATCATGCTATAACTGACAAGCAGGAATGAATATACTGTACTGATAAGCAGGAAACAATCATGCTATCACTGATAATCTGGCAAGCAGTAAATGATCATGCTATAACTGATAATCTGACAAGCAGGAAATAGTCATACTATCACTGATAATCTGGTGAGCAGTAAATGATCATGCTATATCTGATAAACTGTCAAGCAGGAAATGAACAAAGATAATGCATCAAAAGTAATCATCACAAATATACCCAATCACTGCCACTTTTGGCCACAAGGGCCTCAGGCTAAATTTGCCATGGAGCATATGGACCTCAGGCTAAAGCCCCTTTTGGTCATTGGGCCCTCAGGCTAAAGCCCCTTTTGGACACCCAATCAAGCTATCATAACCCCACTAGGCTCACGGGTCGATCAGACCTCTCTACCGGTAAAGAACACCATGACGGGTAGCTAATCCGCTGGTGTGCGCGACTGAAAGCTTGGCTCGACGGCGATCATAATGCTGATGCTCAAACCATGGTCCACTGACCACAAAGACGGCAAGAAGCCGAGAAAAATCCCCACTGGGATGCGAGTATAACATGCCACGTACTGAAGAAGTATCTCCTATTCTAAACATGCAGTGAAGAATAGAAACAGGTATAGACTATGCTAGTGACCAATCAAGCATGGCATGTATCCAGGAAATGCATATCAACCACTGAGAAGAACATGATATATCTCAACATGAATAACAAGCAACTGCTGGAAATAGAGGCATGGGATAACTCAGTATGATAATAAACAACCACTGCTGAAATATAGATATGATATGCAAGCGAGAATATAAACAACCAAATACCAAAGGGGTCCGTCCTATTACGGTACCCGTAGGGCCGATCTGATAAAACGCGGACCGAAGATAACCCACCTCAAGGTAGACGGTCGCGATAAGATGGATCACGGGCTGGCTCCTGATGACTGGGGCCTACAAATACCAGATGACAACTCAGGGTCTATCAATGTTCAAGGCGCAACTAGCGCGAACCGACCATTTCGTCGATTTGTGCTACGTAAAGCAGTTTAGCTTTTCAGAAACCCCCAGGGAACCCACTGAAAGGTCATTACTACTTTAGAACATTCATTTAGCTTTTCTATACTGTTACAATTGCAGCAAGGCCCTCGAGCTTACCCAGAATGTGTTTTATACACTAAATAACCACTGTTTTGGCTCGTTCTCTCAAACGGTAAATCATTTTTACGAGCCGTCACCTCCAGCAGGTGACATTTGACTTGCTGAACGCCGTGCTCACCCATTTGTGACAGCACAATGCCCGAGGCAAACTTCGGGCCATAATTTACTTCTCTAACCTAGCCGAAACGCATTTTCGCTTCTTCGGCTCACCAAAACCCAAAATAAACGCGAGCATCGCGTTCAGTGACCCCCAAATTAGCCAGGAGTACACTGTTGCAATATTTTAAACAGACCCTAACATCGTTTTTTAATCAATTATTGCACTAAGGCTTGGTTATGACCTAACTTTGCATCTGTACCTCATTCATCAAAACTTTGTATATAAACATGTCTTTAAATATTGCAAGGACACTGGGGCTCACCTTATTTGCAGCCCATTCCTGCTGGTTCAACCAGAACCACAACCCTGCTCTTACACAAGTTCACAATGCATCAATTACCTGTCCACACAGATCCAAGTTGATCTGAAGTGAGCATCAAGCTCAGGGGACCTTTCTAAACAACTTTGATATTCAACTCAAGAGCTAATTCTAATTAAATTCTCATTGAGGCATTTCCTCAAACACCTAACATGCATACTTCACATACAACTATACAACACCAACTCAAAGTTGGATCTCAGCAACTACTGGACCAGAGGCTTCAATTCTTGGATGGAATTACTCCCCTACAACTACTGATCAAATCCCCTCAACCTAGAGCAACCAAACTCCCCCCAACCGGCCGGACCCGAGGAAGAAGATGACCTCCTCGGCTTTGAAAATCGTGATGAGCAACCCAGGACTTCTGGGCTTCATCCAAATGCACCAGCAGGTGCACCTCACCTCCCTGATGCTTTCCAGACCCAGGCTTGGTCGACGGGAAGAGGCGGCGCCGGCCGGGGCATGAAGCTCCAATTTGAGCTTAATGCCTCTAATGGCAGATTTCACCAGAGCCCATGGGAGGCCCTCCCACTTGCAAGGTAGGTTCCTTAGACCCATTTGAAGCTTCCCGACCCACTCCTGGTTGCCGGAGATGGCCGGAGCGCCGGCGAGGGTTACAAGAACCCACTTCGGGTTGGGCATGGCCGCGCCACCCAACGCTTGCATGGGAGCCATGCAAGCACATGGACGTGATCCACTCACTCCCCGCATGCTTCCCGTGCAGGTGTCCGGCCCCGAGATGCGTTGCCGGCGCCGGAGCCAACGGCTCGGCCATTATGCACTTTTCCAAAAACTAGGGCATTCTTTTTCTCGCAAACGGCTCGACCACAAATCCCAAGACTTTGCAGATTTATTCTACTTGTTCTAAAGTCTCGGCACCCCAATTTTGGTACGTATTGGTCAAGCGGTTTGTGAGTTCTCTTGCGGTGGAGCTCGGCTAGGTTTCCGGCGAGAGCTTTTCCCCGCCGGCCAACCCGCGTGCATGAGGGCCCGGGCTTGTGCACAGAGCATCCTTAGGACATGGGGAGTCTACTGCTAGGGGTCTTGGGGGCTAGCAATCAAGGTTTCAGAGGTTCTTACCTTGGCCGGAGTTGGTGAAGGAGGAAGAAGCCGGTTCTCGGGTTCTTCTTCACGCGCGGCCTCGGGCAACTCCAGCAATGCTCCAGAGATGCCAAGGAACTCTTCAGGCACTTCAGATCCAATCCAGGAGGAAGTTGGTCCAACTCACTTCCTTCTCTCTCTCTCCCGAGTTCGCAAGAGTGGTGTTGTGATGCCCTCGGCCAACTCTCACACTCAGGCTAAATCTGAGGACTTCAGAGGAGGTTGGCGCTTCGGAATACACCCTACACACCCCCTCGAGCACTGGCCCAAGGTAGACCAAGAGACAAATTACTTAATGCAATATTCCTAGCTCAAACCGGGTTCACACCACTCCATGCCATCTAGCTCTGTTCAGCCACCCTTGTGGGCTTCTTAGGGTGGCAGAGGCCCAATGCACAAAGCCCCAAAGGCTCTGGCCCAAGAACACTTAAGATATTTAAAGAAAAAGCAATAATTTATGCTTTTCACGCATTTCGAGGCAATCCGAGCGTCATTTTGTGAAACGGACTTCGCCACGACGTCCGGCTCGTCGAGACCTGTCAAGTGGCGTATTTGTTTGGTTCGTTTGACGACCAGATAAAAAGTCGTTCCATCTTGTTTGACAGAAAACAGTGCGTTGCACGCACTTCGATGCACCCGGGTCGCCAAACGTGAAATCCGTCAGCGCCATCGCGCTCAGAACATTGAAATTAGCTAGGTTTCATTACTCATACCCCTATATGAATTTCTTGGACAGTAGTTCACCCAACCGTTGCTCGCGAGGGGTCGAAAATCGCGAGTTACTATTCACACTTAAGTTGTGGGGCCCGTTTTTGATTTCTGATTTCTGGAAGATCCGACCGTCAGATCGAAAACATATGAATATGAAACTTCTATGTTTCGACGAGACGATCGCAATGGTGATCTCGGATTTTCGAGATCAGACCCCGATCAAAAGTCGATATTTTTGGGTCTTATTTGCTCAATTTTCTGCTATTTAAAATTCCAGAAATTTTTTTAAATCTTTTTTAAAATTCACGATTACTACATAGTAGTTCTCACCCCCATTCTTCTTTTCTCCTTTTCTTCTCCCTTGTTTTGCAGTGTCTTCTGCGGGTGCTACTGGGCTTACAGTGGCGGGTCGAGGAGAGAGGACGGCTGAGTAGATAGATCTCGAGGCAGGATAAGCGTATTAGCCGGACTGTTAGTGTACCCATGTTTTCTCATACCGTTGTACTTTTATTTTTGGGACTGGCTTTTGTCAGCAGGTTGTATTTATTTTGGGTGAGCTGGGAGAGACAGATGTATCATTATTACAGATGTGTTGTATTTTATTTCCAGCTTCAGTCTGAGATGTATTAGTTTTTAGCTCAGCTCTGTTTTATGCTCATTATTGTTATTTCTTATCTGAGCAGGTTACTGGCGCTTCGTGTATACGGGAAATACCGTGTGCACGGCGGATCTGTAGACGGGCCCAGGTTCTGGTTTACACCCGGGGCGTGACACAAATAGCCCTTTTCAAGCGTTTTTTCGCGCTGAATCCAAATCCAACCTCCGTTTGGCCCAAAACCTAATCAAAAATTCGGCAAATGTAGCCGAAGGACAAACAAGCTAAGGATACCTCACAGGGTCCATCTGTGGCATCCCTTTGATGCACTATGAGCCAAACACACCAACATCAGATGTTCTACACAATGAATTCACCGGAAAGATTGCATGGGAACCTGGGCCACCACAAGTATAGTTTAACTATACTATGTATGATTCCCTTGCTTCTTAAAGCTTGTTTGGCCTAGCTTTTTTCTTTTCTTTTCTTTTCTTTCTTTCTTTCTTTTTTTTTTTTTTTTTTTTTTTTTTTTTTGGCTAAATTGGTTTTGATTTGGAAATTATATTTAATTAAAAATTATGGAATGTTTGGTTGAGTATAAACAAAAGGTGATTATTTTAAAAAAAAATTAAATTTTAAATTTCAAAATATATTTTCAAATTTTTAATTTTAAAATTTAAATTATAAAATTATAAAATTTAAATTTCAAAATTCAAAATTTTAAATTTTAAATTTCAACTACCGAATTATAAATTTTATCTTAAATCTTATATTTGAACTTTATAATTTTGAAACTTAAAATATAAATTTTAAAATTTAAAATTTAAAATTCAAAAATTAGAATTTTAAATTTTAAATTTATCAATTATGCATTTAACATATGAATTTGAATTCGGATCTAAAATCAAATTTTAAATTTAAAATTTGAAACTAAAATCAAAATTAGATTTTATATATTAGGTTTTAGCTTTTTCTAACTTTAGGGCCTCTACTATTAGAAATTTAATTCTAAAAATTATAATCAAATTTTACAAAAGAGATTATACCAAACTGTGAATGAAAATTTATTTTTAACCCTAAAATTATTTTGTATAAATTTGTTCAAACACCCCCACAGGCTAAAAGTAACAGTACCCAGTAGAATTAAGTTCTAATTAACTGGCATGACCATTGTGTCTTGAATAGTACAACCTTTTCGGCTCTTAAAATTTTCAGGAATCTTGGAGTGGTAGTATCCACATCGGAGAATACAATCCAAGGCCCACTCTCTGCGCGAAATTTGAATGGGACTGATCTTCCTGCTCACCTGCGGCAAGATAAATCCGCACCGGTCACATTCAACAGTGCAGATTCGTCTCACCGCTACTGAGCAAAAAGATCTCCTCCCTGTGTAGAGAATCTTACACAAGTTGCTGTATAAAATGCCTGAGTACGTCTCCTGTATTTTTGAAAATATATACGAATTCTTTTCGACAACAGAGCAGATAGTATCAATTTTTACTAGTATTTAGATTGAGTTTATTCAGACTGGCACATTCACTGATACATTTATTTAGTTATTCCTCCTGACATGCATTGTATTTAGAGGCATAATAGTGATAGCTTTTCTTTATGAGCAATTTTTATAGCTTACCACCTCTCCTTTTCTTTTGCCTCTTGTAGACCTAGTGGCTACGTCAGAGTTTATAAATACGAAAGAATTCGTATTTATAAATTATTTTAGATTATACAATATTCGATTTGATGATCAGTTTTGTTAAATATTATATTTTATAATTTTTCGACATTATTTACCAAACGATCAAAGAATTTCAAAAATAATTATATTAATGATCGATGCGGCATGTTTGTATATTTAATAGTGTAGAACAATTCAAATTAGACGAAATTTTAATAGAATATTCTACTTAACAACAAGAATGAGTTCAATAGTTTCCATTTGAAATTTAAATTTATTGTTTTTATTTTTTATAAAATTATTATTTTCATCCGTTCATTTTAATATTACTCGTTTATTAGACAAATAAAATCAAAAAAATTATAAAATTTAGTTTCTATATAGTTCCAATATATTGTAGATCATATCTAACCGAGCTGATTATTGAATCGGATGTCCCATCATCGAAAATAATTTATAAATATAAAAATGTTCATACTTTCGAAAGTGTAAGAGCCTACCTCTAAAATGCATTCCTATATAAACTATTAATTAATTAACTATCTTATTTTACTTCTCTAAATTATATTAGCTTAATAAACTAACTATTTTACTTTCTTTTGTACGTAGACAAATTTAAGACTTCTTTAGATTTGGGTGTGAGAACAAAATTACTTCATAGTAAACTCAATGAAGATGGCGAATTCTGTTGTAGTTTTGCAACCTAAAAGAGTTTGGTTTTCTCTGTTGTACTTTAATTATTCAATCATTTGACCACTGTACGTTTCATTTGTAAAATGATTCATGAAATGAAAAAGCCATAGATGTCGGCTTTCATGCACTTTATCACCAAAATATTGGATAAGCCATGTAAATAATTGAACAAAATATGCCAAACAAAAACTCATCAATTTATATATTTAGACTTTCCTTGCAAAAAATTATAAGAACCTATATATAGGAAAAAGTTGTTGAGTTTCGTGTTTCAAAACATTATATTTCCTAACAAAAAATCAAAAAAGTGAATTTGTGTGATTTTACTTTCTATATTTATTGTTTTTGTTTTTCAAAATCATCACTCGATTTTTTTTTTTTTTTTTTTTTAATCCCTACACTATAAGTAACAAATGTATAATTTTACATAAAAAATATTGAAAATACTAGTTTAAAATGGCAGAACATATATTCAATTTATTTCGACATAAAAAGGGCTTTTTTTGAAAATAATCCTGTAAAAATTTTTATTTACAAAAATAGTCTCAAAAAATTTGTATTTGCAAAAATAGCCCTATATCCGCCAACTGGGCGCCACGTGTGCCCGCCACGTGGGCGGGGTGGATGAATTGGAGCAAGTTGAACCACGCGCTCCGAGAAGGCGTGTTTAGACACGCGTTCTCAGAGCGCGTGTTCAGATTTTTTTTTAATTTTTATTTTATTTCTTTCTCAAACAAAAAGATTTATTATTTTTTTTTTAAAAAAAATAATAAGTCAAAAATATCTACCTAGAAAAAATAAATTTCACATTCTAATTTTTATTTTTTTATTTATCAAATATTTATATATTATTTTATATATTTTTTATATTTTTAAATTATCTCAAATAAACAGATTTTTTTATTATTATTTTCGTACCACAAAAAAAAATTATTTTTATCCTTTTGACGGAAAAAAAAAAAAAATTTGCCAAAAGAATAAAAATAAATTTCTTTTCGCGGTATGAAAAAATAAAATAAAATAAAATATCCGTTTGTTTAAAAAAATTTAAAAATATAGAAAATATATAAAATAATATATAAATATTTAATAAATAAAAATATTTTTTTTCACCAAAGAATAAAAATAAATTTCTTTTTGCAGTACGAAAAAAAAAAAATATCCGTTTGTTTCAGAAAATTTAAAAATATAAAAAATATATAAAATAATATATAATATTTAATAAATAAAAAAATAAAAAATAGAATGTGGAACTCAATTTTATTTGCAAAAAACAAGGGCTTTTTATTTGCAAAAATAGCCTCAAAAAATTTGTATTTGCAAATAAAATTGAGTTCCACATTCTATTTTTTATTTTTTTATTTATTAAATATTTATATATTATTTTATATATTTTTTATATTTTTAAATTTTCTGAAACAAACGGATATTTCTTTTTTCGTACTGCAAAAAAAAAAATGATTTTTATCCTTTGATGAAAAAAAATGTTTTTATTTATTAAATATTTATATATTATTTTATATATTTTCTATATTTTTAAATTTTTTTAAACATACGGATATTTTATTTTATTTTTTTCATACCGCAAAAAAAAATTTATTTTTATCCGAAATTTTTTTTTTCCGTCAAAAGGATAAAACCCACATAAAAATAATAAAAAGTAATTAAAAATAACTTAATAAAAGTTTTTAATAAGTCTATCTATAGTATACTGAGCTTTACAAAATGTTAAAATCTAGTATAAAATGACTAATGGTATTGTTGGGGTTGAAAATGTCGCGCTGACCGTTGATCGGGCTCGATAGTCGATCGGCCTTGAGTGGGTTGACCCTCTAGATGTGATGCGTCACGTGCCAATGGATTAAGCAATCGAGCCGATGAGGGATCCGCTCGGCCGGGGTCTTCTCAATCAAACTCTCGCGACCGTCTGGTTTAGATTAGCCGAATCGGAATGTGGAGGTAGAGAGAGAGAGAGAGAGAGAGAGAGAGAGAGAGAGAGAGAGAGTTCGGTATGGAGTAGCCGAACCGGGATGTAGAGACAAAGATTTAACACAGCTAAGGAGCTGATTAGAAATTATATTGCTTGAGAAGAGGGTTACAAGGGGAACTTGTAGCCAATTACAATTAATTAATCTAAGAAAGTAGTAAATACAGATATGAAAGATATGAAAAAGTAGGGGTGGTCACTAGGTTACGAGGTTGCAGGTCCTCTTTTCATTCGTTGGTTCGCTTATTTATACATTTACGAACCAATGTGTATAACCGCCGATTTTAGAAATTGGCGTGATCTAAAGGGAATCATCGTAAATTTTTCAACTACTTCCTTTTGAGTCAACTCTCCTCAATAAGATAATAGCTGAGGTTCATCCCCTAATCGACGCGCCGAAGCATAATTTTCGGTGCTTTTCAATGTTGGGCACCGCTTACCATTCCGCAAGCTGTTACGAGATTCGCGCTGAATCTCACGCTCTTTTCTTTCAGAGTCTTTCCTTTTGGGGCTTGAGCAGCCGAGAATTGACTCTGACTTCGCCTCCCTCGTCGCTCGACTGGGCGACCTGGTTTTCGTCTTCAATCGAAGCCCAACCTAGATGAAGCGATGATCTTCTTATTTCAGCCGCTTTTCCTATCGATTGACGCCCTTGGCCGATAATATACGTCATGTGTCACCTCTTCAGGTGACGAAAAATTTTGGTCTCAACAATACCCCCTCGGCAATCTCCTCATGTGTCGTTCGTGTAGTGGTCCAGGATTCCGTATAGTTTTTCCTGTGAATCCTTGGCGTGAAACACCTATCATTGGTGTATTAGGCCCACAGTGCATCAAAGGGATGCTACGGATGGACACAGTGTGGTATTTACTGTTGGTTTGGCCTTCGGCGGTATTTGCCGAATTTTAGAGAAGGCTTTGGGCCAAACGGAGGCCGTATTTGGATTCAGCGCGGAAAAACGCTTGAAAACGGCTATTTACTTATTTATTTTGGAGTCCGGATGCCCAAAAACGGACCCCCGGAAGTTTTCTGTGCAAAATGGTGCACGGGGGGAGCTGTGGACCGGCCGGGGACACGTGGCAGGCTCTTATTGGGCCGGTGCGCCACTCTCGGTCCACGGAATGGGCCGCCGGTGCACGGTGGACCGGCGGGCCACGTGGCGGCACGCGTTGCCCGGTGCAGTGCGCTCGGCGCGCGGGGGCAGGCGCGGGCAGCTCGGGCAGGCCAGGCAGGTGTGGAGCGTGCGCGGTGCACGGTGGACCGGGGCGCGCCACGTGGCGGCCCCGGATTGGCCGGCCCATGTGTGCGTGGCGCACGCAGCACCGCGCGGCGGCGGCCGTACGCGCACGTGGGCGGCGCACCGGCCGACCGGCGCCGTGTCGGGCGGAGCGGCGCACGCGGCGACACGTGTCGCCGCACCATAGGCGGGCGCCGCCCACCGCGCCGCTAATCACGGGGGACGCGTGGCGCTTCCCCGTTGGGCCCGCACGGCTGCCGCCTGTTTGGCGGACACGTGTCGGGCCCTGGGCCGGGTCGGACGGCCGGTTGGACGCGGCGGGATCCCGTGCGCGAGTGGGGCTGGGCTGGGCCGCACTGTGCGCGCCCGAAAATTCTTGGGCCGGGCCGCACTGTAGCCGCCCGAAAGTGGCCGGGCCGCACTGTAGCAGCCCGAAACTGGGGACATATTGGGAATTTTCCCAATTGTTCTAATGGGCCTATATAATGGCCTCCCCTCCCTTCTTTTTCTCTGTTTTCCGAGAGATAGAAAGAGAACCAGTGGGAGGGACCTTAAGAGAAGTTTTTCATCTCCTTATTTTCTACCTCGTGGTGCGTTCCCAGATTTTCTGAAAGTTCGACAGCGGCGATCCGGATTTTACAGTGTGCCTCGTTTTTCCCCAATCTTGGCCCGTAATCGTCGCATTTCAGTCCGAGGAGTCCCCTCCGCAGTACAGGAGTCCTTTTTTGACGATTTCTTCTCCGGTGTGTTCCTAAGAGGTAGGGCTTCGTTTTCTGTGTTGGTCGTTTCCCTGGATTCCGATTCCTTGGCACGATTCCCGAGGTGTTTTGACCCCCTCTTTTGCTGTTTGGGTTTTTGGACAGCGGCAACTTCGACGATTTGTTTCTTGGCGTAGAAATATCAGATCGAGGCAATTCAATAGTCAATTTTGGGCTACTTTTCGCGAGGAACGCAACCGTGATTTTTCTGGGATTTTAGGAGCTCGGGACAGAGGTGAAATTTCTTGTTTTGCGTGCTGATTTTTAAAACAGCAAAATCTATTTTGGGACTTGTAGTTTTTACACCGTGTACACTTGTGTGATGTTGTAGGATATTGTTTCAGCTGACGTGTGCTTAGAGGACAGCGGGTATTTTCTTGGAGTGTTGTGCACGCTTTTCGAGGTGGGTGGTTGTGTTTCCCTCTTTGTTGACATGCTCACTAGGAGTATTAGAGTTCCCCAATTTATATGTGATACTAGTTATTAGTGTATGAACCTATTGCATTGGCCCCTAAATTAATGGATAGCTTCTATGTGATAAATCTGGGACAATAAAGTTGGACAATTGCTATATCTTAATCCGCATGCAAATAAGTAACCCAATAATATTTTAAAATGATTCTTTGCAAGAAACTTTAGTCACTTTCTAACGCTTTTTAAAGAGAACACTTGCATGCTTATTGGACATCTAGTTAGGCCACTATTTTACTGCAGCACTATATTATGGGATTTGACTTAGGAGAAAACATGTTTTATTGTTATTCTTCTCTATCGATGCATGATGCTCGAGTCTGATCGGGATGTTGGGATAGTGTAGTTGGACCTTGAGTCTGGGACAGCTTAGACTCGTCTTGGGGATTGTGGGGCATAGTGGCAACCGCGGATGTAGGCGGTTGGCCAGATGTTTTATCAGATTGGGATTTATGGGTTAGTGCGGCAGATAGTAGGCGGTTGACCGGATCTTGATCTTACCCGCTTGGGTTGTGGGTTATTGCGGTGACCGCGGACTTTGGGCGGTTGACCGGATGTTACCATTGCATCTGATTGGGTATCAGATTTCTCCAGTGGATGATGTTTCCCACTTTTTGAGTGCTATCACACTAGATCAGGGTTTCATTAGTGGATGGAGTTTCCCACTTTGATCATAGTCATGATCCAGTCCTGCTATTATGAGACATTGGTTACAGAGATACTTGATACAGAGATACTTTACTCGTGTGGGTCGCTCCCCTCGAGTGCCACTCCGGAGTAGGCTTTACACCGTGCCGAGCGCCGGGCACCATTGTGATGGTGAGTTGTGAGTGTGACAGAGTTGGTGAGTTGTGAGTGATGACAGAGCAGGCAGTGCCAGTACTTTCCTGGCCCTTTGATTGGGTTTCTTTGGGCGGTTAGCTTTATACAGTTGCATATATATACAGTTATCTTTTGGCACTGCATTTAGAGGCATAGTAGTGGTAGTTCCCTTTTCAGCAGTCTTTATTGCTTACCACTGTTCTTTCCTTTTTGCCTCTTTATTCCTAGTGGGTGCGTCAGCATTTGAGGTTTTACCCACTAGGGGAGGCTACTGGTTTATCTAGTAGTTCTCACCCCCATTGTTGTTTTCTGTCCTTTTTCCCTTTGTTTTGCAGAGTCGTCTGTGGGAGCTGCTGGGCCTTCAGCGGCAGATCGAGGTAAGAGGATTGCGGACTAGCTAGATCATCTACCCCGACTGTGAGAATAGCTGGACTTTTATTGTACCCCTTTTGTATCTCAGACTACATCAGTTTACTTTTGGGACTGGCTTTAGCCAGCTGGTTGTATATTTATGGTGAGTTGGGAGTATATTGTACTTTTATGTCAGCTTGTAGTTTATTTCAGTCTGAGATTACTTTTAGTTCTATTAGTTCAGCTCTGTTTATGCTCTTTTATTGTATATTATCTATCTGAGCAGGTTACCAGCGCTTCGTGTACATGGAAAATTCCGTGTGCACGGCGGATCTGTTGGCGGGCCCGAGTTCTGGTTTACACCCGGGGCGTGACAGTTCGCGTGCATCACGATATCCATGATCATCCCCGTACCCTAGCAAGATATCTGCTCACCGCCCGTGGGATTTGTACACAGGTGTTGATCTTTCTTGGTTTTCGACAAATTTGTCCTTCGCCGTTTCTTCACTAAATGTTGCTATTTTTCGAGGGGCGACTGTTATTATTTCGCTCCTTCTCGGCCGCCTATAAAAGGGCCCTACTTGCAGCTCTCTTCACATCACCTTCTTCCCTCATGACGATTTCTATGCCAACGCTACACCAGTGCTCCGGTGGTAGCTTTTTCGTCTTTAAGAATACTTTCAAGGTAGCTTTTCAATCTGAATTCAGTGGCGTTTTGACGCCGGTCGATGAAGGTTTCTTTCCACTTTCGGGGTCTCCTCTGGGGAATCTCTTATATGTGACCTACCGATCCGGAATCTTACGAATGGTGGTCTAGCCGATTTTCGGCTGCTCACGACTGGTTGTTACTAAGAAGATCCTTTTGGGGAAAGGCCGACCTTTTGCCTCCATCTCTCGGAGTCGGAGGAATTCGAGCCATTCGACCGTATAGCTTCCACCGGAGAGACGCCTCACCAAGCTTCGACCAGCCTCTCCGTGCGGTCAGGTGTCTTCTTCTTGAGAAGGAACCGCATGATCCTCTCCCATTGGGTGCAGGGATCTGGGGAGCTAATTATTACTTTGTATTCTCTCTCTCCCCTTCTATCGGCTCCAGTGGTGGTCAGGTGTCTCAATTTTCAAAAGGCAGTGTTTGATCCTACAGCTTTGGATCTTTTCTTGTCGCTGCCAACTTAATGGTGGCCATGTATTGTGACCCCCAACCGAGTGATCCGGCCACGACCTTTTTTTTTTTTGAAACACTTTTGTATTTACTCTTTTCTGAGTTGTATATGTATCGGTTCATTAAATATGAAGTTTTCTTGCATTTTGCTCCACATCCTCCCAGAACCGATGGTGATATTTCAAATGTCTTCTATTTATCGGCTTCGATTCTCAGCCGTTAACGCAAAGCTTTATCGCCATTTTCCGGCGCCTTTTCATCGAAACGTTCTAATAGAACATCTCCGGCTGCACTACTTAATCTCGGCCTTTCTGGCCGATCATAGCCTTTCATCTATTTTCGGCTTTGAATCTACGATAGCTGAAAATTTCTTCCGGCCGGACCCTTCTAGCTAGCCTTCTTTTTCCGGGCTCAGGAAGAGCCCAACTCAATAATCTATTCGATAGGGCCCCTATTATACCTATCTCGGCCGAATCATCATCGGCATGAGGCTTCTCGTCTTCAGTCTCTTCGACCGAAGAGGTAGTAGTCGAGACCTCCGCGTGTCGCTCCTTTGGAAACCGCCTGTCGCGATTTCCCAGGCCGTTGGCTTTGCGTCAGATTGTGTCACGCCCCGAGTCCGCCAATTTGTACGGTTCGGGCACGCCAACAGACCCGCCAATCGGGTAAGACCTTTTTCTACCCGAAAGGAACGGTAACATCCATAATAACACAACAAGTGTATGCGGAAGCTCAATATCAGAGTACTAAAAATCACTATAAATTTAAAAACTTTCATTCAATAACTAATGCGGAAATGAAAGCATACAGGAGTGAACCATAAATTAAACTTATTACACTTTACAATTCTGAACTTGCAAATAAAATTATTACATTTTCTTTACATAATTCCTCACCATACAAGGTTCACTCAAGAAATATATAGAAAGGGATACCTCTGCTAGACCCTCTAGGTCACTATGCTGCTGGGCCCTTGCCCCTGTCGTATGCCTCGCTGTCGTCTGCATCTGATCTGTCTCGACCGCTGCATCCATTCCCGAACCTGTGGGGGGGGAGTCACCCAAGGGGTGTGAGAACTACGAGCGAGTTCCCAGTGGGTTCAACCACCGAGAGAAAGTGTCCTACACCACTTGGTCCAATGGAAGCAATAATAATAGTGTGCTAGGAAACTAAAATCCTCAACATCAATATGCAGCTATGCAATAATATATCACTACACTATCTGTGTACAACCATCGACCCAGCACTACTCTGTCTAGCCACACTAGGCTGCTAAGCACCAACTCGGCCACTATGCCGCTGTATACTGGGTTCAACTAACCCGGCCACCCTGGCCACTCTATTTTCTTTATTCTTTAGATTCTGGTGCTTTAGTTCAAGTTAACCCTTGGAAATTCTTATCCAACGGGCCCGAGCCCGGTAGTCTTGCTACCATAAGATAAGATTTCTAAGGTTGCCGATAACACTCGCAAGTGTTACCCCGTCCTGCCGGGGGGACTTGTCATACGGGACACTGCCCGATAGGGTCACTGCCCAACTCTGACAAGAGTACTCTATCTACCAGTCATACGGGTCGCTGCCCGGGAGAGGGACCCTGTCCAACTCCTGACCGTTGTACGTTCGCCCCCGGAGGTACGCCCGTTTTATCTTTAATTTTTCTTTCTTTTCTTTTCTTTTTCTTTCTCTTTTATTTTAGTTCTTAGCCTCTTTGCTTTTGAACACTTGCTTTCCTTTCTTATTCGAGCTTATAGCTCCCATTTTGCCACTGGCAATTTACTTTCTCTTTTCTTCGAGCATTTAGCTCCTTGCTTTCACTTTTAGCCCTTCGAAAGTACCTCGTCCGACGGGTCACTGCCCAGGGAGTCCTGCTCCACTTGACGAGTCTCAAATTCGAAGGCGTCATTAATATGCTCTTTTATTCTCTTTATCTTAAGCAATTTGCTTGTCTTGCTTATTAACCAATTTTAGCTCTATCTTGAGCAATTTGATTGTCTTGCTTATTAATCACTTTTTCATCTCTTACCCAGGGTCTTGCCACAAGGTAGCTAGAGAGTCACATGGACTCTTAAACATTTCTCTTTTATCTCTTTAACTCAAATTGAAGTTAAAGTTATTATCCATTTGCCCAGACACCCTATGACCTTCTAGGGTTGTATTTTGATCAGCTTATTAACCTTGGGATCTTATCCCACTTTCCTGATTCCTCATTGAATCCTAGAGTTAACTTAACTCTATTTTTCTGTTCTACTATTAACTTAGAGTTACACGGACTCTAATTTCCTGTTTTTCCTTTCATATCTCCACATTGATCTATTTCTCTGTATCTTCTTTACTTTCCTGTTTTCCCTTTCAGATCTCCACATTTGAACCATCTTTTCCATCCTCTTGATTCCTTACTGAATCCTAGAGTCAACTTGACTCTATTTTTCCTATCTGTGAGTTTAAACTCTTCTAGCTCAACTTAGGTTCCCTTTACCTAAGTCTCGTGTCATACTTGTCCTAGAGTTTCTTGACTCTATGCTGACTCTAGGTTACCTTAGGTTTCCTCTACCTAAGTTCCATGTCATACTCATCCTAGAGTTCCTTGACTCTATGTTGAACACTAGTTCTCCTTAGGTTATCTATACCTAAGTTCCATGTCATACTCATCCTAGAGTTCCTTGACTCTATGTTGAACACTAGTTCTCCTTAGGTTATCTATACCTAAGTTCCATGTCATATACACCCTAGAGTTCTCTGACTCTATGTTGATCACTCTATCCAGTGTCCTTAGGTTATCACCTAAGACCATGCCTGTAATGTACCGGATTTTCGGCACATATAATAAATCTAAATAAAAATGGTATGAAATACTATTTTTATGAAAGTTGGGGAAGTAAAGAATATGTGGAAGCGAGTTGGGCCCAAATCGGGATTAAAATGAGAGTTCTGGAATTTTATTCGAGAAGGGGGGCCCAGATTTTTAGTGAAAAATTCACAGTGTCGGAAAATTCCGAAAAAATTACGGGAGCCCCGTAAATATGTTCTAAGACCACAGAAAAAGTTTCGCGTTGATCGGATACCCGATAGTGAAAACGGGCTCCGCCAACAGTGTCGAAAAATTCTGAGAAAATTTGGGGAGCTTCGTTATTATGTTTTAAGGTTACAGTAAAAATTTCGGGTTGGTAGGATATCCGGATTGCGAGAACGGGGTCCGCCAGCGATTCTGGATACAGCGAGGCTTTTGGTGGCCCAGAAATTGCCCAAACTGAAAATGTAAAATTTTCTGTGGTAAATTAAGCTGAAACGAAGTCGTCTGTCAAATTTGGACGGAAACGGACGAAAAATGGACAGAAAACGGGACGAAAATGGATTTTGACTTTAAGGGTAGGTGTTGGGATATTTTCTTTGGGTGCATTTAATGCACCCAACCACCCCACATCCTCCCCTTTAATTAGCCTGTAGCTAATTAAACGCCACATTACCACCATTTCTTCTCTTGCAAAACAGAGTGAAAGAAAAGAAAAAAAGAAAGAAAGGGAGAATGAGAGAAAAGGAAGAAGAAGAAGAAGAGGAAGTTGATGTGGAGAGTGGTTCGTGTTGAGCATCCTGCTAGTGGCCTCGTGGAGCAAGCGGAGAGCGCGACCAACTTCCTCCTAGTTGTGGTAAGTGCAATTTTTTTTAAGTTGTAGAGAGAAGAAGCTTGGCTTTCTTTATGGCTTGAGTTTGTTGGGGCTTTTAGTTTTGAGCTGAGGTTGTGGGCGATGCGTGGTGTGGCCGCAGCCGAGGGCGCGCGGTTGGGCTGCGTCGGGTGCGCGGGCGCGCTTGTGCTCCCCGCGCAGCTGCGCGCCGCGCAGTGGGTGTTAGGCCACTGCGCAGCGCGCGGCTGGCCGCTGCGCAGCGCGCTTGGCCGCCGCGCAGCACAGCAGGGCGCCGCGCGGTAGACCCTGGTGCTGCGCGGCGCGGTTGTCGCGATGGCGGCAGCAGCTCCGCGCGCAGCGACGCTTGCGCAGGAAGCTCCTCGCGTGGCTCGGAGCGTTTTTGTTGGTCGGGGGGCTTGTTTTTGGCATCGGCGACCGCGCATTTTGCCGTGCTTTCCACTAATGTTGGTTTTTCACCTTGTTGCTCTCGCAGGTCATCAAGTGTGCCGCTTTCGGCGAGGTGCCGTGTGGAACCGGAGCATGTTCACGACACGAAATTTTTGCTTAGGATGGTCGGCTGAGTGTCTGAGTTTTGGAAGTGTGCTGGCTATGTATTTGGTGTTTTAAGTGAGTTATTAGTGGGAGCATGTAGAGAGTATGTGGATTTTTTTTTTGTGGGTGTAATTGTGCAATTGTGGTTAAGTGCACAATAATTTTAATTGTGTTGGGAGCTTATGAGTTGTGCTGTGAGATCCAGGTGGGTACTTTGTGAAGAGTGAATGTGTGTTGTGATTGTGGAATGTATAAGAGTATGTTTTATGAGAAGTGTGTATGAAGTGCTGGTGCTGTTGTTGGTTTTTGTAAAAAAAAATTCTATGTGAGCAGGGTGTGTGCTGGATGCTTGTGTGCATTGTGAGCTTAGTGTTGGGTTGAAGCTACCTGTGGAGTGTGGGGGTTTTAAGTAAATGGTGTATAGGTGATTGAGGTTTATCGAGGCAAATATTCACACTTAAATTGAAGCTTGAATGTACTGTGGATTTTGTAGGTATTTATGGAAGCTTGTAATGGATCATTTGAGTGAATTGTTGCTACAGGTCGAAGGTGGACTTGGTGTATGGCAGGGGAGGTGTAACCCAAATGTGTGGTTGGATGAGTGTATTTATGGCTCTAAGGTGAATTGATGTTCAAGTCAACATGCTGTAGAACCTATGAGATGTTTGTGTGTCTGTATGCTTTTGGGACTGTAGAGGGTTGTGTGGATTTTGATAAGTTATGTTTTATGGGTTGTGGTTATGTGAACATTAATTAATTAAGTGATGTTGGAGCTTTAATTGTGCTGATGTTGTGGATGTATAGAGGCAATTTGTGTATGTGGACATTGATTATTGGTTTACATTGGAGCTTCTTGTAGTGGGCTGTGGACTCGAATGTAGTAATGGTTGTATGTAGTATGTGCAGTTGCAACTTGAGAGAGAGTAGGTGGATTTGAATAATTGTGATGGTGCTATGAATGTGGGTTTTATAATTTTGTTTGTGAGCATTTTGGGCTGAGTTGAGATGTGCTTTGGATGTATCTTATTGATGGTGTTTTTATGTGGGCTTAAGTGAAGGGTGGTTGTGAACTTTTGTTTATTAGTAAGCTGATGTAGAGGGGGATGTGTTGAATGTACTGTTGGGTTCTTTCTTTTGTTGTTGGAGCTACAGAGTTGGTTGGTATGTGTGTGTTTTTCCTTTGAGTTGTTAATTGGAGCTTAAAGAGTTTATGAGTTGAGTGAGCATTTGATGCTGCTTGTATGTTGAGGGAGTTTAGTAGGGTGTAAGTGGTTTGTGCAAATTAGATTAATGAGCATTTATTTTATGTGCGTGCAGGTTGAATTAACGTGCATCGTTTTGCGTGCGGACGCGAGGGATGCGCACCATTATACGTGCAAGCTCGAGGAAACAAGAAGAATCGCGCGGAGACCAATTGCAAGTGTCTACAAGCAATTGGGAACACCACAAGGTGGGGAATTCTGCCGAAATTGGGTGACCTCTCCCCTTGCTCCTTTGCTTTTCGATTCGAAGCATGATAGTAGCCTGTTAGAGGCGTTAGGTTGATCATGATTATGATTGCTTGTGTAGATAAATTCAGATAGAATAAGGGCAACTGTTGGTTGCCAGAGATAGAGGAATAGAGGTGTGTGTGCAATCTGACACAGAGATAAAGTGCAACTGTTGGTTGCCAAAGATTCTTGATGAATATGCATGCGTAGAAGTAATTACTAATTGATGAATGAAATGAAACAATTACATGTATGAGAAAGATTTGTTGATTACGAGTATGATCATGTTAGGGTATAACTCTAGGAATCATGTGCATTAAGGAAAAGGACATGTTGGTAGTAAGACTAGGAGAAAACCTAGATTCAGGGTTTAACGAGTGACATCAAACTTAGGGGTTATCCTAGGGAGGACGAGTGGCATGGTCTTAGGTGATAACCTAAGGACACTGGATAAAGTGATCAACATAGAGTCAAGGAACTCTAGGTTAAACATGATATGAAACTTAGGTAAGAGAACCTAAGGTGACTAGTGGAGTTTATACTCACAGAAAATGGATTAGAGTCAAGGTAACTCTAAATGCAAAGTGCAACAAGTAAATAGAGATAATGTAACTCCAGGTTCGGCAATAAAAAGAGTATGTGGCCACAAAGTTTAAAGAAATAAACTGATAGCAAAGTGAACAACTTAAAGTCAAACTCTAAGGAAAAGTTTGTGTAATCACAAAGTCAAAAAGCTAAATAATACAACCTTAGAGTGGGTCATAAGGTGTCTGGGCAAATGGACAATCACTTTAACTTCAATTTGAGTTAAATGAATAAAAGAGAAATTGTAAGAGTCCAAGTGACTCTCTCGTTATCCTGACGGCGAGACCTAGGATAAGAGGTAATTAATGCAAAGTTTAAATGCAAGCTAAAAGTGGCTAACAAGCATAAAGAAAATGTAAATGGCGCCTTCGAATTTGAGACTCGTCAAGTGGAGCAGGACTCCCTGGGCAGTGACCCGTCGGACGAGGTACTTTCGAAGGGCTAAAAGCGAAAGCAAAGAGCTAAATGCTCAAGAAAAAAGAAAGAGATTTGCCAGTGGCAAAATGGGAGCTTTAAGCTCGAATAAGAAAGGAAAGCAAGTGTTCAAAAGCAAAGAGGCTAAGAACTAAAATAAAAGAGAAAGAAAAGAAAAGAAAAGAAAGAAAAAAAAATTAAAGATAAAACGGGCGTACCTCCGGGGGCGAACGTACAACGGTCAGGAGTTGGACAGGGTCCCTCTCCCGGGCAGCGACCCGTATGACTGGTAGATAGAGTACTCTTGTCAGAGTTGGGCAGTGACCCTGTCGGGCAGTGTCCCGTATGACAAGTCCCCCCGGCAGGACGGGGTAACACTTGCGGGTGTTATCGGCAACCTTGGAAATCTTATCTTATGGTAGCAGGACTACCGGGCTCGGGCCCGTTGGATAAGAATTTCTGAGGGTTAACTTGAACTAAAGCACCAGAATCTAAAGAATAAAGAAAGATAGAGTGGCCAAGGTGGCCGGGTTAGTTTGACCCTGTATATAGCGGCATAGTGGCCGAGTTGGTGCTTAGCAGCCTAGCATGGCTAGACAGAGTAGTGATGGTTGGTGATTAGACACAGATAGTGTAGTGTAGTGATATGTTATATTGCATAGCTGCATATTGATGTTGAGGATTTAGTTTCCTAGCACTATTATTATTGCTTCCATTGGACCAAGTGGTGTAGGACATTCTTTCTCGGTGGTTGAACCCACTGGGAACTCTGTCGTAGTTCTCACACCCCTTGGGTGACTCCCCCACAGGTTCGGGTATGGATGCAGCGATCGAGACGGTTCAGATGCAGACGGCGAGGCATACGACAGGGGCAAGGGCCCGAGCAGCATAGTGACCTAGAGGGTCTAGCAGAGGTATTCCTTTTTTTTTATTTCTTGAGTGAACCTTGTATGGTGAGGAATTATGTAAAAGAATTGTAATAATTTTATTTGCAAGCTCAGAAATGTAAAGTGTAATAAGTTTTAATATTTGGTTCACTCTTGTATGCTTTCATTATCGCTTAAACTGTTTGTTTATAAAAATGAAAGTTTAAATTTATAGTGATTTTTAGTGCTCTGATATTGTGCTTCCGCATACACTTGTTGTGTTATTATGGATGTTACCGTTCCTTTCGGGTAGAAAAAGGTTTTACCCGATTGGCGGGTCTGTTGGCGTGCCCGAACCGTACAAATTGGCGGACTCGGGGCGTGACAGATAAGAGTGGTATCAGAGCCTAGGAATAGTCCTAGGTGGTTAGTAAACCTTAGGGAGACCCTAGGGATTAGCACGAGAGAGTGCGTGGGTGGTGGCGAAAGTACTTGATTGGGTTTTGTTGTTCCCAAAAAGGATGTTGGGACTGATCGAGGGCAACGAGCTTTCATTCTTTGAATATTACGTTGGGCGGCCGACAACGTAATGTTGGAGATGAAAAGGAGTACCCTCTTATACTTTCGCATGATTTGGTCAACGAGCCTTTTTGTCGGTATATGGACTGCGCGATGCTCAAATGGCTAAGTTTGGGCTGGTTGTTTCGTTGTGGTGTGCATAGTGGCGATGACACCACATAGGGAAACGCACCTGTTTGACTCGAGTCCCGAGAGGGCTCGGGGTCAACGTGGTATACTAATTGCGATAGCAGGTGACCGCACTTGTTGGAGTGGTCCAATAGTAGGTCAGATTTCTTGCCGTCGGCGGAAATTTTCTACCGACAGGAAGACAGATTCCGACGCCTAAGAGTGGCGTCAGCGTGACAGTTGGAGCAGATCGATAGGCTCCGGCGGCTGATAGCGCAGCATGTTGAGGCTGCATAAATGACGCATAAGTGTACGGCGTCGCCGCATTTAGGGGGCGACAGTAAAGAAATGGCAGTGGCCGCCGAACTTTTGTCGGCGCAGCCAACACCTTCAGCATAGGGTGTTTTACGCTCGTGTCAGCTGGATGCTGGCAAAGTATAGTTGATGAAGTCCAGTGAGAGACCGACTCGTGAAACGCTGGTGATCGCTTTGTTGCGAGAGCTATGTTGCTATGTCCTAAAGGTTAGGACAAGAAAGACTTGTGGGCCTTGTGGCGAAAGTTCGCCCTGATAACGGTAGTGACCGTGTGGCCTATCATTGTGGCTAAATTGCCGCATTGTGGGGTTGGTAAGACCCGGGACAGGTTTCGAGATACGAAAACCTCGCAAGAGAGCGAGAGTTTTGTGGCGCCGATCCGACGGATCAGCATAATGGCAATGATTGCCACCACTGGGTTTGCGTGTTAATCACCAGAGTTGGTGAATGATCGTTGTGGTGCCTCAACCCAGTTGGGAGAGGTGTACAGGAGTCATGCGCGTGTTTAAGCAAGTTGCTTAACACTAGATATTTGCGAGTTAGCATAGGGGCGCTGGATGCCCAACTGTTTGGGTGCTCATGGAGCACAAGTATCATTTAGCCAGAGAGAGCCGATTAGGTGGCGTATTAGCCTTTGCCCAGTGTGGCCAGAGTTGATAGAGAGTTTGGGTCGTGGATTGACGACTAGTTAGTGGGTTTTTACTCAGTGGAGCGTAGTGGTCGCGTGGCGACGATTAGCGGGTTCGCTTGGGGACGATCCGTGCCTGGACCATGGTTGTGGACTGTGGGCCTGTAGCCCAGTGGGCAGGCGCAGTCGGCTGTGAGAGACAGCAGCCCGAGACCTGAGGGCGGGGCATGATAGAGATTTGGTCGAGGCGGTAGTCCGAGCGATGACCCGGGAACGTGAAATGCCACGTGTGAGCCTTGAGGCTGTTAGTACACTGAGAGTGTGTGATGTGATCAGGCCGTAGTGCTAGTGATGACTGAGGTATTGTAGCTCCTAGTGGGAGTGTTGGTGTAGTAATCCTAAGTGTGGATCTACCCGTTTGACGATTGGGTCTGTGGGCTAGTGAGAGCCGTTGTACAGTGTTGGACTAGTTTTGGGCTATAGGCCCCTGTTGGACCGTGGTTTGTGAACCTATTAGTAATCCGATATATCGGGTTAGCTGATAACCCGTGGACTTAGAGCACTAGCGGCGTGCATGAGATCAGAGGACTTGTGGATTGGCCTTCGCCCTCCACATTAGGCAGCGGAGCGACCGGAAAATGCGGTAAGTGTAAGTGGTTGCAGATGCAACCTCGTTGTGAAAGAATGATGGCGGAATTAAAGTGAAAAATTTTCGCAAATAAAGGCTGGGTCATTTGTGGCAGTATGATGCCTAGTAACGATGTATAGTAGGCCCAACATTGGGGGTAAAATTCCTCCCTCTCGATCAGATTTGAGTCGAAGTGTGACTCAAGTTTCGAGGACGAAACTATTTTAAGGGGGGTAGAATGTAATGTACCGGATTTTCGGCACATATAATAAATCTAAATAAAAATGGTATGAAATACTATTTTTATGAAAGTTGGGGAAGTAAAGAATATGTGGAAGCGAGTTGGGCCCAAATCGGGTTAAAATGAGAGTTCTAAAATTTTATTTGAGAAAGGGGGCCCAGATTTTTAGTGAAAAATTCACAGTGTCGGAAAATTCCGAGAAAATTACGGGAGCCCCGTAAATATGTTTTAAGACCACAGAAAAAGTTTCGCGTTGATCGGATACCCGATAGTGAAAACGGGCTCCGCCAACAGTGTCGAAAAATTCTGAGAAAATTTGGGGAGCTTCGTTATTATGTTTTAAGGTTACAGTAAAAATTTCGGGTTGGTAGGATATCCGGATTGCGAGAACGGGGTCCGCCAGCGATTCTGGATACAGCGAGGCTTTTGGTGGCCCAGAAATGGCCCAAACTAAAAATTTAAAATTTTCTGTGGTAAATTAAGCTGAAACGAAGTCGTCTGTCAAATTTGGACGGAAACGGACGAAAAATGGACAGAAAACGGGACGAAAATGGATTTTGACTTTAAGGGTAGGTGTTGGGATATTTTCTTTGGGTGCATTTAATGCACCCAACCACCCCACATCCTCCCCTTTAATTAGCCTGTAGCTAATTAAACGCCACATTACCACCATTTCTTCTCTTGCAAAACAGAGTGAAAGAAAAGAAAAAAAGAAAGAAAGGGAGAATGAGAGAAAAGGAAGAAGAAGAAGAAGAGGAAGTTGATGTGGAGAGTGGTTCGTGTTGAGCATCCTGCTAGTGGCCTCGTGGAGCAAGCGGAGAGCGCGACCAACTTCCTCCTAGTTGTGGTAAGTGCAATTTTTTTTAAGTTGTAGAGAGAAGAAGCTTGGCTTTCTTTATGGCTTGAGTTTGTTGGGGCTTTTAGTTTTGAGCTGAGGTTGTGGGCGATGCGTGGTGTGGCCGCAGCCGAGGGCGCGCGGTTGGGCTGCGTCGGGTGCGCGGGCGCGCTTGTGCTCCCCGCGCAGCTGCGCGCCGCGCAGTGGGTGTTAGGCCACTGCGCAGCGCGCGGCTGGCCGCTGCGCAGCGCGCTTGGCCGCCGCGCAGCACAGCAGGGCGCCGCGCGGTAGACCCTGGTGCTGCGCGGCGCGGTTGTCGCGATGGCGGCAGCAGCTCCGCGCGCAGCGACGCTTGCGCAGGAAGCTCCTCGCGTGGCTCGGAGCGTTTTTGTTGGTCGGGGGGCTTGTTTTTGGCATCGGCGACCGCGCATTTTGCCGTGCTTTCCACTAATGTTGGTTTTTCACCTTGTTGCTCTCGCAGGTCATCAAGTGTGCCGCTTTCGGCGAGGTGCCGTGTGGAACCGGAGCATGTTCACGACACGAAATTTTTGCTTAGGATGGTCGGCTGAGTGTCTGAGTTTTGGAAGTGTGCTGGCTATGTATTTGGTGTTTTAAGTGAGTTATTAGTGGGAGCATGTAGAGAGTATGTGGATTTTTTTTTGTGGGTGTAATTGTGCAATTGTGGTTAAGTGCACAATAATTTTAATTGTGTTGGGAGCTTATGAGTTGTGCTGTGAGATCCAGGTGGGTACTTTGTGAAGAGTGAATGTGTGTTGTGATTGTGGAATGTATAAGAGTATGTTTTATGAGAAGTGTGTATGAAGTGCTGGTGCTGTTGTTGGTTTTTGTAAAAAAAATTCTATGTGAGCAGGGTGTGTGCTGGATGCTTGTGTGCATTGTGAGCTTAGTGTTGGGTTGAAGCTACCTGTGGAGTGTGGGGGTTTTAAGTAAATGGTGTATAGGTGATTGAGGTTTATCGAGGCAAATATTCACACTTAAATTGAAGCTTGAATGTACTGTGGATTTTGTAGGTATTTATGGAAGCTTGTAATGGATCATTTGAGTGAATTGTTGCTACAGGTCGAAGGTGGACTTGGTGTATGGCAGGGGAGGTGTAACCCAAATGTGTGGTTGGATGAGTGTATTTATGGCTCTAAGGTGAATTGATGTTCAAGTCAACATGCTGTAGAACCTATGAGATGTTTGTGTGTCTGTATGCTTTTGGGACTGTAGAGGGTTGTGTGGATTTTGATAAGTTATGTTTTATGGGTTGTGGTTATGTGAACATTAATTAATTAAGTGATGTTGGAGCTTTAATTGTGCTGATGTTGTGGATGTATAGAGGCAATTTGTGTATGTGGACATTGATTATTGGTTTACATTGGAGCTTCTTGTAGTGGGCTGTGGACTCGAATGTAGTAATGGTTGTATGTAGTATGTGCAGTTGCAACTTGAGAGAGAGTAGGTGGATTTGAATAATTGTGATGGTGCTATGAATGTGGGTTTTATAATTTTGTTTGTGAGCATTTTGGGCTGAGTTGAGATGTGCTTTGGATGTATCTTATTGATGGTGTTTTTATGTGGGCTTAAGTGAAGGGTGGTTGTGAACTTTTGTTTATTAGTAAGCTGATGTAGAGGGGGATGTGTTGAATGTACTGTTGGGTTCTTTCTTTTGTTGTTGGAGCTACAGAGTTGGTTGGTATGTGTGTGTTTTTCCTTTGAGTTGTTAATTGGAGCTTAAAGAGTTTATGAGTTGAGTGAGCATTTGATGCTGCTTGTATGTTGAGGGAGTTTAGTAGGGTGTAAGTGGTTTGTGCAAATTAGATTAATGAGCATTTATTTTATGTGCGTGCAGGTTGAATTAACGTGCATCGTTTTGCGTGCGGACGCGAGGGATGCGCACCATTATACGTGCAAGCTCGAGGAAACAAGAAGAATCGCGCGGAGACCAATTGCAAGTGTCTACAAGCAATTGGGAACACCACAAGGTGGGGAATTCTGCCGAAATTGGGTGACCTCTCCCCTTGCTCCTTTGCTTTTCGATTCGAAGCATGATAGTAGCCTGTTAGAGGCGTTAGGTTGATCATGATTATGATTGCTTGTGTAGATAAATTCAGATAGAATAAGGGCAACTGTTGGTTGCCAGAGATAGAGGAATAGAGGTGTGTGTGCAATCTGACACAGAGATAAAGTGCAACTGTTGGTTGCCAAAGATTCTTGATGAATATGCATGCGTAGAAGTAATTACTAATTGATGAATGAAATGAAACAATTACATGTATGAGAAAGATTTGTTGATTACGAGTATGATCATGTTAGGGTATAACTCTAGGAATCATGTGCATTAAGGAAAAGGACATGTTGGTAGTAAGACTAGGAGAAAACCTAGATTCAGGGTTTAACGAGTGACATCAAACTTAGGGGTTATCCTAGGGAGGACGAGTGGCATGGTCTTAGGTGATAACCTAAGGACACTGGATAAAGTGATCAACATAGAGTCAAGGAACTCTAGGTTAAACATGATATGAAACTTAGGTAAGAGAACCTAAGGTGACTAGTGGAGTTTATACTCACAGAAAATGGATTAGAGTCAAGGTAACTCTAAATGCAAAGTGCAACAAGTAAATAGAGATAATGTAACTCCAGGTTCGGCAATAAAAAGAGTATGTGGCCACAAAGTTTAAAGAAATAAACTGATAGCAAAGTGAACAACTTAAAGTCAAACTCTAAGGAAAAGTTTGTGTAATCACAAAGTCAAAAAGCTAAATAATACAACCTTAGAGTGGGTCATAAGGTGTCTGGGCAAATGGACAATCACTTTAACTTCAATTTGAGTTAAATGAATAAAAGAGAAATTGTAAGAGTCCAAGTGACTCTCTCGTTATCCTGACGGCGAGACCTAGGATAAGAGGTAATTAATGCAAAGTTTAAATGCAAGCTAAAAGTGGCTAACAAGCATAAAGAAAATGTAAATGGCGCCTTCGAATTTGAGACTCGTCAAGTGGAGCAGGACTCCCTGGGCAGTGACCCGTCGGACGAGGTACTTTCGAAGGGCTAAAAGCGAAAGCAAAGAGCTAAATGATCAAGAAACAAAGAAAGAGATTTGCCAGTGGCAAAATGGGAGCTATAAGTTCGAATAAGAAAGGAAAGCAAGGGTTCAAAAGCAAAGAGGCTAAGAACTAAAATAAAAGAGAAAGAAAAAGAAAAGAAAAGAAAGAAAAAAATTAAAGATAAAACGGGCGTACCTCCGGGGGCGAACGTACAACGGTCAGGAGTTGGACAGGGTCCCTCTCCCGGGCAGCGACCCGTATGACTGGTAGATAGAGTACTCTTGTCAGAGTTGGGCAGTGACCCTGTCGGGCAGTGTCCCGTATGACAAGTCCCCCCGGCAGGACGGGGTAACACTTGCGGGTGTTATCGGCAACCTTAGAAATCTTATCTTATGGTAGCAGGACTACCGGGCTCGGGCCCGTTGGATAAGAATTTCTGAGGGTTAACTTGAACTAAAGCACCAGAATCTAAAGAATAAAGAAAGATAGAGTGGCCAAGGTGGCCGGGTTAGTTTGACCCTGTATATAGCGGCATAGTGGCCGAGTTGGTGCTTAGCAGCCTAGCATGGCTAGACAAGAGTAGTGATGGTTGGTGATTAGACACAGATAGTGTAGTGTAGTGATATGTTATATTGCATAGCTGCATATTGATGTTGAGGATTTAGTTTCCTAGCACTATTATTATTGCTTCCATTGGACCAAGTGGTGTAGGGCATTCTTTCTCGGTGGTTGAACCCACTGGGAACTCTGTCGTAGTTCTCACACCCCTTGGGTGACTCCCCCACAGGTTCGGGTATGGATGCAGCGATCGTGACGGTTCAGATGCAGACGGCGAGGCATACGTCAGGGGCAAGGGCCCGACAGCATAGTGACCTAGAGGGTCTAGCAGAGGTATTCCTTTTTTTTTATTTCTTGAGTGAACCTTGTATGGTGAGGAATTATGTAAAAGAATTGTAATAATTTTATTTGCAAGCTCAGAAATGTAAAGTGTAATAAGTTTTAATATTTGGTTCACTCTTGTATGCTTTCATTATCGCTTAAACTGTTTGTTTATAAAAATGAAAGTTTAAATTTATAGTGATTTTTAGTGCTCTGATATTGTGCTTCCGCATACACTTGTTGTGTTATTATGGATGTTACCGTTCCTTTCGGGTAGAAAAAGGTTTTACCCGATTGGCGGGTCTGTTGGCGTGCCCGAACCGTACAAATTGGCGGACTCGGGGCGTGACAATGCCACTCGTCCTCCCTAGGATAACTCCTAAGTCTGATGTCACTCGTTAAACCCTAAATCTCGGTTTTCTCCTAGTCTTACTACCAACATGTCCTTTTCCTTATTGCCACATGATTCCTAGGGTTATACCCTAACATGATCACAATCATAATCCATTAATCATTCTCATGCATGCAATTGATTCATTTCATTCATCATATAGTAATTACTTCTACGCATGCATATTCATCATATATCTTTGGCAACCAACAGTTGCACTTTATCTCTGTGTCCATTTGCACATACACACCTATTCCTCTATCTCTGGCAACCAACAGTTGCTCTTTTTCATCTGAATCCGTCTACACAGACAATCATAATCATAATTACCTAACGCCTCTAACAGGCTACTATCATGCTTCGAATCGAAAAGCAAAGGAGCAAGTGGAGAGGTCACCCAATTTCGGCAGAATTCCCCACCTTGTAGTGTACCCAATTGCTTGTAGACACTTGCAATTGGTCTCCACGCGATTCCCCTCATTTTCTTGAGCTTGTACGCAAAACGGCGCGCATTCGCCGAGTCCGCACGCAAAACGGTGCACGTCCCCTATACCTGCACGCAAAACGGTGCATGTCATTAAAAGAAACCCACACGTAAAATGTTGCGCGCCACATCAGCCGGCACGCAAAACGATGCGCGACAACACGATCTGCACGCGAAACGGTGCACGTACCTCAAATCTGCACGCAAAACGGTGCACGCCTCACTATGGGGTTGCACGCAAAATGGTGCACGTTATTTTCCAACCCTACATGCAAAACAATGCATAACATTAGTGACGGCACGCAAAACGGTGCGCGACAATACGAACTGCACGCGAAACGGTGCACGTACCTCGAAACTGCACGCAAAACGGTGCACATCTGACTATAGGGTTGCACGCAAAACGGCGCATACTTTTCCTAGCCCTGCACGAAAAATGATGCAACCATTAGAATCTACACGCAAAACGATGCGTATTGGTCCAACCCGCACGCAAAACGGAGCACATACCTTGTATTAGCACGCAAAACGGTGCACGCTCCTTTTTCAACTTCGCACGCAAAACGGTGCATGTATTCCAAGCTTGCGCCCAAAATCGTGCATATTTGTTGAATCCGCACGCAAAACGGTGCATGCTTCCCTCGAGCGGCACGCAAAACGAGACGTGCCCAAAACGCTCGCAAAACTCGCGCAGTAAAACGGCACAGAAAAGTTGGGTCCCTAACATGCACGTGGCAAAGGGGGTCAAATCCAAAATCCAAAGGGAATCTTAAAACTGTGCCAAAAATACCGCAAAAACGACAAACGGGGCTTACCTCGACAACATCGTGCCGTACAATCACGCCCAAAAGGCTTTTTAGAACATCTAGCGCGCTCCACGGAGTCCACGGCGTGCTCGTGCGCCCTCGAAAACCCCGGGCGAAATCGCCCGGTTCGCCTCCTGGTACGCTCGGGTGAAGCCAAAAAGGGAAAAAGAAGGAAAAACGGGGCTTTTCGGGCCTAAATAGGCCAAACCCGAACTTTCGGGCGCACCTTTCGGGCGCCCGAAAGATTTCGGGCGGCTACAGTAACCGCCCGAGCCGCGGTCCACGGTCCATGCCTTGCCAGCAAGGCGCCACGTCAGCAACGCGCAGCCACCCAGGGGCCGACACGTGTCCCTGGACCCGTGCACCGCGACCAACGAACAGTGGCAGCCAATCAGAGGCTGCCACGTGGACCGCACTACGCACTGCTCTGACGCCTGCCGCAGCGTCGCGTCGCGTCAGCGCGTCGCGTCGCGCTGACCCGCGAATGGGAGGCCGACACGTGGCCGTCCCCGCTGACACGCGCCAGGCGCGTCGCGCCTTCCCCGCGCACGCCCACGCTCCCCCGGTCAGAGCGACCAATAGGGAGGTGACACGTGGCGTCTTCACCTACCACGCGCGCCTCGGGCCGCGCGCCACAGCGCGTTGCGCGCGAAAAGCTTACCTCGGGATTCGCGCCCGCTGCCTCGGGATTCGCGCCTGCTGCCTCGGGATCCGTGCCGCTGCCTCGGGATCCGTGCCGCTCGGGATTCGGGCGCTGCTACAGTAACTTTCGGGCGCACCTCATTCGGACCGGGCTGCTACAGTGAACCGGGTTCGCTACAGTCCAGCCCGGTTCGCTGCAGCCCGAAAAACCCGATTGCTACAGTAACTTTCGGGCGCCCGGAACCCATTTTCGGGCGCCCGAAACTTGGGCCCAAGCCCAGTTTCGCCCGTTTTCGCCCGTTCTCTCCCGTTTTTTTCGCCCGTTTTCGCTCAAATTTGACGGGCAGCCACAGTTTAACTTGATTTACCTCCTGGTACTTAAACTTTTCAGTTTGGACCCTTTTTATCTGCCAAAAGTCCCACTGTATTTGAATTCGCTGGCGGAGCCCGTTCCCTCAATCCGGGTGTCCGATCAACGCGAGATTTTTACTGTGGCCATAAAACATATTTACGGAGCTCCCGTAATTTTCTCAGAATTTTCTGAAACTGTGAATTTTCCACTTACAATCTGGGCCCACTTTCTCATATAAAATTTTAGATCTCTTATTTTAATTCCGATTTGGGCCCAATTCACTTCCGAGTAACCCTTTACCTCCATAAATTCAATAAAATAGCATTTCATACCATTTTATTTACATTTATTTATATACCGAAATTCCGGTTCACTACAGATTGTCCCCTCGAGAGCTCGAATTTGGGCGTCCAGTTCCTAATGGACGCTTGTCGGCTCTTTTGCCGCCGTTTGCTGCGTGGTTGACTTGTCTCGAGGCGGTCCACTCGACCCCTCAGCCTCTTGATCGTTTCGCCCCGGCTGAAATGATGTGCGAAACATAGAGCGTGCCTCGCCCGGTCCAGGTCGCGGCCCTTGAGCCGTCGTCGCCTCCCTCTTTGCGTCGGCTTGGACTAGTTGTTGCCGACGTTTTTGCGTCTTTGTCATGGCCGAACCGTACCACTAGTTCGGCCTATGCGGAATGGGTCGCCATTCGGTCGTCCCTTCGGCCGGTGGGTCCATATTCCTCAGGTGCTCCCTGAGGATCTCTCGCCTCTCCCATAACATCGGCCATGGCTGGATTTGGAGCTTCTCCATTAGGCGAATTGCCATAGCGTCCACTTCCCGCATCGTAAGCCAAGGGAACTCAACATCAGGTGCAAAGGGGGTTGCCCATGCTCGCGGCCTGTTGTCCCTGTGATGCGAGACTCGGGGCTTCTGCCCCATGCGCTGGCAGAACCTCTTGCGGTGCCTGGCCGGATATGGGCGCAGTTGTGGCCCATTCATTTCTCCTTCTTCGCCCTTTGGGCTGAAGACTCCTCAGGGTGCCCTGTGTCCTCGGCTTTCCTGGTAACTAAAGTAGGGGCCTTGTTGTCGTAGTGGGGCTCCTAGTCCCCCGTGGCCGCTTGTTTCCTCCGGCATCGGCCTCCTTAAACCATAAAGATCATTCAGGACCCGTTGGATTGCCCGACCCTATTCGTCCTTCTCGCTCTTCTTCTTGGGAGATAGTTTGTTGGACCTATTGGCCGAATGCTGATCCGGTACCGGGTTATGGCGAACCATGCCTTTGCCCAAATCAGGGAGGGCGAGCCACTTCTTAACTTACTCGGGCATGCCAATGAAGAATGTGCCCCAGTCTTCACTGGTCATCTCAGCCTTGCATTGTGTACAAAGCCGAGGAACGATGCTCGCCGACATCCCTTTTTGAGGAACTCGGATTTCGATGCCAGCTCCTCTTCCTTCGTGTATATCATGTTCACATGTGGGGGAGAGGGATTAGTTTTTATTTCATTCTTACCGCCATGGTCGGCAAAAATAAGCTGACCCTTGTCGATCTCCTTTTGGATATGTTTCTTCCAGGCAGTGCAATCGCCTATCCGGTGGCTCCCTGAATTGTGCCACTTGCAGTACATCCGTTTTTGGAGCTTTTCGTTTGGAGGAATCATTTGACCCCCTGGAGTCTAATCCCCCAATCCCGAAACAAACGATCGAAAATCTGAGTATAGCATCAGAATAAATAAAGGAAGCTCAGATTTTCACATTTCATCAAGTGCAGTATGAGGTAATCAATCCACAGTAATAATTTGATCAAGATTAGGTTCTTCTCTGCTTGCAAGCAGAACCCAACATGAGCTTTATCAATTCCAAAGAGATTTTCTAACATTATGTCTTTTTTTTTTTAAATTACTATAGATATATTAGATATATAATGTACTCTAAAATTACTATAGAAAAATTATATCATATATTATATATAGTAATTTTTTACTATATAGTAATTTGATAAATTACTATAAATATTTCATTTTATTTGATGTGATATTTTCAAAAAATATTAAGAGATACATTTAGGAAAAATATATCATATATTATATATAGAAATTTTTGGCTATATACTAATTTGATAAATTACTATAGATATATATAATATAGAATTCCTACTTTGTTTTTGTTGATGTGATGTGATATTGCCTTTTTCTAGATGTTTAATAGATCTTTGACAATTTATGGCAGATTTGCTATGATATGTCATATTCCCAAAAAATCTTATCAATTCCAAAGAGATTTCCTAACATTATGTCTTTTTAAAATTTTGTTCATGTGATGTGATATTAACTTTTCCAAGATGTTGAATAGATCTTTGACGATTTATGGTAGATTTCCTATAATATCTCATATTCCCAAAAAAATCTTTTTAATTCCAAAGAAATTTTCTAATATTATCTCTTCTTTTTAAAATTATTATAGATATATAATCTACTCTGAAATTACTATAGGACAGATTTGCTATCATATCTCATATTCCCAAAAAATCTTATCAATTCCAAAGAGATTTCATAACATTATGTCTTCTTTTTAAAATTACTATAGATATATAATGTACTTTAAAATTACTATAAGAAAAATATATCATATATTATATATTCTAAAATTACTATAGCTCGGGCTTTATACTCTCGACTCCTTGCCGGCTCTAGCAACTAGCACGTATAAGGCTAGCGATCTTTTAAGAACCTAGCCGCGTATACCTCGGCTGCATATACTTCGTCCTCTTTGGCCAAAGATTCGCCTTCGCTCATCACTGGCCCACTCACCAGCCTGTCCTCTATTTTGAAGGTTTTGCGGATGACTTCCTCCGCATGGGCGTGGATGTCGGTGAGCCCTATTGGAGGTGTTGGGGCCGTCGGTTGTGCCGCTGGAGGTGGCAACCCGTATTGGCCGACCTGATTCTGAGGCGATCCCTGAGGAAGGGCATGCCGAGCATTCCTGCCCCTAGCCGCTTCGGCGAACCCGGCATGAGATACCTGAGTCGCCGGCTGTACTAGAGGTGGTGGCAGCCCGTAGTGGCCAGCCTAAAGTTGAGGCGGTCCTCACAGGGGAACCTGCTCGGCATACCTGCCCCCAGCTATTTCGGCGAGTTCGGCCTGAGGTATTGAAACCGCTGGCTGTGCTGGAGGAGGTGGCGGCCCATATAGGCCAGCCTGCTGCTGGAACAATCCCAGTGGAGGGGCCTGTCCGCCGATCCTACCCCAAGCCTGAGGCTGGACGAACGGCAGTGGGGTAGGCAGAGCAATCCCCGAATAGGCTTCCGATTGCTAGCTGATGTTCTGCCGTATCGGCCACATCCTCATTTGGTATAGGGTCCACTGCGACTGTCTTGCCCCGAGCGGCTGCGCCGCTTAATAAGCCACCACCAACGGTGCAACTCCCTGGGGTTGCCCCGTCGGCACTGCTAGTGCCATCGACAATTGCTAGGGGTACTATGGGGGCAAATCCTCCATTTGTATGGCTCGCTTTGGGCAGAAAATGGCCTGAGCTGACAGTCTACCTAGCTGTTTTTTTTGCGACGCAATTGCGCTTTCTTAAAGGAATCTAGCGCTTGGGTCATTTGCCAAAACGCCTCTGCTAGGCTCGGCTTCTTTTGAGCCGACCGTCCACAAATACTGCTATTCGCGGACATCTTTCAGCAAGAGAAGTAAGAATTACTTGAGTGTCTCACTGGGCGTGCCAAAAAAATTGTTGGGGTCGAAAATGTCGATGGTCGATCGGCCCAGGGTGTTCGTTTGACCCTCTAAAATGTGATGCGTCGCGTGTTAATGGATCAAACGATCGGGCCAATGAAGGATCTGCTCGGCCGGGTTCTTCTCAGTTACTCTCGCGATTGTCCGGCTTAGAATAGCCGAATAGGGATATCGAGATAGAGAAAGATGCAAAGATGCGATAAACGCAAAAGGCTAAGGAGACGATTGTGGGGTGAAAATTGTATTGGGTGGAGTTGGGTTATAAGTGTAACAGGTAGCCAAATTACAATTAATCTACTCCTAGGAAAGCAGTAAATTAATCTAGGAAAATAATAAAGATATGAAAATACAAAGGTGGTCATGGCTTATGAGGTTGCAGGACCCCTTCTTCTTCGATGGATCGGGTATTTATATATTTCCGAACCATGTGTATAATCGCCTTACTCCCGAAACCAGCGGGAGGTCAGCATTATCAGAGCCGACCTTGTCTCAGCTATTCGGGCGAATGACCCGAATGATAGAAAGTAACGAGAGGACCCAAGCGTCCCTCGAAAGAAACAGTCAGGCACAGGACGCCCGGTTCGATTTGATGTTGGCTGCGATAATGGCTAGGAAAGAAAATGCGACTTAGTTGGGCAGGCCCCAAATGAGCCATACGGTGGAGGGTTTGTCTCCACAGCACTCCAGCAATTGCCGATACAATCAATCTCCATTACACCGGTTATGCCGACAGTGCAACCCCACAGAACTCCGCCCAAGTAAGCAGCTGGGTCTCAGGCGGACCGACAGTCGCACTCGGCGCCACCAAGCCTCGGTAAGGTGCTCCAACAAGTTTGTCGCCAAAAGAAACTGAAATCGCTCCATCGCTGTGATCCAAGACTTTGCCTCCCACGGCTCCAAGCTCAATCCTGCAACTCGGGGTGGATCAGACTGCTGGGACTGGCTCCATCAATCGATGATGTCCCAAAGCTCATCTACTATCCGCTATCCACCCTACCTCGGTGCCTCGGCACTACTCGTCGGCACGGAGGGTGCTGCTCGCTCAATCGGTGCCACTGGTACAGCTGGAGATGCCACTGCATGGGAAGAAAGTGCTGGAGGACACTCAGGCGGTATTGCAACTGGCTGTGCTCTCTGCTCCGACAGGCGCATCAAACGTTCCATGGCCTCCTCCTGGCATCGGATAACCTCCGACATCTATGCCATCTGGGTCCATAACTCCTGGGTTTCACTCTGCTCTGATAGCTCTGCCTCCCGCTGCTCGGGTTACTCATCAGATGCGGGATGTGCCCTCTTCACTACATGACGTCTCAGGGGCATCGTAGTCCACTGCACAATAACAAACATCAGGACACAACAACCATTCGACCCAATCCAGCGAAAGTCTAAGACATGTCATCCATTCCATAGCATTATGTTGTCTGCAGCCAACATAATCACTTAGGAGAATAAACATGCCAATCACTCATCCCGTCTCTGGGGAGAGGTATAAAACTCAATCAGGACTCTCGCTAAAAGTCGCGACTCTCACGTAGTCATCCTAATGTCCAACCACAAGCATAGAATTTCTAAGTCCACAATGACCTACAACCTAGGCTCTGATACCACTCTAATCTGTCACACCCCGGGATCGAAACTGCGACCCGGGCCCGCCAACAGATCCGCCGCCCATACGGGAAACCCCGTATAGACGAAGCGTCTAACCTGCAAAAAGAATGATACTAAAGCTATACAGATATCAGAGCTGAAAAGTAAACTACTGAAAGACTAAAATCCAATTACTGTACAACTGAAAATAAAGATATAATATCCATCTCTCAAATACGATCAAATACAATATCATCAGAATACAATAACCAAAACTAAATAAGGAGGTGAACCCAATAATACATCAGTGTGCAGGCTCTCAGTACAAGTCAGATCCTCACAATACAAATGTCTCACAAAAGTAAAAATAAATAAACCAACTGCTGACTGTACTAATAGATCTCCAATGAAGGGGTACCGCTACTGCTACTCTCCAAAGACAGGTAGGGATCTAGCTCGCGACTCCCTCGCCTCGATCAGCAACAAGAGGATCAGCAACTGGAAAGTAGGTCCCTGGGGAAAAACACCACAGCGGGTGTGAGAACTACATCCCACAGTAGTTCTCAGTTGGTACCGCCACCAATCCCGACGGTCTGCCCACTAAGTCTACTAAAGGCATAAAGTAACAAATGCAGTACTGAAAGGAAAGGAGCTGAAAAATAACTCTACAGCTATTATGCCTCTATCTAAATACTCAAGAAGTGGAACAGATGGAAACATGATGCATCTACTAACTCTCAAATATAATCACCCAATCTACACTGACTGTCACATGGGGTCCAGTCAAATCTGCGCCCACCTACTGCCGCACATCCACAAGAGGACGGGTCTACCGTAGGGCGTCCGTGACTGCCAAAACTGGCCCAGCTAGAGGGACTGCGTCGACAAGTCGCGATAGTAAAGTAACAGGCCCAACTCCGGAGTGGCACTTGAGGGGCGCGACCCCACCGAGGAAAATATCCGCGCATCTCTGTCGAGCTCAATATGGCTCATGCAAGCTATAGTCCAATCGACGATCAACAAGATCGACAGTACCCGAATCATCTCTCTAACTCACTAACAGGAAACACTCGAACAGTCAGGACCGCTGTCGACCCAACGGCTCCCCAAAAAGAATATCAACTCGACATGCAAACTCACTAGCTGGGTATACTCCACAGCCAACAATAATGAAGGGTCCGAGAATTCCGAAAGACTAGAACCTACAACCCAAATCAAACAAGAACAGGCTCTAGGCATAGCCCTTCGTTGTTCCCGACCCAGAGAAAAAGGCAGCCCTTAGAACCCATATCACTCAAATCCTCTCGAGTGGGGAAGTTTACAGGAAAAAATGTGACATTTATTACTGAAAATCATTTTTCACTCAAACCCACGCGGGGTGAGGACTAAAAGTAGTTCCTTTTTAAAAAAAACCATCTTGATTTGAGAAAAACCCATTTTTAATGATTTGTAGTTCTTTCAGGAAAAACAGTTAGAAAAATAAGCTTTTATACCCAAACCCCGAAGGGCTAATGCCTTCGTCCAATCAAACAAGAACAGACTCCGGCGACCCTTCGATGTTTGGAAGAAAAAAATATTGGTTGACTAAAATCATGTGTGTCCAAAAAGGTTCCGGGTTCAAGGTCCTGCTATGACTGGTATACTACTACTACTAGCACAGTGGCAACACATAAACAGAGAAACAAGACATTCCGGGACCACCGTTCACCCAAACGGCTCCCGCCACAGATAAAAGACCAGCTACATCTACATACTCTACTCTGCTCCCAAGCACGAGTGTAACATGCATCCCACACTAACAATAAATTCCGACCACTCGGCCAACTATCCGGGCGAGGAGAAACCCTAAGTCCAGGAATAGAGTATAATGTATGGATGTCTAAAGCATAAATAAACCTAGCCCAAGTGAGAGTTTTCTACTAGTCTGGTTACACATGCAACATATGACGGGGTGCTAGGTCAAGTTCCAATAATAGCAATTAGTTTAACTAAAGCAGGATCAGGGAACAATAACCAACAGGATATCAATAATAACACAGGAAAGATGACATCTCTCTCTCTCTCTAACATGCATTCTAATCCATCTCATAACATGCATGTTCCCTATATAATAGAATTAGTAGATAGTCCATTGATTTTGGAGGCGAAGCAACCCACCTGAAGCGCGCGTTAAACCAAGATCCAAATAAGCTGAAACTGCACGGAGATAAATCCTCAGATTCCCACGATTCCAACGGGCCTAAAAACACCCAAAAACTCCTTCTGGTTACAAAGATATAGCTCAAACATTACAAACAATACAAAATTCCAAGTGTACAGTTTTGCTGAAATTTCAGTCCCAAAGAAGCATTATTATCACCTCCGAGGTAAATTCCAAAAATTTTAGTAAAAATATGACGGTGATCCTCGCGATGTGTAGATATCAATTGAGTCCTCAAACGTTGAATTCCAATACTCGAGTGCAGAGATAAAAATCCGAGAAGGCTCTGCTGTCTAGAGGAACTACCAGCAAAACAGGGGCTTAGAGATGCCTCGTAAACAGTGCCAAGAATTCTGAATGAAGCAAGATGACCAACACGAAAATCGAAGGCCTACCTCTCGTGAATCTGACGCCGTGAAAATAGTCCAAAAATACCGTTGGAGTAGCCCTGTGGACCTCGCGGACCAAAATGTGACGATAACGGGCCTCCGATGAAAAAACGTCGCTCTGCTCTAAGATGCCGAAGTCGTCGATGCCGCGACCTCCAAAAATTCCGAACTTCCTTCGTAAGATGCAGCACAAGGTGGGGAACAAAATTTCTTAGGGCTCAAAGGTAGAGGAGCTCGGAAAAAGGGGCTAAAGGCCCAAGGAACATGCCTATTTATAGGCCCACACCAAAAAAAGAACCAAATGGGCTTTTGGGCCCAATTCCGGGCGCTCGCAAGGTTTCGGGTAGCTACAGTGTTGGGCCGGCCCAACACTGTGCGCGCCCGAATTGCTGAGGAGCCGCCACGTGTCCCCTCCGCGTCCCGCGCGCCCGGCGCACGCGCGCCCGCAAATCGCGGAGCGCCGCATGGCCGCGCGGTCCACGGCGGGAACTGTGGGCCGCCGTGAACCGCGGCCCAGTCGGGTCGCTGCGCCCGCCAATGGGCGGGCGACACGTGGCCTGGAGGGGTCCACAGTGCGTCGCGCCCGGCGTGTTGTCGCGCGTGCGTTGACCGCCCAATCAGTGCGCGACACGTGGCACGCCCGCCGTTGGCTGCTCCCGGTGCACACCAAAATCCGTGGACCGCGCTGCCCGCCACCGCGCACGTGCCTGCCCGCACCCCTGCCGCCGCGCTCCGCCGCTGCCCGCCGCCGCCGGCGCTGCCCTAGCCTGCCGGAACAGTAACTCCACGCCTCGAAATCCGTGTTTTGGCATACGGGCTCCGAAAAACACAAGTAGTCCATTTTCATTGTTTTCGCGCGCTGAGTCCAAATCCGATGTCCGTTTTGTCCAATTCCACTTCTAAAATTTGACAAAGGCATCCGGACAGGTATTCTTAATCCAAATTTCATGCTGGGTTCAAATCTGAGGTCTGATTTGCGCGCAACCATCTCCAACACACATCATAGGCCTCCAGAAGCCACAATTCACACTACAAAAGCTCTGCGGAGATCCGGATCATCACAGTATTATTGAGAATTAGTAGATGCATCATGTTTCATCTGTATCACCCCTTGAGCATTTAGATAGAGGCATGGTAACTGTAGAGTTATTTTCAGCCTTTCCTTTTCAATACTGCATTTGTTACTTTATGCCTCTATTAGACTTAGTAGGCAGACCGTCGGGCTTGGTGGCGGTACCCACTGAGAACTACGTGACGGTGTAGTTCTCACATCCATGGTTGGTGACTTTTTTCTGGGACCTCTTCTCCAGTTCCTGCTGCTCCTGTTGCTGATCCTTCTGACCGAGGTAAGGGAGTCGCGAGCTAGATCCCTACCCGTCTCCAGCGAGAGAGTAGACGTACCCCTTTTGGTGATGTGCTAGTACTGCCAGAGATTTTGGGATGTATCTTGTACTTTTATTTTGGAGAAACTTATGTATTGTGAGGACCTGACATGTACTATTTGGAGTTGTATGTATTTATTTCAGTAGTTTATTTTCTCGCTCTGATATCTGTTTAGTGGTTAGTATGATCCTTTGCAGGTTAGTCGCTTCGTCTATACGGGGCTTTTCGTATGGACGGCGGATCTGTTGGTGAGGCCGGGTCGCAGTTTCGACGCCGGGGCATGACATGAGTGATCTCCCTCAACGTCTTCGCTTTCTTATTTATAGTTGTTTTTCTATTCTATATTGCATTAGATAAATCTAGTCAAAGTAGAGATTTCATGTTAAATGATGAACCTTAAACAGAAATAGAAATCCTAACTCTTGAAGTTAGAATCTTTGTACATACATATCTTATAGTTATTGTTAAATATATTTCTTTGGTTAAATATACTTAGTAAGTATGATATAGTAGTGTGACCTCAATTATGCAAGATAAAATGACATGTAAAGCTTGATTCATGAAAGTGCACACAAGATGTTCGATGAAATGTCAATGTAGTTACAATATCTGTATATGTGTTTAATAATGATATAATGAATATAAATATGTGGTTATGGCTTGTGAGAGCCAAAATGAGCTCACCGATCAATTCAACGTGTGAGGGTCGCTCCCTGCAAGTCGCGGCCCTCCCAGTAAATTGTGGCCATCCGTAGGTACAACCTAGAGAGGATGTGATTTTTTTGCCTCACCCCAGCTGTTGAGTGCCGATGCGCAGTTTGTGTACGATCGTTCGATGCCCCACTAAGTAAGATGCAAGTTTGAATAGAGGTAGTTTGGCCGAGGTAAGTAGATATCGAGTAGTCAGCATAACTATGTAAATTGATGCATGTAAAAATGATGGTTGACACATTCGAGATAGTTGAGTCATGATAGTAAACTTTACTTGTTATAAACATTTATTATTCCGCATCTACTCTCTCTTATTTTATTATTATATTTTTAGTAGACTTACGGGGTAAAACGCCTCTTACGACAATTATATTCACTAAAAATTATTTTATATATTTCTCACGCCCTTCTTGTTGGGTTTTATTTCAAAGTTTCCCTCGTCCTCCGCGGATGATCGAGGCACGAGATCATGCAGTAGCTAGTTCTCCACCCTTCTTTTTTGGTGTATTTAGACGTGGAATCTTTTGTAGAACTCTATTGCCAGGAAGTTATATTATTTAAACTAAATTCGTAATAGTTCATTTGGAATTTGTAGTTGTAATAGAATAGTAGTTTTATACTTTAATACTCCAACTCGTATGAATCTCCTATTTATTTATATGAGTTAATTGATGTTGGATGCCGCTTTGTGTGTATTGAGGGAGTATTGTGCACGCACTAGATCTGGGCATGCTACTAGGGCTACTTCAACTCAAACACGGAGCGTGACGTTATCATAAAGAATCATTATTTTATATTTTACCTACTATTTAATTTGTGTCTCTTAATAAAATTATTAGATTTTATCTAAAGTAATAAATTTGTTACCATTAATATAAAAATTGGCAAGAAAAAAATAATTTAGTGCTATTAATCAGAAAAAATAGTACAGGATTAAAAATGAAAATAAATTTAAAATACAATATAAAAATTGATAAAATGTAAAAAAAAAAAAAAAAAAAGTAAATACTAAATATACACCACCTTCGGAGTGTATATCATACACCCTCACCCATCCAATAGGTGAGAGTGGATAAGGGGTAACTTCAAGTGACTCCTAAAATCACCCCACCTATTGGATGGGTGAATGTATGATGTACATTTCTTTTGGAGTGTATATATAGTATTGCTCTAAAAAAAAAAAATATTCTCTTAAAAATTAGTATAATACAAAAAATAAAATAAAAATTAAAGTACACCTGTAGTAGAATGTATTTACTCATTTCTCACTATCATGGCAAGACCCCGCAAGACTTGCTCGATAAAGTGTCTGTTTGGCCTAAATTCAGTAAAAATAACTTTCGTAAAATTAATTTTAATTTAAAGAATTAATTTGATTAAAAATTGTAGAGAGTTTGGCCGAATTTAAATAAAAAGCAATTTTTTTGAGTGATTTTATAACACTATTTGGCAAAAAAATTTACTATCTATAAATAATAATTTTTTCAATGAATTTTATTTAAAATTTGAATTTAAATTTAAATTTTCAATTTAAATTTAAAATTTGAACTTGAATTTAAAATTTTAAATTTAGACAGAAATTTAAAATTTATTATTTTAATTTAAAATATAATTTTAAATTTAAAATTTAAAAATTTAAATTCAAAGTTGAATTTCAAATTTCAAATTTGAAATTGAATTTAAAATTATATATTAGGACAAAAATTTAAATTTTAAATTTACAATTTTAAAATTTAAAATTTTAATTCAAAATTTAAATTTAAATTTAAATTTAAAATTTTAAAATTTAAAATTGAATTTCAAATTTTAAATTTTAAATCTAAATTTAAAATTGAAAATTTAAAATTCAAAGATTAAAATTTAAAATTACAATATTTAAAATTTAAAACTTAAAATTTAAAACTTAAAATTTAAAATTTAAAATTTAAAATTTAAAATTTAAAATTTAAAATTTAAAATTTAAAATTTAAAATATTAAATTAAAATTAAAATTTTCACAAAAATTTAAAGTTTGTATTTTAAAAAATTAAAATTTTTAATTTGAAAATTAAAACTTATATATTAAATTTTAAATTTTAAATTTTCAATAAATTTAAAATTTGATCTGTAAAAGTTAAAATTTAAAAATTCAAATATATAAAATTTTAAATTTTAAATTTTAAATTTGAATTTAAATTTAAAATTAAATTTAAATTCAAAATTTGAATTTAAAATCAAAATAAAATTTAAAAAATTAGAATTAGAATATTTAAAATTTAAAGCTTAAAATTTAAAATTTAAAATTCACAATAAAAATTTTGCAAAAAATTTAAATTTTTAATTTTAAAAATTTAAATTTTTAACTCAAAAATTTTAATTTGATTTTAAATTTTATAATAAATTTTAAATTTTAAAATTTGAAATTTGATATTTGAAATTTAAAATTTGAGATGTAAAAGTCAAAATTTAAAATTTTTAATAACAAAACGTAAAACTTAAATTGAAAATTTGAATCTAAAATTAAAATAAAATTTTAAGATTTGAGTTCAAAATCAGAATCATATTTTAAAAAGCAAGTTTTAATTAATTTTAATTTTTAACCTCAAAAATTTATAAATTATTTTTAAAAATTTAAATTAAATTTTAAAAACAAAATTATCAAATATTTATTTTTAGATTCAAAATTATTTTTTAAAAAAATTAAGCTAAACAGCTAGTCACAAAATTTCATGTGCAATGATAAGGCAAGACTTCCTTTACAAATTTCGTGGCGTCAATGATTGAACCCTTGAAAAGATCTGGCCAGACACGAGAGGTACGTATTACTTTCGACGTTGCTGTCACGTTGCAATCGGCTGTTTCTGTTTTGACCTAGACATGATGTAGACCACTGTTTATGATTAATTGCCCCCTTGCTCTCCTAAATTTATATTCATCTCTTTTTCATACGGCTAGATTCCTTACCTTTTATATTTTATTTAAATTTAATTTTAATCATTTAATTTTAATATTTAATTTTTATAAAATAAATTTTTGCCAACTCTAATAACATTTTACCTGTTTATATAAATCACGATTATGATATAGTAAGTTACGGAGCCTCGGCTTTGATTTTTTCCATGTTTTCAGTTGCAATAAGTATCTTTTATAAGATTGCAGTGGATGTAAGCGCATAGATAGACATTGAGCTGAGACTAAGACTTAACTGTTGTGGCAATTGGCGCACATACTGAAGAAGAGGTTCTAGTAGTTCAATTAATTTTAAAATTAAGAATTTAATTGTGATAAACAGAAGGTTGGGGACCAAAGTAAAAATTAGATAAAGGTTGAGACCAATGGTGCAATTCTTTCCGAACAGTAAATTATTTGAAAAATACTACTTGTACACTCTAAATGGGGCCTACATCTTACACTCTATTTATTTTAGGATGGAATGAATTTTACTATTCATTTTTGATATGACTAGAAAAATTAGGTAAAGGTTGGGGACCAAAGTAAAAATTAGGTAAAGGTTGAGACCAATGATGCAATTCTTTCCAAACAGTAAATTATTTTGGAAAATACTACTTGTACACTCTAAATGGGCATATATCTTACACCTTATTTATTTCAGAATGGTATGAATTTTACTAATCACTCTTGATATGACTAATAGAATAGCCTTCATCACTGAATGGATAAAATTTGCATCATAGATTTTATTTGGAGTGTGCGAATAGCATTGCTTCTTTTATTTTATGTTTCTTTTACCTTTTTTATTTTTACTTTTAAATTCGTTGCCCCGAAATAAGACAATAAGGATCATAAAAAGACATTAATAAGGTTTTGAAATTGGACTTGACATAATTATATCCTATTTTATCTATCAGTAAAAATTTTTGGGCTATGTTTGGTAACGAAATAATATTTTAAAAAATAAATATTTTTATTTTTAGAATAATTTATTATTCTAGAATATAGAGCAATAAAAAATATATATATTTGGATTGATATTTTCTTATTACTTAGTATAACCAAAATTTTATTTCATAATTTTATTAAGAATAATAAAAAATAATACAAAAGATTAATTAAATTTTTTAAAATATCAAAATTATCATTATCTATTTCTTTTATATATAAATATTTAATATATGTACACTAATGCATATAAAAATAATATTTTTTTTAATATAAAATAGTTAAAATATTATATCTAATACTATTATAATCATATTATTATATAAAATATTTTAATATATTATATAACATACTTCAATAATAATATTATATAAAAGTACATAAAAAATTTTAAATATAAATAATTAAAGACAATATATTTTAGAACATTATATATTTAATATATTTATTACCTTTTATAATATTTTATTTTATATTATATAATATATTTTATGATAATAATATATAATATAAATAAATTTATAAAAGTAATAAAAATAATAGAATATCATATAACATAATAATAGTACTGCTGCTAATAATAATAATAATAATAATAATAATAATAATAATAATAATAATAATACTAATAAATAATTTGCATAAAAAATTTGTCGATTTTCCGTTTTGGCAAAAGTAGACCGTCTTTTTCATTTTTACAGCTTCGATCCGAAATTTTAAAAATTGCCTAAAATATTTTTATTCTTTTTTCTCTTTTTTTTTTTTTCTCTCGTTCTTTTTTTTTTTTCGCTCGAGGTTCGTTTTTCTCCTCTTCTCCTTCTCGAGCTCACCGCCTAGCTCCCCCACTCTCGTCTCACGCGACGTCCAAGTCGTCGCCACCCTTGTCGCCGTCATGGATCCCGCCGGAACGCGGCCCCTCAACGCCACATCCGCGCCCACGCCCACGCCCGCGCCCACGCGTATCTGATGGGCACAACATTGCGGGTGTGGACGCGGGCACGATAGGAACAGGCGTGACTTCAAAGGACACCGCTCCAGCAGGTCCATCGTGGCAGTTGAGAAAAAAATGTGGCAGATAGAAAAAAATAATAATAATAATAAAGAAAAAAAAAAGAAAAAATTTTCTTTTGGGGGGGGAAACCATTATGCATCGTCAGTGCTATAAAAAATGCCAAGAACTACAAAAGAAAGAAGATGATGATGATGAAATTTGACTACTTCATAAAAATGTTGCATTGTTTCAAATAAAAGTTATACTCTTTGATATGAAAATTGTATTATTTAAGACGAAAGTTGTACTCATTAGGTGAAAATTATATTATTTGAGCGAATATTATACTGTTTGATACGAAAATTATACTCTTTAAAAATTATACTATTTGATGATTCAACTTTTTTAAATTCGTCGCCGCACTCTCATGCCCCGCCACCCTAGCCCCGCACGACGTCTAAGCAGTCATCACCCTCGTCGCCACCATGGACCTCGCTAAAGCGCTACCCCTTGAATCCCCTAGCAGAAAACGAAAACGAAGGCGGTGGAGGGTAGCGACAACGGAGTTTTCCTGCAGCGGACTTAAGAAAAAGGGCCTTGTGGACGGCAAGGAAGATGGCGTAGCTCTAGCGGGACTGGCTGTAGGCAATAAAGGATCGGGCGGAGTTGGCAGCCTCCTTGACTGGGTGGGTGCCAAGTGAGACAGCGGCGGCATGGTCCGAGCGGCACAAGGTGTGACGAGAAAGCGACGACCATAGGCGCAATGTTGAGCATTGGTGCACTACTTGGTCTCAACTAGGGATCGGGCAGGTAGCAGCCTTTTTATTCTGCACCGGTACACGAAGGAAGAAAGAAAGAAAATGGAGAGCTTGATGAATGATGATGTTTCAATAAGTTAAAGAGATATATATATATATATATATATATATATATATATATATATATATATATATATAGAGAGAGAGAGAGAGAGAGAGAGAGAGAGAGAGAGAGAGAGAGAGAAGGTGACGACGACGACTATCTCGGGATCCAAAGAGTATAAGCAATTTTCACTCAAATAATATAAATTTCGTCCAAAAAATACGACTTTTATTTCAAAGAGTACACTTTTTATCTCAAACAGTATAACATTCGCTCAAACAGTATATCTTTTTATCCAAAATGTGAAACTTTCGTCTTAAAAAGTATAATTTTTATCTCAAATAGTATAATTTTCGTCTCAAACAGTGTAACATTCTTATGAAATAGCATAATTTTATCTTAATAGTACAACTTCATCTTCTTCTTCTTTTTTATCTAGTTTCTTAATCTTTTTTGTAGCAGCGACGATACATAATTGCCTTCTCAGAAGATATATATATATATATATATATATATATATATATATATATATATATATATATATATATATATATATATACTTTTTATTCTGTATTATTTTTTTTTACTCTCTACATCTTTTTTCTCTACCGTCACTCTCGCCGCCGCTATGGACCCCGCCGAAGCGCCGCCCCTCGAAGCCGTGCCCGCTCCTGTCGTGCCTATGCCCTCTCCCACGATGTTGTGCCCATCATATATGTGTGGGGGTGGGCATAGGCGATGGGAGTGGGCATAGCGTCGAGGGGCGGCACTTCGGCAAGGTCAATGGCAAAGGCAGGGGTGGTGGTGGCTTGGCCATCACGTGGGGTGTGGGAGTGAGATGGCAAGCTTGGAATGGAGAAGAGGAGGAAGAAGAAACTAAGTAGAGAAAAAAACAGGGAGCTAAGGAGAAAAAATAATAAAAATATTTTGATCAGTTTTTCGAAAATTCAGACCGAATGCACAAAAACGAAAAAGATGGTCCACTATTGTCAAAACACAAAACTGATAATTTTTTTATACAAATTGACCTATTATTATTATTATTATTATTATTATTATTATTATTATCGATTATAAGATATTTTAATATATTATAAAATTATATATATTATATATCTATATTTTTATATTACTTTAATTTTCTTTAACAAGATAACTACTGCATGAGAATAATTCTATTTCTCTAAACGGGTGAAATAATTGTTCGCGGATTATTTTAGAATTATCTAAAATAATTTGATTTGAGCAAAATAATTATTCTGGTCATTTAATCTTCTTCTTAATATTAACGTAATGGTTAAACTTTTAGCTTATCTGTGTATGGAAGAAGAGGTAAGGGACACAATAATAATAATAATAATAATAATAATAATAATAATAATAATTAGGTATGAATAATGCAATTTAATTTTAAAAATTAAAATTTTGATGGTTTAAAATAAAAAAATTAAGAATCAAAATAAAAATAATAATAAAAATAAAGTAGGACCAACAATGCAATTAACCTGTAATAGTTAATCAGGTAGGGTGTCTTTGATTTTTAATAATAATAATATTATTATTATTAAGTTGCCCTTGGGTCCGACTAGTTAGGAGCATTGGACAAAACACTACATCTCTTAAAAAAATAAAATAAATAAATAAATAAATTCACCTCTTTTATTAATGGAAAATAGTAGTAATTGCAACCTCACCTCCTCCTGCGCATACTACTAGCTAAAATGTTTGTTTTATTTGAAAGGACTATTCTGAGATTCAAATTTTCACAAATGCAATTCTAAATTCTAAAGATTTAAAAGGATTTAATATTTAGAGTTTGGCCTAATTATTTATTCTAATTAATAATTAAGTCGTTCAAGTGTGACTGCACTAATCCTTGGACGAAATTTAATGAATTGAAGACGCAATTCTGGTATTCACACTTGTGCTGGATACAGACAATTTTTACAAATAATAATAATAACAATAATAATACCTAAGAAAACAAAATTGCAAAAAAATAAAAGCAAAGTGATCATGTCAAGAGAGATGAATGCTGCTGCTGCTGCTGCTGATGCTGAGGCTGAGCATGATCTCTGCGGTCTTCTTCGCGTTCTGGACGGTCATGGCTGTTTCCAGTCTTCCAAGCTGATGCTGTCAGCAGGGATAGGTCCTTCCAGCCGAGCTTGAGGCAGCCGGCCTCCTCCACCAAAGTGTACCCCTTCCACGGCAGCCGCATTCCCAGCAAGAGATTCGCCTGCGCCGCCGCCGGCCCTCCAGCCAGCGACACCTGCTCGAACCCGGCCTTCCGCATCTCCTCCCCCCATCGGCCGACCGCCACCTCCCCGGTCCTCTTCGGCCCCCCCACCGCCACGATGTTCCGTATTTCGGCCCCCAGCAGCTGCCGCTCCACGTCGTGCCGCTCCTTCTCCTCCTCCCGATTCCCCTCCGTCGACCCCTCCCCCAGCGCGTCGAACACCGCCGAGTAGTAATGCAGAGCCTCCACGAACCTCCCCAGAAAGTCCCCGCCGTGCCGCCCCAGGTCCTGTTCCACCACCGTCACCAGCCTCGGCCGGATCACGTTCTTGATCACCCACAGCGCGGCGTTATCGGACCCCGTGACGTCGTACAGACAGTGGTGCATCCAGTGCACGACGGCAACCTCGCGCCCGTCGCGCCGGGCGAACACGCCGGCCGCCTTGCTCTGATCTCCGATCTTCCCCTCGACCGGCTGGAACTCGAAGGGCAGACCGAGCGTGGAGGCGAAGTCGGAGAGACGGCGGCCGGTGGCTTCGAGCAGCTCGAGGGACGACCCGAGGCCGGTGATGCGGAGCGACCGGAGCTTTAGAGGGCGCGACGCTAGGATTTGGAAGAGCCCGGGCCACTGCAGGCCCTGCATGATGTCGAGGTCGATTATGTGCACGCGGTCCTCGCCGTCGAGCGCCTGGAAGATCGCCTGGTTGGAGGTGAAGTGCGAGAACTTGACGAGGGGGGAGAGCGAGTTGTACGCCTGGAACGCGTTGAAGATGCGGTTGTGGTGCGAGGTGATGAGCGGTTTCCCGTAGTGGGGGAGCGGGGAGTAGACGCCGAGGTAAGAGCTGAGGATGCGGGCGCCGAGGGCGTCGGCGAAGTACGCGGCCACGCGCTCCGGGGAGGAGCCGAAGGGGGAGGCGAGCTCGTTGATCTCCGGGAGGATGTCGCGGGCCTCCGATAAGCGGTCGGCGGCCACGGCTTCGGCGCAGTGAAGGAGCAGTCCCAGAAGGTGGAGCACCCTCGACTCCACTGCACTGCCACTACTGCTGGCGGAAAAGTATGTGTCGTCAATCTTATGTTCTTGAATTACGTCGACGACGTTCTGCTGCTGCTGCTGCTGCTGCGGTTGCGGATATAGTTGTAGTTGTTTTCTCTTCCTTAGGCGGTCGTCGTCATCGTCGCAGGCGGCTGCTGCTGCGGAGGAGGAAGAGGATGCGAGGTCGCGGGCGTCGGAGGAGCGCTTCGGTCGACTCATCGGCGGCGCGTCGGAGCTGGCAACATTAGTGATGGGAGATCGAGGGAGAAGGCTTTGGAGCATTATTTGGCAAGAGAAGTATTGAGGTTGGATTTTGATTATTTTGGAAAACAAAATAGTGAGAAAAAAAAAAAAAAAAGAAAAGGAAAATTAGAGGAGGAGGAGATTGAAAGCAGGATGTACACTCACTGATTGGGGAGGGAGATGAAGAAGAAGAAAAAGATAGCGATGGGTCGCTGGCTATGTTAGATCAAAAGATGAAATACGTGTCTGCACCTGGTGCATCCATAAATACCGTGTATTAGGAGTGAAGGACCCTACATGAAATAATAATAATAATAATAATAATAATAATAGAATATGTTCCTAATTATAAGATATTGGGTCCAAAATCTAGATTATTATTGTTATGTTTTTATTTTATTTAGGTCTTTTATTATATTTAGTCTTTTAAAAATTTCTATTTTGAATGTTCAACACAGTGAATTATTTACTGTGTTCAACATTTTTATTTATTACTGTCCGTATTTTAGGTTGCTAGGATTTTAAATTTTATTAGTAGCTTGTTAGAATTTTTTAGATTATTAGAATTGGATAATATTTTATGGTTAGAATTTTATTGGTAGGTTGATAAGATTTTTTTTAGATTGTATCAATTTTTTGATCATATAAAATTCTAGCAACCATATAAAAATTTTAACAAATTATATATATATAACTCCAACAATCTACCCAAAATTGTAATAATCTAAAAAATTTTAATAATTTACTAATAAAATTTAAAATCCTAACCGATGAATGGTCTATGGTGGTTTCACGGTGAATCATTCATCGTGTTCAACTTAACACTCCAGCCCACCCGCGTGGCGCACACGTGGCGCCTGCGTGGTAGGTATAGAGTTATTATTATAAATTTAATTTTTATAGGATTATTTTTAAAAAATAAAATTTTTTAGGAGACTAAATATAAAAAGGGGCAATTTCCTACGTACCCCTAAAAATTTCCTGTTTTTAGATTTACCCTTCTTAGAAGGCTAATATTAAAACTACCCTTCTTACGTTCCAACTTCTTTCCAAAATACCCCTGAAGTTAAACTCGGTTAGTGTACCGTTTGAAACTGCCGTTATCTGTGTGTAATTACTATTTTGTCCTTTCAAATATACTCTAAACCCTAAACCCCTAAACCCTAAAACCCTAAACCCTAAACCCTAAAACCTAAACCCTAAACCCTAAACCCTAAAAAATCCTAAACCCTAAACCCTAAACCCTAAAACCCTAGAACCCTAAAAAACCCTAAACCCTAAACCCTAAAACCCTAAAAAATCCTAAACCCTAAATCCTAAACCCTAAACCGGGGCAAAATAGGTATATCTGATAGTTTTCAACTCCGATTATTATTTAACTCTAGTTTAACCCTAGTTAACTTAACAAAGGGAAACGGTAGGAGTATTTTTAATAACGGTGGAACGTATGAAGGGTATATTGGAAAGAAAAAAATAAGAGGGGTAAATCAGATATTTCTTCATATTTCAGGGGTACACAGGCAATTATCCCATATAAAAAAAGTGCTTTTATTTTTTCATATTTAAAATTATGTATTAAAAATGGAGAAATAGTTGATAGATTAATTGTAATTCTTATATTCAATATAGTAATATATACTAATGTAACAATAAAAAATAATACTCACCGAATTGAAATATATTGCTATCGATATATTTAATTATATAAAATTTATTTTTAAAAGAACAATAATAATTACAACATCGAATTAAGATCTTAAAATTTTTTTATTTATAAATTTTAATTTATAAAATTTTTAGACTCTCACGAACTTTTGGGCTTAAATTTTTCCACATTCTATGAGTTCACCACATACTTTGCCTCCGTTTGGAATTACACATATCTAGTTATAAAAATGTGCACAATATCAAGTTAGGCATATCACTATGAATCTTTTAAACTATATTTTTGTTGTCCTATTGAAAATTTAAATATATTTTTATACACTTTAGTTTTAATTTTGTTTTGCCTAATATATATTTAATTATATACACTTTAGCTTTAATTTTGATTTGCCTAATATATAGTGTTAGATTTTATGATCTTTAATAACAAAAAATTTACATGTAATAATTACATCACATCATTTATATTTAGTCTATCATTTTTTTTTTTTTTTTTTTTTGAGAGAAATGTACATTAAATTAAAATATTTTTAAAAAAATTTATGATGAAATGGGTGAATCCCAAGACACCGTTTGGTTGTAGAACAAGATATGGAAAGTTTTGCTCTCCAAATGCATTTGGTTATAACTAGGAACAATAATTCTTGTCTTCATGAAATAAGCTGGTATAATATTAGAACAATAGTTCCATCTTTTTTCTGAAACAAATTTGTTCCCACATGAGAATAAACTTAATTAAAATAAATATAATTTTAATTATTATATTAATTTTTTAATTAATCTAATATTTTGACTAATATAATTATTTTATTAACTAATTATCTAACTATTACATAATTAATTAATTAATTTATTAATTAAATTATTTATAGTTAATTAAATTATTTATTAACAATAATCACTATTGTTAATTATTTTATCAATAAATATTTAAGGTTATCTAAAAATATTGTTTAATTAATTATTATTTTTATATTAATTAATTAGATAAAATATTATTATTTTAAAATTATAATTATTTTTATTTTATTATTTCAATCTAACTCTCTAAACACTATTTTTTTTTATTCTCGAAAACAACTTAATTTTAATCCAAACGTAAAATTATTTTTATTTCTATTTATTCATAATCTTATATTTATTACTGAAATAATCCGTTTTAGTTTATATCTGAACCAAACGCCACCCATATAACTCTGCATCCTAGATTTTTTTTTTTTAGGGTTAATTTCACACGGCTCCCTGTAAACTTATTGAATATCAGATATATTTCTACAATGTCAAATTTTTATATTTATCTTAAGTTGTTTATATATATATATCTGGTTTATTACCGTTAGTTGACGATTCATATATCGCTCAAAAAATCTAACAGTTAAGATAATATAAAAATATCTAAAAGGATAAAAAAAAATAAATTTACCTCACTAACTCACCAAGTCCCAACTGTTAAAATAATACAAAAATATCAGAAGGGTAAAAAAATAAATTTACCTCACTAACTCACCAAGGTTAATTATTTAACCTACGGTTAATTAGATTTTTTTAAAAGAGATAGACCGTAGAAATTTATATGAATAACGTTGGATTTTTGAAAAAATAAATATAAAAAGTTGAATTCTATATAGGGATATATTTGTTATTAGATATATTTTGGAGAAGTTAAATTTTATACAGAAATATATTTGTTATTAGATATATTTTGGAGATCATTAATTTTATTTTTTTTTTTTTATTTTTATTTTTTTTGACTAGCTGCTGTGCACCGTGCACTTTGATGCACCGGGTGCAGACAACAACGTCTCGTTGGGGACGCCGTTAGCGTCAGTTAGCAGCCGTCTGTTTGTCGTTTTGCTAGACTTTATTATGGTCACCATTAGTTTTATATATATATATAGTTTTCTAATAAATGATAGGAAAATACTAAATGTATATTCATTTTTGGGTGTATATTGTACATCTTATTCATTTTAAAATGGAGTGAATTTCATCCATTACTTCAAAGTGATGAGTTGAAAAGTCCCCATTCTTGAATGAGTGGGATGTAGGATCTACATCCAAAAATAAGTGTAGAGATAGCATTGCCCTGAATAATAATATTTTGTGTTACAAATATTGTTGGAGTTATACGCGTCCGGTACCAGTTGCTAGGGCCGAAGAAACAAAGGGATTGAAGGCGATTGATTGTCTTTCCTACATTTTAAATTTGATAAAATTTTTAATTTTTAAAATTTGATTTAATTCTAGTTATTTTAGTTACAGATTTGTTAAAATTTGATTTAATTTTTTGGACTAAAATTAACTGCTTAATTCCAAAAGAACTAACGAAAATAAAGAGGTCTCAATCAAAAATTTTCAAACTTGAGGAGGCTATATTTGAGAATGGCCAATAGTTGAGGGGTGTCCATACTTTTTTTTTGATCCGGCCAGTTTTTATTAATGATGGTTAGATGTTTAAATAAGTTGATAATTAATTGGCATCATCTTAAGATTCATTTTGGACATTTTGGAGAGTACTAGCTTGTTTTTAATGACCAAATAATGCACACAACATGATCAATTTTCTCATCTTAGGATAGGCATCCTCGGATAGGAACGAACATTCTAGTTGAAAACCTATAAACAACTGAGAGGCGCTTTATTCGAATTTTATTACACCTCTAAACCCTGTCTACATAATAAACCTACAAAAACTGTCTACATAATAAACCTACAAAAAAAATGAATCTTGGTGAGATCGATCGAGAAAACAAGCACAAGAGTGGAAAGCATGCAAATTTTTTTTATAGTTTGATCAACAAGGTGCCGATCTACGTTCGTATGCTACACTTCTTTAATGTGCCGATCTACGTTCGTATGCTACACTTCTTTAATGTGTTCTTTAATTAATCCACATCACAATGAGTATAAGGAGTAGATCAATTGGGAAATTTCTGATTCGGTTCTGACTATCGGTCTTCACTTAAAAGTTCTCGATAAGATATTCTTGGTCCAACCGAAATCTTAAACCATAATATTAGATCAATTCAGAATTTTATTTATCTTAATCTATTCACTACGATCCGTAGGGATGTCAACGGATTGAATTCAGAGTGTATTTTTAAAAATCCGAACCTGAATTTAATTATCAAATTCGAAATTTGAATTCGAATTCGACGGATTTTAAAAATTCATGCATATTCAAATCTGACCAGAAATTAAAAATTCAAATCCGAAAATTCAAATCCGAAATAATTATTTCTCTTTTCCTGTTTACAACATTTCAAAATATATTGCATTAAATCTAAATTTTTAAAATTTAAATTTAAATATAATATTAAATATTTATATACATATATATTATATAACGTAAAATCAATTCGGATTCGGATCGGGTACAGACAAAATTCATATCCGAATTTAAATTTGTCGAATTTTTATTTTTTATATCTGTATTCGAATCCATATCCGTTTAACATTAGATAAATCCATTCCGTTCGGATTCATTAGATAAATCCATTCCGTTCGGATTCGTGCTCGGATAAAAATTCGAATATCCGTACCGTCAACACCTTTAGACCCCTGGGTCCAAAACCTAAATATTTGGTTTTAGAACTCGACACACCATATTATATTTCAGGTGTCTGTTTCAGGAAACTAAGTTGTTGGTTTTGGAAAGCGACCAAAATTTTGGAACCTAATGCAAAGGGTCGGAACATGACTCGGCAGATCATGCTCGAGCACCCTTCGGATTCTGCAAAACATAATTATAAGTTCTGAAACATGACTGAGAATTCAGATTCTGACTATGTGATTCTGGAACATAGTATTCAATAATAAATTTAAGAATTGACTCGAAACATGACTTCATCTTGATCCAACAAAAACAATAGTAAGAGTTACATGGAAGTGAAAATATAGTAATTATAATTCTACCTATTTTGTTGGATTTTCTGCAGTTATAAATGGTGCAACTATATGTTTTTTTTGTTTGATAACTTGAAGATGTTTTTTTTTTAAAAAAAAATAGGGTGATTGTAGTTGGAGTTGTAGTCAATTTTTTAAAAAATAGGGTGATTGCATGTAGTTGGAGTTGTAGTCAATTTAGATATAATTCTAACTGTAACAATTGAAAGCACCTGGTTCAGTTATAAATTTAAAAATTAATTTCATACAACTTTCTGTAAACATATTGAATAATAGATATATTCCTATAAAATTTAAATTTTTTATATTTATTCCTTCAAAAATTCTAATTTATTCGTATATATATTCCCCTGGTTTATTACCGTTAGCTTATTGTTTATTTTTTAATATAATATATGTAAAATATCAGTTTTGGCTTTTCAAATATGTTTCTTCAAAACTCTCAACGATTAGAATAATACAAAAAGGAATAGATCAATTCGTATGCTAGATTCTTTTTTAACTATATTTTTTAAAACAGTAGAATATATATGAACAATTTAAAATTTTTAAAAGAATAAATATGAAAAGTTAAATTTTGTAGAATATATCTACTATTCGATAGATTTATAGGAAGTCGTATGAAATTAATCCTAAATTAAAATATATCAATCAATTCAAACACTATATTTGAATTTATATGTTGTTACTTTCGCAATAGGAGCCCGCACGTATTGTTAGTGGGCCTTCAAGCCCCCTAATTCTTGGGAGAAGAGGAAAAAATTATTCTTACTTAGTAAATTAATCGCGCTTGGCTGCAGATATTGAAAACATTTTATAGGATATTAATAAAATTTTATAAAATTTTATTAAAAAAAATAAAAGAAATACTTTTTAAAATTTTATTAGAGAGAGTAATAAAAAAATATTTTATTATAAAATATTATATAAAATAAATATTTTTGCATAAAATATTTTGAAATATTTTATGCAAAAAGAGAAAAAAAAAATTTATGCAAAAATTGCAGAATCTCTCTCTTTTGCATATGTATATAGATTCTATGAAAAAATTGTAGTTTTTATTTAGTCGCCATGAGGGTCAAAAATATTTTACAAAATAATTGTATAAAAATTTTATAATTAAACTTGTAAAATATATTTTGTAATTCTAAAAAACACTCAAAAAAAAATAAATTTTAAATTAAATTCTTAAAAAATATTTTACAAAATAAACACATAAAAAATAAATTATTAATTAAGATATTAAAAAATATTTTACAAAATATATAGATAAAATTAAATCTAAAAAAATAATAAATAATAAATTTTTTTGTCCTCTCTAAATAATAAAAGTACAATAACATTTATATTACAAAATAAAAAAAAAAAAAAAAAATCAAACTAACATTCTAATAGAGCTTGTTATAATTTATCTAAACTGGGGCGCGCGTGTGTGTGTATATATATATATATATGGGATAATTGCCTGTGTATCCCTGTAATATGATGAAATATCTGATTTACCCTTCTTATTTTTTTCTTTCAAATATATCCCTAATACGTTCCACATTTTTTCTGATATACCCCTATTTTGAGGGTATATCAGAAAGAATTTGAATTTTTAGAAGGGTATATTAGAGAGCAGATTTTTTGAGGGGTAGATATGAAAGTTGGGAACTTAATAGGGGTATATAGGCAATTGCCCATATATATATATATATATATATATATATATATATATATATATATATATATATATATATATGTATCCATACATTTTAACATCTTTATGAACATAATAGGCTTCATTGATTATACCTTACTAATTAACGTGTTATTAAATTTGCATTTGTACCTTGCCCTGGCCGCCCTGCCTTGGTCACGCTCAGCCTTGCACCCAGCCCGCACCCGACCGCGCCCCGCGTAGCCGCACGTACCCTGCGCGCGTGCCGCGCGGTTGCTGCACGCTGCCTGCGCGCGCCCCGGCACTGCTCGCCCCCGCGCTTGCTACCCCAGCCCACACCGCACGACGCCACGCCGCGCGCCCGCGCGCCCTGCCTCAGCCAGCGCCGCGCGCCTGTCAGCGCTAGCCAGCGCCGCTTGCTTGCTGCCGCCCGCGCGCGCTTGCTGCACGCTGCCTGCGCACACCCCTGCACTGCTCGCCCCCGCGCTTGCTACCCCAGCCCACATCGCGCGATGCCACGCCGCTCGCCCACGCGCCCTGCCTTAGCCAACGTCACGCGCTTGTCAGCCCTAGCTAGCACCGCGCGCGGCCTAAGCTTTCACTGCCAGCGCGCCGCACGCGCCCTGCGCACGTGCCGCTCGCTTGCTGCCACACGTGCCGCCCACCTGTTGTCGCGCGCGTCTCCTGCCAGCGCCCAGCCGCTGCTACGGCCTGCGCCCGCGCACACCCAGCCGCAGCTCACCCTGTGAGCTTGCGCGCTGTTGTTGCCAGCGCCCGCGCGTGCCTGCTACACACTGCCACTCGCGGCCCTACCTGAGTGCGTCTCTGTCGTGCGCTACCTCTGCACAACCACACCGCCGCCCTCTGCCCCACTACTGCACGCCACTGGCGGGATCAGCGCCACCCACATGCTTGCACGCGCGTTGTGAAGGGGGAACCGGCCGTGGGGTTACCGAGCACACCTCAACCCACATAGCACACGAGCGCAGCGAAAACTGGATCTTTCGTAGATGAAAGTAGACGAGAGCGATTGTAGAAACAAGCACGAGAATAGCTAAACAAATAAAACGAATAAGAGAATATAAGGACACAAGATTTACGTAGTTCGGCCAACAATGTGTTGACCTATGTCCACGGGCAAGACCATATTAATGCGTTCTTCGAAAAATTAATCCACGAAACAAAAGTATGAGTAAAATTGGATTACAAGAAACTCTCTCACAGAGGCTCTCCACGTTTTTCTCTCAATTAGGATTTTTCAATGAAGCCCTAAAAAATAAAAGATGAATCACAAGAATTAATATGACTCTAAAAGCCTAATTCTAATATGAAACGATCTGCACCGTCAATCGGAATCGTCGATATCCATTTAAGAATCCTCTTTAAGATATTCCTAAATCATCCCTAATCTTTAGGAACAAGATTGGATAAGATTAGGACCAAATCCATATCGACTCGAAACATGATTTTACATAATCCAACAATTCTCCCACTTAAAAATATGTGCCGAATTCCATAAAACACAAAATTAAAGATTTTGCCAAATTTTCACTCTCCTCACGTAGTTCCAAGACCGAGAGAAGTCATACTCCAATTGAACTTCTCTCGAGTCACCGGCTTCGTTAAAATATCCGCTGGATTCACATCTGTGTGAATTTTCTACAATGAGATAAAACCCTAATCCACCACATCTCTCACGAAGTGATAACGAATATCAATGTGTTTCGTCCGAGAGTGAAACGCCGGATTCTTCGCCAAGTGTATTGCACCTTGACTATCACAATTCACTCACACCACATCTTGCTTTACTTTCAATTCTCGTAAAAGTTTTTTTAGCCAGATAGCCTCCTTATAAGCATGTGTCACTGCTATGTACTCCGCCTCCATCGTCGACAAAGCGACTACCGACTGAAGCTTCGACTCCCAGCTAATAGCACCACCGCTCATGGAGAAAACATAACCCGTGGTAGACTTTCTTTTGCCTTTATCTCCTGCGAAATCTGCATCCACATATCCGACGCACTCCAAACCCGCAGAACCATAACAGAGTAAGAAATCCGCAGTGCCTCTCAAATATCTGAGAATCCACTTCACTGCATTCCAATGTTCACAACCTGGATTCGCCATATACCGACTCACTGCTCCCACTGCTTGAGCAATGTCGGGTCTCGTGCACATCATGGCAAACATAAGACTCCCTACTGCCGATGAATATGGAACCCGAGCCATGTCGGCCTTTTCTGCTTCCGTACCCGGTGATTGCTCGACCGACAATTTTAAATGAATAGGAAACGGGGTAGAAACTGGTTTTGCGTTCTGCAAGTTGAAGCGCCGCAGAACCTTCTCCACAGAACTCTTCTGTGAAAGCCAAACTTTCCTATTCTTTCTCTCCCGCAGTACCTTCATTCCGAGTATTTGATTCACGGTTTCTAAGTCCTTCATATCGAACACTCCGGCTAACTGAGTCTTCAAGATAGACATCCGTCCTTTGCTATTTCCGGCGACCACCATGTCGTCGACATATAATAACAAAATACAAAAGCTCCCGTCATTATAACCGCAGAAATATGCACAATGATCCGCTTCAAGCCTATCAAAATCCAAACTCATAATGAAGGAATCAAATCGCTTGTACCAACACCTTGGCGCCTGTTTCAAGTCGTACAACGATTTGTTCAACCGACAAACCAAATATTCCTTGCCTTTTTCGACAAAGCCTTCCGGTTGCGACATATATATCTTCTCCTCCAGGTCACCATGCAAGATGCTGTTTTTACATCCATCTGCTCAAGCTCCAAATCCATGACCGCTGCGATTGCCAAAACAACCCGAATAGTGGTAAGACAAACCAACGGTGAGAAGATCTCATCGAAGTTGATTCCCGGCTTCTGAGCATATCCCTTCACCACCAATCTTGCCTTGAACCTCTCCACATTCCCATCTGTATCCTTCTTCACCTTAAACACCCACCGGCATCCAATTGCGTTCCTTCCCTTCAGCAAATCAAACAAGTTCCCAAGTCCTGTTTTTTCGAATTGACTCCATCTCCTCCTCCATCGCGCATTGCCACTTCCCAGCATCGGTCGACTCACAAGCCTCCTTATACAAAGTCGGCTCATCTTCCTCCGCCAAAGCAACATATGCACTAACATAGTTAGCAGAAGGAATAAATGAAGTAATATAGTCATTATACCTCGCAGGTGGTCTAATAACCCTCCTAGGACGCCCGGAATCCGCCGGCGGCTCTACCGATGAATTTGTATCTTCGGATGATTGCGGAGATTCCAATTCTGGTTCATCATCAACCATTTCATTATCCTGTTGTGCTTGCTCAACTTGCACCTCATCGTGCGCTTCAAAGAGCTCAATTGGAATCATAGCATCATCATCTTGCTTTTTCTTGGTGCCTTGAAAGGACCCTTCATAGAAGACAACGTCACGACTTACGACTATTTTGTGGGTAGTAGGGTCCCACAATCGATACCCCTTAATACCTTTCGCATAGCCAAGAAATATACACCTCCGAGAGTTCTTATCCAATTTTGACCTTCTCTCCTTCTGTATCCACGCATAAGCATCACATCCAAAGACACAAAGATAGGAGTAATCAACGGACTTGCCGCTCCAGACTTCTTCAGGAATTTCCAAACCAAGTGATTTTGTCGGTGCTCGATTAATCAAATAACAAGCTGTGCTCACGGCTTCCACCCAAAATCTCTTGTCGAGTTTTGAGGTACTCAACATGCTACGGGCCCTCTCCATGAGTGTTCTATTTAACCTCTCCGCTACACCGTTTTGTTGCGATGTACCGGGTACCGTGAGATGCCGCTTAATTCCATGCTCATTACAAAACTCATCAAATTCTCTTGAACAATACTCCCCACCGTTATCAGAACGTAGGCACTTAATTTTTGGATTGTGAGTGACTGCGCACTTCATCGACTTCAGCTTTGCCTGCGGAAAGCGATTCAGGTGGGTTGCATCATCTCCAGAACCGGTGGACGGTTCTCTAATTCTATTTGTTAGAATGCATGCATGTTTAGTGTACCCATATGTCGTTGAGAGGTAAGCTTGGTAAATGGTATTTGTTTGAGGAATTGCAAGATATGATATTCATGTTATGCCTGATGAAACTTGCAAGATTTAGATATCCATATTTATGATCAATGAAAGCTCACCTAAGGGAAGCATTACACTATGTGATGGATAGCATGTACAATTTAATGTACAACCTGTATGATTGAGATGTAAGCATAAGAATGATATAGTTCATGTGGATTGAGGCTTACATGATTTATTATATATGTTGGGTACCTTCGAGATATTATATATATTTAATGGTTTAATTCACCTATGCTAGTTGAGAGCATGTTTAGGGAGATGAGGATTATTTGATTTGATTTTGGTGATCATATCTGTTAGTGTTTCTTACTTATGTTCAGTTTATTTAAATGCTATGATTGGAACTTGACCTAGCACCCCGTCATATGTTGCATGTTTAACCAGACTAGTAGAGAACCTTCACTTGGGCTAGGTTTTTTTATGCTTTAGATATCCCACACTTTGCATCTTTTTCTGGACATAGATTTTTCTCGCCCGGGTAGTGGGCCAAGTAGTCATGTTATTGTGGGACATTGTTGCACTCGTGCCTGGGGGCTGAGTGGAGTCTGGTAGCTGAGTTTAGACATGTCCTAGTGTTGTTGGGAACCGTTTGGGTTGACGGTGGTCCCGGGTCATTGAGTGTCGTCCGACCAGTCTTTTTAGCCCTGAGTTGTGGGTCGATCCCGGCTGTGGAGTACCTCCAGCCTGTGTGTTTAGCGTGACGATTTGGGTGTTTCGTTTTGGGAGCCGTTGGGGTCAACGGTGGTCCCTGCTGTGGTGTATCTCCAGCCAGTGTGTTTTGTGCCACGAGTTGGTTGATTTCGTCAGTGTCTCGAGATTCATGAGAGCTGGTTAGCTGAGTTGTCATGAGTACTCCGACCGTCGTGCGAGATGTTTGAGGATCTTGAGTCTTTCCATTCTGAGAGTGAGCGTGGATTTTGATTATAGCCTGCAGGAGCCACTTTGAGCTCGACAGAGATGCGCGGATACCTTTTTCCTCGGTGGGGTCGCGCCCCTCGAGTGCCACGTCCGGAGTGGATCTGTTACTTTTGTATCACGACTTGTCGACGTAGTCCCTCTGGCTGGGCCAGTTTTGGCAGTCACGAGCACCCTACATAAATCCCGTCCTCTTATGGATGTGTGGTAGTAGGTGGGCGCAGGCTTGACTGGACTCTATGAGGCAGTCAGTTCGATTGGGTCGATTGAGCATCTTGGGTGCGAGTAGTTGCATATATTTTCATCTGTACCACCCATTGAGCATTTAGATAGAGGCATGGTAGCTGTAGTGTATCTCCAGCTTTTCTTGTTTAGTTTTTACTGCATTGTTATCTTATACCTCTAGTAGATTTATTGGGCAGACCGTCGCGCTTGGTGGCGGTACCCACTGAGAACTACTTGTTGATGTAGTTCTCACACCCGTTGGGGGGTTCTCCCCCTCTTTTTTCTTTCCTCTCCTTTGTTTTGCAGAGTCATCTGTGGGAGATGCTGATTCTGCTGTTGCTGTTCAAGGCGAGGGAGTCGCGAGCTAGATCCCTATCTGTCTTTGAAGAGTAGCTGTACCCCCACATTGGAGATTTGTAGTATAGTCAGTAGATTAGTTTTATTTTTTACTTTTGAGGGATTATTGTAGTGAGGTTATGACTTGTACTGAGAGCCTGTACACTGATGTATTATTTCAGGTTTACATCCCTTTTTAGTTCTGGGTTATCGTATTTGAGAATTTTGTATGATCATATTTGGGAGATGGATATTTTATCTTTATTTCCAGTTGTACAGTGGTTGGATTTTAGTTTTACAATATTTTATTTTGTAGCTCTGATATCTGTTTAGCTGTAGTCCCTTTTCTTGCAGGTTGGACGCTTCGCCTATGTGGGGCTTTGTATAGGCGGCAGATTTGTTGGCGAGCCCGGGTCGCAGTTTCGACCCCGGGGCGTGACAGATTAAAGTGGTATCAGAGCCTAGAATGTAGGTCATTGTGGACTTTAGAAATCCTAGGCTTGTGGTTGGACCCTAGGATGACTTCGTGAGAGTCGTGATTTTTAGCGAGAGTCCTGATTGAGTTTTATACCTCTCCCAAGGGATGAGATGAGTGATCGGCATGTTTATTCTTCTAAGTGATTATGTTGGCTGCAGACAACATAATGCTGTGGAATGGGTGACATGCTCTAGACTTTCGCTAGATTGGGTCGAGTGTTTGTTGTGTGCTGATGTGCGGTTTTTGTCGTGGTGAGCGGTGTCTCCCCGACGCTGGGTTTTGACCCGTGTGCACCCTGTCGTAGCTGTGGAGCTCGAGCGGTTAGTTTTGGGTCGGATACCAGGATTGAGGTCAGAGAGCTCCGGACCCTGATGACAGGATTATCAGAGGTATATCAGCGGCAGAGTGGGCTGCTTGTTTGGGTGACACAGTTGTCGGAGCAGCGGGCAGCCCGACAGCGCTTTCCTCCTAAAACCACCCGATTGCAGTATCCTCTGTGGCAGCGGTTTCTGTGGCGCCGATGGAGTGAGTAGCCCCCTACGTGCCAATGTTTTGTGTCAAGGCACCGAGGTAGGGTGGATAGCTGACAGCTGATGAGCTGTGGGACATCATCGATTAGTTGAGCCAGTTTCGGCAGATGAACCACCCCGATTCATAGGTTTGAGTTTGGAGCCTTTGGAGGCAGAATCGTGGTTGGTGGTGATGGAGAGACTACTTGAGAGCCTCCTTGGGTCAAAGAGTTTACGCAGTTGTTGAACTGCGCACTCCATGTTTAGAGGGACGAGGCGCCTTAGATATGTGTGTCTGGGAGTGGATTGCGCCAGGATATCTTTCAGTTCTTTTGGTCCCACCGTTTCAGATTTTGTTGCCTTGTGGAGTAGGTGCTGAGTATGGAGCGTAGCACTGCAGTTCCTCTGGATAGGGATCTACTGCCAGAGACGAGTTCTGGATGGAGGCACTTGGCGCTAGGTGAAGGAGGACAGATCAGCCGGTAGAGGCATTTCCGATTTCTTTCCTTGGATTGTGGATTCTGAGACGCCAGAGGTCGGGTGGACCCCGATGGTAGCACCAGCGTTAGTATCAGCAGCAGCAGTAGTGTTGATGTGTTATCTGCGGAGGACCACATTCGTCGTCTCAGTGTGAGCAGAGGCAGAGGTCGTGTTTCCTATGGGGATAGCCGAGATATTTTCTGGCAGACTGGACTTTGATGACGAGGCAGACTGAGCGACGACCACTTGCATTGAGCGGATGAGTCTGTGCTGCCTGGTTGGAGGGCGCCACGACAGTGGATTGGGTTGTCGCAGGTGTGATTACATTACAACAGTCTGGGTTAGAACATTGTGCATTCCTGCATGGACTAGAGGCTGAGTCGTTACCACGTGCACTAGAGGTACAGGTTTCTATCGGTGTTGTGCAGGTGGAGGAGTCTTGTGGGTCATGTCCAGTGCAGTTGAGACCACGAGTTATACCGGCAGACTTATTGGCTTTTGTTGTAGTTGGTGTTTTGACCCAGTGCCTGAGATTGGTTGGCACAGTACCACATGATGTTTGACTGCGGAGAGAGAGAGGACTATGACCTTCCGCGAGGCAGACAAAAAGAGGCTTGTTTGTAGAGACAATTAGAGCACATGTTACAGCGATAGTGTGAGAGGTGCCTACGGCGGCACCGAGACTCAAGGATATCCCTGTTGCCGTGAGATCCCGGGTGTGAGTCCAACTGAGCTGATGATGATGCCGCCGGTTAGGGAGATTGAGATTGCGACTGCGATTGACGTGGTTCTGGGAACCACGCCAATGTGGAAGGCACCTTGTTGAACGGCACCAGTAAAGCTGAGAGAGCTGATAGCGCAATTGCAGGATCTGATGGATCGAGGGGTCTGTTGGACCTAGTGCCATGCCGTTGATACACAGTAGTGATGCCATGTCGTTGATACACGACTGTGAGGGTTCTACTGTGGTTTGAGCGTAGGCAGGTCCGGGCTTTGTTTAGGACCTTTTGATAGAGTTATACTCCGGCGGTTGTTGTTTATGAGGCATGTATCTATTTGGGATCATACAGCTGAGTACTTTGCCAAGACGGAGTTCAATACACGGTAGGGGCATTATGAGCTCACAGTGAGGCCAATTGGATTGACTAATGCCCTGCCGCCTTTATGATTTGAGGAATGGTGTGTTCCAGCTGTACTTGGACGGTTGGTAGCGGTATTCTCTTGGGGTATTTGGATTTACTCCCAGAGTGACTTAGAGCATGTGGAGTACTTGTGGACAGTGCTACAACGCTTGTGTGGAAGAAGCTGTATGCCGAATTGTTGAGGTGCAACTTTTAGCTTCGGGAACATACCGTCTTGGGCCACCTTATTCTGGTCGTAGGAGCGGCGGTGGAAATCCGGCCAAAATGGATGCTATTGGAGGATTGGCCGAGATCGACATTTATTGTTGAGACGAGGAGCTTCTTGGACTGGGCAGTGCCAGCAGAGCATGACGAATGGATGATTAGACTGATACCAGCGCCGATTTTAGCATCGCCAGTGATGGGAGATGGATTTGCGAGTTATAGTGATGCCTCCCATAGTAGTTGTGGAGTTGCTATTGGATTATTGTTGAGCATCTAGTATCACCTCGACAGGACCACTGTGGTGGCGGATACCTTGAGCGAGAGAGCTGTCTGGAGTTGAGTATGATGATTTCACAGCTGGCGCTGTGTGGTGTTGTTGAGGCGAACAGGGCTTGAGGTTGTATCCCTGGGGGTCCCTTTTGATGGTAGACTGCGGTTGAGCAGTCCACTCGGTTGGTTGGTTAGGATCCGAGAGTAACCGAGTGAGGACCCCAGCTTATTAGGGCTCCTTTCCTTCTAGGATGATTGTGTGGGCGTGTTTCGGGTCGCCCTGGTTGAGTGGGCACCAGGGTGTAGTGTTGATGCGTGTAGCACTGTTTATTCTTTCCTTTTCCCCCAAGCTTTTTGTTGGAGTCCCTGAGGTTTTTTCATGTCTAAGCTCATGAGTGTTATACTTTTGGATCCCTCGCCCGTGATTGACTCGCCCCATTTGTGATCTGTGAGTGTGTGGAGTACGAGGGATGCTTATTGTGAATTCTGGCTCGTGAGATGAGAGAGTTGCGCAATTGGGCCATGCTGTACCGGTTGTTGTTGTTATTCAGGAGTAATCACGGGAAGTGAGTGGTGACTTGGGAGATGGAGACGGTGATGATGTGTACCTACCCTTTCTATTTGGGACTCTCTTTTTGAGTTGTGTTAGTTTCGAGAACGAAATTTTCTTTTAGTGGGGAAGGATGTGATGACCCGGATCTCCGCAAAGCACTTGCAGTGTGATCAGGAACTTCTAGAGGCTCTTTGCATGTTTTCGAGGTGTTTGTGCGCGTATCGGACTCAAGAAATGGACTCGGCGCGAAATTTGGATTAAGAATACTTTTCTGGATGCCTCCGGCAAATTTTAGAAGTGAATTTGGGCAAAACGGACATTATATCGGACTCAAGAAATGCACTATTTAATTACTTTTTTCGGAGCTCGGATGCCCTAGCACGGATTTCGAGGCAATAGAGTACTGTTCCGGCGGCCGGGGCAGCGCTGGCGGCGGCGGGCAGCGGCGGAGCGCGGCGGCGGGCAGAGGTGCGGGCCGCTCGGTCCACGGGCTTGGCGTGCACCGGAGGGAGGACACGTGGCGACTCCCGATTGGCCGGCTCGCAAGGCGCGGTCTACAGAAGAGCGCGGGGAGCCGTGGACCAGAGCGGGGCCACGTGGCGGCCGCTGGTTGGCCGGTTCACGTGTGCTCGGTCCACGCTAGGAGCGGAGCAGCGTGGGTGGTGTGCCACGTGGCGTCTTTCCTTTGGCGCAGTGTGACACGTGGCAGCTTTGGATTTGATGGTGTACTGGGCGCGGTCCATGGAGCGAGTGTAGCAGGTGCCTCAGGCTGCGTGCGCGACGTGGGTGCCGGCTGCGCGACGTGCGCGCATGTGGGCGCGCCGACCGAGGCGTTGACGCGGGCGGGAGCTGCGCGGGGGCGCGGCCACACGTCACGAGCGGGTTGGCCCATTTCGCTGTTTGCTGTGCGGGGCCACGTGGCGCAACGAGGTGAATCCGGGCGCTGGATGGACGGCTGGCGATCGGGCTACTGTGCGGCACTATTTGCGCCTGAAACAATTTCGGCCGCCCGAAAGTGGGGACATGGATGGAATTTTGTGAATTGTTCAGTTGAGGCTATAAAAACCCCCCTTTGGCTGCATTTTCGGACCCTTTCTCGAGCTCCCCTGCGACAGAGCCCTGAAGCATTATTGTTCCTCTTCTTGTGCTCCATCTTGTGAGAGATTTACAGATTTTTTGGAGGCCGTGGCATCGGCGTTTTCTACGACGCGGCGCGCTTCGACGCTTCTTCGATTTTGACTTCTACCGTCGCATTTCAGTCCGTGAGGCCCCCTGGATCACCCCGATGGAGTTTTGAGCCGATTTTTATGGCAACAAGTTCACGAGAGGTACGCCTTCGATTTCCATATCGATCACTTCGTCTCATTTTGAGTTTTTGGCATGGTTCCTGAGGCAAACTTTGACCTCTTGTACTGCTGTGAGTTTTGGGACAGCGGTAGAATATTGTTGAATTTTCTCAATCTACAAGCATCGGAATGAGGTGTTTAAGGACTCGATTGATATCTACGCTTCGAGAGAAACGCACCCTTATTTTTGTCCGAATTTTTGGAGGATTCTTCAATGGTGATATTTAAGCTTCTTTCGGACTGGTTTCCTGCAGAATTTTGATAGTGGATAGTTTGACTTGCCGCAGTGTTTCATTTATATCTTAGCCTACAGGTGTCGGAATGAGGAGTGTAAATACTCGATTTATATCTACTCATCGTGAGGATCGCAACCGTAATTTTTTTGAATTTTTTTGAGGACAGAAGGCAGGTGAAAAAGGCCTTTCTTTGTGCTATTTTGGAAAAATAGCAAGAGTGTGTTGTGGTGTTATTTAATTGTGGGCTGTGTTGTTGGTTTGAGCAGAGGCTTGTGCGACCGAGTACCGAGGGTGCAGTTTCAGTAGATTTTGGATTGTGAGTGACTGCGCACTTCACCGACTTCAGCTTTGCCTGCGGAAAGCGATTCAGGTGGGTTGCTTCGTCTCCAGAACCAGTAGACGGTTCTCTAATTCTATTTGTTAGAATGCATGCATATTTAGTGTACCCATATGTCGTTGAGAGGTAAGCTTGGTAAATGGTATTTGTTTGAGGAATTGCAAGATATGATATTCATGTTATGCCTGACGAAACTTGCAAGATTTAGATATCCATGTTTATGATCAATGAAAGCCCACATAAGGGAAGCATTACACTATGTGATGGATAGCATGCACAATTTAATGTACAACCTGTATGATTGAGATGTAAGCATAAGAATGATATAGTTCATGTGGATTGAGGCTTACATGATTTATTGTGTATGTTGGGTACCTTCGAGATATTATATATATTTAATGGTTTAATTCACCTATACTAGTTGAGAGCATGTTTAGGGAGATGAGGCTTATTTGATTTGATTTTGGTGATCATATCTGTTAGTGTTCCCTACTTATGTTCAGTTTATTTAAATGCTATGATTGGAACTTGACCTAGCACCCCGTCATATGTTGCATGTTTAACTAGACTAGTAGAGAACCTTCACTTGGGCTAGATTTTTTTATGCTTTAGATATCCCACACTTTGCATCTTTTTCTGGACATAGATTTTCCTCGCCCGGGTAGTGGGCCGAGTAGTCAGGTTATTGTGGGACATTGTTGAACTCGTGCCTAGGGGCTGAGTGGAGTCTAGTAGCTGAGTTTAGACCTGTGCTAGTATTGTTGGGAACCGTTTGGGTTGACGGTGGTCCCGGGTCGTTGAGTGTCGTCCGACCAGTCTTGTTAGCCCTGAGTTGTGGGTCGATCCCGGCTGTGGAGTACCTCCAGCCTGTGTGTTTAGCGTGGCGAGTTGGGTGTTTTGTTTTGGGAGCCGTTTGGGTCGACGGTGATCCCGGTTGTGGAGTATCTCCAGCCAGTGTGTTTTGTGCCACGAGTTGGTTGAGTTCGTCAGTATCTCGAGATTCGTGAGAGCTGGTTAGCTGAGTCGTCGTGAGTACTCCGACCATCGTGCGAGATGTTTGAGGATCTTGAGTCCTTCCGTTCTAAGAGTGAGCGTGGATTTTGATTATAGCCTGCAGGAGCCACTTTGAGCTCGACAGAGATGCGCAGATACCTTTTTCCTCGGTGGGGTCGCGCCCCTCGAGTGCCACGTCCGGAGTGGATTTGTTACTTTTGTATTGCGACTTGTCGACGTAGTCCCTCTGGCTGGGCCAGTTTTGGCAGTCACGAGCACCCTACGTAAATCCCGTCCTCTTATGGATGTGTGGTAGTAGGTGGGCGCAGGCTTGACTGGACTCTATGAGGCAGTCAGTTCGATTGGGTCGATTGAGCATCTTGGGTGCGAGTAGTTGCATATATTTTCATCTGTACCACCCATTGAGCATTTAGATAGAGGCATAGTAGCTGTAGTGTATCTCCAGCTTTTCTTGTTTAGTTTTTACTGCATTGTTATCTTATGCCTCTAGTAGATTTATTGGGCAGACCGTCGGGCTTGGTGGCGGTACCCACTGAGAACTACTTGTTGATGTAGTTCTCACACCCGTTGGGGGGTTCTCCCCCTCTTTTTTCTTTCCTCTCCTTTGTTTTGCAGAGTCATCTGTGGGAGATGCTGATTCTGCTGTTGCTGTTCAAGGCGAGGGAGTCGCGAGCTAGATCCCTATCTGTCTTTGAAGAGTAGCTGTACCCCCACATTGGAGATTTGTAGTATAGTCAGTAGATTAGTTTTATTTTTTGCTTTTGAGGGATTATTGTAGTGAGGTTATGACTTGTACTGAGAGCCTGTACACTGATGTATTATTTCAGGTTTACCTCCCTTTTTAGTTCTGGGTTATCGTATTTGAGGATTTTGTATGATCATATTTGGGAGATCGATATTGTATCTTTATTTCCAGTTGTACAGTGGTTGGATTTTAATTTTACAGCATTTTATTTTGTAGCTCTGATATCTGTTTAGATGTAGTCACTTTTCTTGCAGGTTGGACGCTTCGCCTATGTGGGGCTTTGCATAGGCGGCGGATCTGTTGGCGAGATCGGGTCGCAGTTTCGACCTCGGGGCGTGACAATCTGTCCTTCGCCGTTTTCGCATTAAATGCTTTCATTTTCGGAGCGTTTGTTATCATCCCTCTTGCTAGTCTATAAAAAGGGTACTACTTGTAGCTTTCTTTATATCGCCTTCATTCCTTAAGACGCTTTTCATACCCTTGCGATACTAGTGCTATGGTCATAGCTTTCTCGTCCCTGAGAGCACTCTTGAGGTAGCCTCTCAATCTGAATCTGGCGGCTTTTGGACGCCCGCCGATGAAGGTGTCTTCCCATCTTGGTTTCCTAATTGGATTTCTTATGGGGTGACCCCTGTACTTGACCTACTAATCTGGGATCTTACGTCCGGTGGTCTCGTCGGCTTCCGACCTTTTTCGAAGGGTTATGTTTATGAAGACAACGCACTCGAAGGCTGACCTTTGCCTCCATCCCTAGGAGTTTAAGGAGTTCTAGCCGCCAGCGTCTAGTTTCCTCTACCGAGAAAGCATCTTATCACGCTCTGACTAGCCTTTCTGCAAGGTCGGCGACCTTCTTCCCTAGATGACATGCATGATCCGCCGGGCGCAGAGATTCGAGACATTAATAGTGACTTTATACTCTCTCTCTCTCCCACTCCTGCCGGCTCCAATGGTGGTCGGGTGTCTTGATTTTCGAAAGGGATTTATCTAATCCTTGGGCCAACTTGAGGGTGGCCCTATGTTTCTTCCTCCGACCTGCCTCTTCGACCACGACTTTTTCTTTTCTAAAACATTTTTGTATCTTTTTTCTTGATTCTCATATGTATAGGCTCTTTTAAATGTAAAGCTTCCCTTTGTTTTCTACTCCACATTTACCAACCAATGCATAATAATATTTTAGATGCTTTCTATTGATCAGTTTATTGCTCTCCGATCCACTTAACAGTTTCTAAGTAGGAGGAATTTCCTTTAACTACTCGACTGATTAAGAATGATTTACATTTTCTTTTTTCTCCTTGTCAGCCGAGTCCTCGGCCTATTAGGGCAACATTCGAATCTAACTCTTCGCCGGCTTATTGTGCTGGCTCCTTTTTTGGAGGCCCTACTGCAACCTTGCTTTCTGACCCCCGATATGCCACTTGATCTAGGCCAGGGGTCCACTATTAGTCATTATTCGACCGGTCCCGTTGGGGAGTTTTCTTATCTTTCCTCTTCGGGCACTCGGACGAAGGCAGTTTAGTCTGGGTTTTCATCGACTATTATGTCAACGGTCCTCGCCTCTTTCTCTGCGGCCTCTGTTTTAGCCAAAGATGGGGTTAGGATTCCTCCATTATCCCGTGGTGGCCATCTTTCGCGTCGAGCCACTCTGCCGAGGTCCCGTTTGACGGGTCCCTCGGCTTCTTGTTTTTTTTTTTTGGTGCTCCTTGACTGTGCCGCATCGCGACCTCTAAGGCCTTCAATTGAGCATCTAATTCCAATCGGACGGCTTCCTCCGTCGGCTTGACTATCAACGATTAGATCATCAGCGTCTTCTTTTGAGGTGGCATGATGGAGCCTCCCGCCTCACGATCGTGTCGCATCGACAGAACTAGGTACCGATGGCATGATAGTCAAGCCGACGGCTTCCTCCGTCGGCTTGACTATCAACGATTAGATCATCAACGTCTTCTTTTGAGGTGGCATGATGGAGCCTCCCGCCTCACGATCGTGTCGCATCGACAGAACTAGGTACCGATGTACTAGCTGCCCCTGCCTTGGGTTCGGCCGTGCCTATTGGGCCGTTACGCCGTTGTTCCTGGCGTCTGCCTTTAGCCTCTACACTCGACGCTTCTGTGTCTTTGTCATGACCGGCCCTTGCCATCAGGCCGGTCCTCTGGTTGTGAACCATTGCTCCACTGACACGTCTACCGGTGGGTCCATCTTTCTCAGGTGCTTCTTGAGAATCTCTCTTCTTTGCCACGGCTCATGCCTGGATCCTGAGCTCCTACACCAGCTGGACGCTCAGGGCCTCGACTTCTCCCTTGGTGAACTAAGGGACTTCTACATCAGGGGTCGAAGGGGTCCCCGGTGCCCCTAGCGTCCCACGGTGGGGAGGCCGTTGTATCGGCCCCATCCACAGGTGGCTGTCTAGGCCCCTCTGTGCCCCCAACGATCTGAACCTTTGGTGGGGCCCGATCCGTTCTGGGCATTGCGAAGGCCCGTATACTAGTCTCCCATCGGCCTGTTGGCCGAAGGGTCTCTAGGATGCCCCCTGGACCTGATTTTCTTCATAACCATGGTGAGGGCCCCACTGCTGCTGTGGGACTCGCAGCCTTTCATGGCCGGCTGGGGTCGGCCTTGGCCTCTCGCGGCCATAGGACTCCCGCAAAACCCCCTAGGTGAGAAGGTTTTGCTCTTCTTTCTCGCATTTCTTTCTCGCCCTCCTCTTTGGAGGACTGCTTATCAGACCCTTCGGCCGGACTGGGGTTCGATCGGTAGTCATGCTGGTTCACATCGGCGAAGGTGAACCATTTCTTCACTTCCTTCGGTACATCGAGAATGAGAGCGTCCCAGTCTTCCCTATTCATCTCGGCCTTGCAACGGATGCAGAGCCGAAACATGTTTCGTGCCGATTGATTCTTAACAGGGGGCTCAGGTCTCCACATCGGCTTCTTCCTTTTTGGGTCCACCATGTTTACCTAGGGAGGAGAAGGGTTAGTGTCGATCTCCATATCCTTCCCTTCTCGGTCGACAAATATGAGCCGACCCTCATCCTTCGGCCGACTTAGCAACAGCTGAATTTTTGTCTTCAAAAATGATGACCGAACTATCCTCGGTCAATATGTTCGACCAAGTCCTCGGCTACTTCTCCCGAGAATTTGTCAAATATCGGTGCTTTCCAATTGGCCAGGTATGGGCATCCCATATACCCATCCCCGTTCAAGGCTTGTGGGGACTTGAAAACTGTCCGTATCTCCGGCCTGGCCTTTGTGCTAGATGTGTTTTTTTACTTCTTCTTCCTGAGCATACAGCTCAATGTTTTCCGCCGGGGGCGTCAGGACCGCTGGCTGTACCTGGTTTACGTATATGGGAGGCGACATAACTTGCCCCACCCGATTTTGGGTACCCAAATTTGGGAGTGACCCCTATCTCCTGTGTCCCTAGTTTGGGACTGTCGAACGACTACCTGCTGGTGGCCGATGCTCATGCTTGTCGGCTTTGATTCTATTAGGACAAGAGCCGCTTGCGTCTGTACTGTCCCCGACGGTGGCGCTGTTTGGAACGGAGCGCCTTGTTGTGCCGCCATTTGAACCGATTGCAACGACGACGTCAAATTCACCGGCGGCGGCCCAGGTTGGCCATCCTGATTCCGGGTAAATCTCTTATCTGAGACCTGCCGATCGTTCTCGCCGCCCCCAACCTGGGGTTGAACGACTAGCTGGGAAGATGAAGCAGGTGTACTCCAAAGGGTTTCCTACCAGTGGCCGATGTTTGGATCCATCGGCCTATAACCTGCCTGGTACGAAAACTCTTTCGGTTATACTGCCCCCAGCGGCTGTGCCGTTGTAAGGGTCGTAACCTGTGGCGCTTCCATCGCTGCCTGCGCCATCAAGACCGCTTTGGTTGATACCGGTGGTGGCAGGGGGGATAGAGGTCCTTGTAGACCTCTATGGGATAAAAACTACCCGAGCCGAGAAATATTCGCGTCTGAGGTCGTGATATCGGCCGTCGCGTCCAAAGCTCAGGCGCTCCTTTCGAGAGATAACTGTGCTCTCTCGAGGGATCTTATCATTCGGGCCATTTGCTCGAATAGTTGTGATATAGTAGGCTACGGTAGTGCCAACCTCCCGCTGGTCTCGAGAGTTCTTGACATATTTACGATAGGAAGGTAAGAGTTACCTGAGCGTCCCACCGGGCGAGCCAAAAAGGTTGTTGGGGCCGTAAACATCGGTCGTCGATCGGCCCCGTTGGTTTGGTTGACCCTCTGAAATGTGATGCGTTGCGTGCCAATGGATCAAGCAATCGGGCTAAGGAGGAATCTGCTCGGTCGGGTTCTTCTCATTTAAACTCTCGCAACCGTCCGGCTTAAATTAGCTGAATCGGGATATGGAGATAGAGAGAGGCTGAGTCCGGCCTACAGTAGCCGAACCAGATAATAGAAATAATAATTTGACACGGCTGATGAGCCGATTAGAACTTTGTATTGATTGGAAAGGGAATACAAGGAGGAGAAAATGGAAGAAATTATAAGTAAGCCTACTCCTAGAAAATACGGTAAATGTAGATATAAAAGATATGAAAAACAGGGGGTGGTCCTCGCTTACGAGGTTGCAGGACCCCTTTCTTATCGATGGTTCGAGTATTTATACACTTTCCGAACCATGCTTGCAGGTGCCGGTATGAATTATCGGCATGATTTGGAAAAAGTCGTCGTGAAATTCTCAACTACTTCCTTTTGAGTCGAAACCTTCTCAAATAGGATAATAGCTGCTCTTCCGTCCAGGTTCATCCCCTTGTTAACGCGCTGAAGGGTGATCTTCGGCGCTTTCTAATGCTGGACACCACTTGCCGTTTCGGAATCTGTTACGAGATTTATGCCCCGAATCTCGTACCTTTTCATTCTAAAGTCCTTCCTTCTTCAGTTTGATCAGTCGATGGTTAACTCTGACTTCGCCTTTCTCGTCGTTTGATTGGAGTGGTTTGACGTCCTTCTTTGGCCGAAGTATATCCTGGATGAGGCGATTACCCTCTTGTCGACCGTTTCTCCTATCGGCTGATACTTTCAACCGATGGCATACGTCACGTGATGTATTCCCATGCGGCTGGGATCGGTCCTAGTCCAGACGCGGATCCTTCTTCGGTTAACCCTTCCCTTCATCGGCTGATGTTTTGGCCGACAGTATTCGTCGCATGTCGCTTCTTCGAGTGGTGAAAATTTAGGTCTCAATAGCTAGGTTGCATGAATATTGGGGTAGGTACTACTTATAGTATGATTGAGATAGTTTGATTTTCAGAGGATCTATGTTGTCGATCCGGGTTGACCCTTTGTTTTGTGTTGTTGGTTATTAGATATGGGTGATGGTTAGTTAGTGATATTTGTGCTGCATCATGGTGACATAGAGGTTGCATTTGTTTTGGGATTTTATGGATCGTGGGCCAGTGTGAGAGTGAGTGTGTGCCTGTGGTATCGTGCTCGAGACGTGTGGTACTTTTGTGCTGGGACTCGTGAGTTGATTCTGGGGCTTTTGTTTTGTGTCGTTGGTGATTTGAGGGATTACCATTTGATCATAGCCTGCATGCCACATCAAACTTTATTGGAGTTTATTGGCACAGGGGTCGGATGGTTGGAGATAGGAGGTAGGCTAGTGTCTACTGTTGACGGGCCACCAGCGGGGTGCAACCCGGACAGTAGGGAGAGTTTGACAGTGGCCTATTTATAGGCGGCGCAGGCTTGACCGGACTGTTGAGACAGTTAGTTCAAAATTGGGTCCAGTGTATCATTGAGTTAGCTAGTGTTGTGTTTATTGTGCGAATTGGGTTGGTGAGTCCTTTTGTGTTCGTTGGGCTTTCCGTTGATTTTAGGTTTGGGGATAGAATTGTTTTGAGTTTCGGTATAAAGGCATGATAGCGTAGTATTGTATTTTATTTTTATTATTATACTTTATTACTCGCTTATTTTATAGTTTTTTCTATATTGTCTCTGGTAGACCTAATAGGTAGGCCGTAATTGTCGCCGATTGTACCCACTAGGAACTATTGTTTTATAGTTTTCATGCCTGCTTGTGATCTACTTTTCATGACCTTTCGAGTCATGATCGAGGTAAGGGGATTGTGTCGTAAATAGCAGCCCTGTGGTGTCCTGGTTTTTTCGTACGACTTGACCAGATGGTTGGCGGTGAGAAAACACCTATTATTGGTGTATCGAGCCCGTTGTGCGTCAAACGGATGCCAAAAACGGACTCAGCGCGCGAAAACGTTGAAAATCGGCTATTTTCGGACTTACTGGGCCTTCGGGCCGAATTCTTAAGTGGGCCGGTCCACGGCCCACTTCCGCGTGCACCGGGACCAGCGGAAACGCGCATGGGGACACGTGGCAAGCTGCGGTTGGTCGGTCAACGCCCGCAAGACAGGGCGTGCTCCGCTCCGGGCGCGGCGCACGGTGGACCGCGCAGGCCACGTGTCACCCGCCCATTGCCGGGCGCAGCGACCCGGCTGGCCCGGCATGAACCGCGGAGCGCGCTTCCCGCCGTGGACCGCGTTGCCACGCGGCGCGGCGTAATTAGCGAGCGCGCGTGTGCGAGGCGCGCGCGGCGCTGATCGGGCCACGTGGCGCGCTCGGGGGATTTCGGGCGCGCACAGTACCAGGCCGGGGCCGGATTCGGGCGCCCAAATCCTGCGCCCGAATTCGGTTTTCCTTATTTGATGGGTTGGGCTATAAATAGCCCATTTGGGCCTCATTTTCTGTTCTTTTCCGAGCCTCTCTTGAGCCCATCTTCGGCAGGGAGTTCCACCTTCGGGTTTTGTTCGATTTTCGGTATCCCGAGAATTTTTGGAAGGCGTTTCATCATCTTCTACTCGACATCGCGAGCTTCGACGTGTCTTCGTTATCGATCTTCTCCGTCGACGTTTTTTCTGCGAGCTCCCCTGGACTGACGGGAGGGAGTTTTTGGTCGATTTTTGCGACATCGGTTCCACGAGAGATAGATCTTCGTTTTTCGTGTTTACTGCTCCTCCCAATTTTGGGTTTTTATTGGGGTATTTGGAGCATCTTTGAACCCCTTTCTTGCTGCTGGTTTTCCTGGACAGCGGAGCTTGTTCGATTTTTATCTCCTCGCTCGGTTATCGGATTTCGGCCTGTGAGGACTCGATCGACATCTACGCTTCGCGAGAATCGCAGTCGTATTTTTATTGGAATTTTTGAAGCTCATCTCGCAGGTGATATTTCAGCTTCTTTCAGACTGATTTTGCCGCATAATTGTAATATTGGGAATTTTTGCTTACCGCGGTATTTAGACTGTATCTTTGTGCTCGGGAAGAATTTTCAGGTGTTTTTGGGCTTGTTGGAATCGTGGGAACTTGAGGATTATCCACGTTCAGTTTGGACCTTGGATCGACGCGCGTTTTCAGGTGGGTTGCTCCGTCTCCAAAACCGGTGGACGGTTCTCTAATTCTATTGAATAATAAGCATGCATGATTGTGAGTTGTGATAGGAAGCATGTTAGAGAGAGAGATGATGTTTTCTTGTGTTGTTGTTGAGATCATATCGGTTAATGCTTCCTATTTGTGTTAATATAATGCTAGTATTGGAACTTGGACCTAGCACCCTGCCATATGTTTGCATGTGTAAACCAGACTAGTAGAGAAATCTCACTTGGGCTAGGTTCATTTATGCTTTAGACATCCACACCTTACATTCTATTCCTAGACATAGTGTTTTCCTCGCCCGGGTAGTGGGCCGAGTGGTCGGGATTTATTTTGGTGTAGGATGCATGTTACACTCGTGCTTGGGGGACGAGTGGAGTCTGGTAGATGTAGCTAGTCTCGTATCAGTGGCGGGAGCCGTTTGGGTAAACGGTGGTTAGTTCTCATATTTTGAACCATTGTTATTTCCATACTTCAGAATAACAAATTAGTTGGTTTCTTATTTTTGTTCTCAATATTTGTGGCTTTCATAGGTATCGAGCACCTGAAGTTTTGCTTCAAGCTTCTATTTATAACTCTGCAGTTGGTAAGAAAGATTGGTGATTGTTTTCAATATTTGTACATATGCAACCATGACATGGTAGATTTCCTTACGATGCTTTTCTTTCTGACTCATAGATATGGAAAAAACACTCTGTCCACGGAACAAGCATATACATTAGCACTTGGTCATCGATCTAGCTACATTCGTGGTATGGGCCGAGGTCCTACTCCTATAGAAAGTGGTGGTTCTAGAGGACAAAGGATTCGTGCGCAAGTACGAGCAGAGATGGAAAAAGAAATGGCAACACAAATTCAAATTGAGGTGGAGGAGCGGATGAGCCAACGGGAGAGAGAAGCTGAGAAGCTGAGGCACGAATTGCTGAAATGGATGAGCGGATGAGCCAAAAGGAGAAAGAAGCTGAGGCACGAATTGCTGAAATGCAAGCATAGATGCGTGACGAGATGAATTCTCAAATGCGTAGTATGATGGAACAACTTTCACAAATGGGATTGCCTGTGCCTATTCAGCCAACATCGACAAGAAAGGTAAGTTGGAGTATAAATTAGCAATATATTTTACTTTTTTGATAAAATAAATAGATAATATATATGCATAATTCTTATCATTATTCTTTTTTATTCTACAGGACTAAACCTTGGAAGCTTAATATTTCCGAGTTGGATCATCTCAAGAATTTCATTTCACTTTTAGTCTAGAATTTTTATTATCTTTATTCTAAAGAGTTATTAATATCATATGTGATTTTGATGAGATTGAAAACTTATGTGGTTGGGTACAAATGATACTTAATGTAAACGATTAACTGTTAGCTTATTTTGATTATGTCAGTTGAACATATATTTGATTTCTGTATTTTGTTGAACATATCTTGATTATTGTGATTGATATTATGTTTAAATCCTGATTGAGTAGTATTCAACTATTATTGTGCAGTAATAATGTGTAATTTTTTTTTTATTTAAATTAGTACTACAAATTTTCTGTGGCTAAATAATAAATAGCCACAATATATGTAATTTGAAAACTTTACAGTGACTGGAACAATATTTGGCCACAAAATGTGATGTAAATATAGTGTGGCCAAATATTGTTCTAGTCAAATAAATTTTGTGACCACTATATTTAATTTCGCTACTATATTTACACTACATTTTGTGGGCAATATTGTATTTGGCCATAAAATGTGTGGCATTATGTGCGGCCATCAAATAAATTTGTCACAATACTTTCAACATTATTTGTGGCCGACTACTTATTTTCGCCACTATATTTATACTATATTTTGTGGGCAATATTATATTTGGCCATAAAATGTGTGGCATTATGTGTGGCCATCAAATAAATTTGTCACAATATTTTCAACATTATTTGTGGCCGACTACTTAATTTCGCCACTATATTTATACTATATTTTGTGGGCAATATTATATTTGGCCATAAAATGTGTGGCATTATGTGTGGCCATCAAATAAATTTGTCACAATACTTTCAATATTATTTGTGGCCGACTACTTAATTTCGCCACTATATTTACACCACGTATTGTAGCCAATTTAATATTTGGTCATAAATTATATGATGTCTTTTGTGGCCAAAAGTAATTTTGGCCACAAAATGTTAAAATATTAATTATTATTTTAATCACTATCTATAGCCATATGGTAACTTTTTGTAGAGGAGGTTAGAAGTTTTGTGACGAATTCTATCGCCGCAAATTCATAGTACTTTTTGTGGCGAATTATTATTTTGGCCACAATAACCTTTTGTAGCACTCCTATTGTGGCGACGTTGTGGCGAAACTAATTTGGCCATAATAGGTATTTTGTGACCAATTTGTCATTTATTGTGGCCATTAGTTTCGCCACAATTTAAAAATTTTCTTGTAGTGTTCTCCGAGTTATTTGTCGTCACGGTGTTCGTGGCAGTAGTGTACTAGTGATAGCAGGAGCTTGAACCCAGAATCATTTAGGACACTCATGATTTTAGTAAACCAATATTTTTCTTCCAAATGTCAAAGGGTGGCCAGAGACTGTTCTTGTTTGATTGGGCGAAGGCAGTAGCCCTTCAGGGTTTTGGAATAAAACTTGTTTTCTAACTGATTTTTCTAAAAGAGCTAAAAATCATTAAAATGTGTTTTCTCAAATCAAGATGGTTTATAAAAAGGAACTGCTTTTAGTCCTCACCCCGAGGGGGTTCGAGTGAAAATGGTTTTCAGTAATAAATATCACATTTTCCTGTAAACTTTCTCACCCGAGAGGGTTCGAGTGATCTGGGTTCTAAGGGCTATTTTTTCTTTGAGTCAAGAACAACGAGAGGCTATGCCTAGAGCCTGTTCTTATTTGATTTGGGTTGTAGGTACTAGTCTTTCGGGGTGTTCGAACCCTTCATTGTTGTCGGCTGTGGAGTATCTCCAGTCCGGTGGGTTTTCGCATGTTGAGTTTGATGTCCTGATGTGGGAGCCGTCGGGTTGACGGTGGTCCCGGCTGTCGAGTATTTCCAGCCAGTGAGTCAGAGATGTGATTTGAGTACTGTCGATCTTGTTGATTATGGATTTGGATTATAGCCTGCATGAGCCATATTGAGCTCGACAGAGATGCGCGGATACTTTCCTCGGTGGGGTCGCGGCCCTTGAGTGTCGCTCCGGATCTGGGCCTGTTACTTGCTATCGCGACTTGTCGACACAGTCCCTCTGGCTGGGCCTTTTTTAGGCAGTCACAGACGCCCTACGTAAGTCCAGTCCTCCGTGGATGTAATGGCAGTAGGTGGGCGCAGGTTTGACTGGACCCTATGTGGCAGTCAGTGTAGATTGGGTGATAGTTTTATCGAGAGATAGTAAGTGCATCATGTTTCATCTGTATCACCCCTTGAGCATTTAGATAGAGGCATAGTAGCTGTAGAGTTATTTTCAGCCTTTCCTTTTCAGTACTATATTTATTATTTTATGCCTCTGGTAGACTTAGTGGGCAGACCGTCGGGCTTGGTGGCGGTACCCACTGAGAACTACGTGACGGTATAGTTCTCACACCCTCTGTCGGTGATAGTTTTGCAGAGGCATCTTCGCCAGTTCCTACCTCTGTCGTTGCTGCTTCTTCTGATCGAGGCGAGGGAGTCGCGAGCTAGATCCCTACCTGTCTTTGGAGAGTAGCTATACTCCTTTATTGAAGATTTATAGTACAGTATGTTAGATTAGTATATTTTACTCTTTTGCGAGTTTTCTTTTGAGAGACTGTTGTATGGTGAGGATCTGACTTGTACTGTGAGCCTGTACACTGATGTATTATTATTTTAGTTTACCTTCCCATTTGGGTTCTTAGATATTGTATCAGAGGATGATGTATTGATGATTTTTGGGAGATGGATAGTGTATTTTTTTCTTATTTTCAGTTGTACAGATTGGATTTTTTTGTTTTACAGCAGTTTACTTTCCAGCTCTGATATCTATATTGTAGTTGTAGTATCTTTTGCAGGTTAGTCGCTTCGTCTATACGGGGTTTCCCGTATGGGCGGCGGATCTGTTGACGGGTCCGGGTCGCAGTTTCGACCTCGGGGCGTGACAAGCCCCTATCTAGTTACTTTTGGTAGAGGTAGACCAAGGTTTTAAGTATCCATCGGCACAGGCCGTATCTACCGTGCCGTACCGTGCCACCAAGATACCGGCACGATACAGCTCCCGTGCCGATGACACATTTCAAAATCCTTTTTTCTTAAAATTACTAAATAATTTTCTTAATAAAGTTCAAAATATTTGATAAAGATACATAATAAGCAATTAAAAAATTTTGTTGCTAAAGAAATTAAATATTTCATGCCATTATGTGTCGGCACGTATGTATTTTTTGTGACCGGCACTCATTGGCACGGCTCGGCACGCACCGTGCCGTACCGTGCCGGTAAGTTTTCGGCACGACCCCGTGCCACGGCACTTAAATTCTTGAGGTAGACCATCCGGTTGTAGTTTTGTTTAGTTACACTGTACTCGGGATTGGCTAGACTAGGGCCCTTTACTTGTATTTTTTTTTGTGAGGTGGATCTATATGTTTTTTGTATAGTGATAGATGTTAGTTTAGTTTTTTACTTATATTTTGATACTTGCTTAGCTGTAAATTATAGTTTTTTTGTAGAATAGTTTTGAACACTTTGCATGTATAGGGTGCGTCCTCGCACACGTGACGAATCTGTTGCGTGCTCGAGAACTTCTGCCGTGGGCTTGAGGCGTGACAATTTGAGACTTAAAATAGGAATCAAAATACGTCATTTCCCGTTTGGATTGAGAGATTGGCATTTCCAGAGGATTTGAATTTTTCAAAAGTGACTTCCATCTCCAAGGTAGGAGCCAACTTTGATTCCGGAGTTATTAAAAAAAGATTGTTTTCACTAATAATTATTTGAATTCATATAAAAATTATATAAATTTATTAGATTAAATCATAAATTTAAATTTAAATTTTTTAAATTTTGATTTAATAGTTCTAAATTTAAATTTTAACTTTGACCTTGAATTTGAATTGTAAAATTAAATTTTAATCAAATTATAAGTTCAAAATTAAATTTACATTTTATTTAAAATTTTGGATAACAAATTTAAATGTAAAACAAAATTTAATTACTTTAATTTTAATTTGGACATGATTATAATTTCGATACCGATTTTTGTTATGAACTAAATAAATTATTATTTTCTTCATTCCGACCTATTTTTATTCTTATTTCTATTTATATTTTTCTTCTAGACAAAACATGTCATAAGACACCGTTTGGTTGGAAAATTCAGCATTTTTCTTCTATTTATATTAGCTTTCTGAAGTAAGCTAATATAAATCTCAAACTATTATTTCATTTTTTTTAAAGAAAAAAAAATTTGTTCCCAATTAAAGTAAATATAATTTTAATTATTATATTAATTTTTAATTAATTTAATATGACTAATTTAATTATTTTATTAACTAATTAACTAATTAATTTATTAAATTTTTTTAATTAATTAAATTATTAATTAATAATATTATTGTTAATTAATTTATTAATTAATATTTAGAATTTAAAAATAATCATTTAATCACGTCCAAATCAACCGGCTGTCCAGTGTCTGCGCAACAACTTCTCCCATTCCCTCACTAGGAAACAGTCAAAAGTGGGTCCCTTTAATTTTTATTTTTATTTTTATTTTATTTTATTTTATTTTATTTTATTTTATTTTATTTTATTTTATTTTTAAAAAAAGGTTGCTAACATCTGAGTAATAAAATAGTGGAATTTTAGCCGTTGGCGGCAGCTCACACCTCCCATTCCAAACACCCCAACGTAAGGTCTCTGCTCCAGAGAGAAGAAGAATAACAGTGGAATTTTTTTTTAAACTAATCTTAAAAAATATTAATATTTATAAAATAACTCTTGTAAAAAAAAAATTTATAAAACTAACACTACTTTTGCCAGCAGGACGCCACGGAGGCTGGAGGACCTTGAAGACGCTGAATCATTCAGCGTCTTCATAAAAATCCTGTGAAGACGCTGAATGAATCAGCGCCTTCACTATATGTGCTGAAGGCGCTGAATGGTTCAGCGCCTTTAACATTTATGTTAAAGGCGCTGAATGGTTTAGCGTCTTTAGCAGTTATATGAGGACTTACCCAACTTTCGCGCGAAAATTGGTCAAGTTCTCAGCGCCTAAATGTTAAAGGCGCTGAATGGTTTAGCGTCTTTAGCAGTTATATGAGGACTTACCCAACTTTCGCGCGAAAATTGGTCAAGTTCTCAGCGCCTTCATAATATGTGCTGAAGGGACTGATTGATTCAGCGCCTTCAACACATATTATGAAGGCGCTGATTCATTCAGCATCTTCACAGAGTTTTTGTGAAGACGTTGAATGATTCAGCGTCTTCAGGTCGCCCAGCACCCGTGGCGCCCTGCTGGCAAAAGCAGGGTTATTCTTGTAAATATTTTTTTTACAACGTTATTTTCCAAATTTCTAAATTTATTAGGGTTAATTTAAAAAAAGTCCCAATAACAGTCATCTCTCCTCCCTCCCCGGCTCGATCTGACGGTCCCGTGTTCAAATCGCGATAGCAAATTCTGTGTAACCTCCGGTGCTCTCGACATGACGGAATTGTAAATCGGATGAATCTGTTCCTCCTCTTCCAATAACAGCATATGGGGACCAAAGTAATTTTCAAGCTTCATTATTATTAATTTTTCTGCCGTTTCAATCTTTTGAATAACATGGTATCAGAGTCAGAACGTAACGAATGGAAGGAACTGTCGAGGATGTTAAGACTATTCTTAGACTGTTTGCGATAGGATATGATTGTTGTTTTGTGATCATGCCCTTGCAGAATTCATGATAGAAGGATATTAGTTATTGAGACACAGGAAAGATTCTTGGAAAGGTAAATTGCACGTTTCGTCCTCAAATTATGAGCCAGGTGACACTTGATCATCAAATTTTAATTTGATGCAATTTATGATTCAAACTTTCAGAATTATTGCAATCAAGTCTCCAACCCAATTTAGCCGACTAAATATCGACACATCGGTGATATAAAAGTGATGTAGCATCAATCACAACACCGTACATTACTTCCACATTAGCAATACACTAATATTTGGTTAGCTAAATTAGATTATAAAATTTGATTACAACAAAGCTAGAAATTATAACAAATTATAGTTCGAGTGACAAAGTGTCACCTGACTATAGGACCAAACGGGTAATTTACCCTTCTTCTAAGAATCATGCCCTTTTTGTTCTTTAAATTGTTGTTTTGGGAACGTAAAATGTTGCGAATCTGGCGACAGAGGTAATCAGCTTCAATTGTTGCAACCAGTCCAGCTGGAACGGCTCTTACGATTATTTCTTCGTCGGCGTGCGTTACGAATTACTGTTTCAGAATAAGAGATTATTTGGAATTGCTAGCCATTCATGTGCTCTGTAGTTCTGCTAGGACTTAAGATTATGCTTCAAACTTAGTAAGTTACAGGTTACTGTTCGGCATGCTATAAGATATATAAGGCAATCCAGGGGTGGATTTTTATTGAGTTATTCCAAAATCTCTTACTACCTGAAAAAAAAAAAAGAGATGTAGCAAGCAGAAATGTTAGGAAAAGAGCCTAGGATGAGCTATGCGACGCATTGTGCTGGACACGCTTTCGCCTTTCAACTATTGAGCCTCCAGCAAATTGCTCTAACTATATGGTCTCCCTTGAATCTCCTGAGTCTCGTATATTGGCATAAAATCGAAGGCGAACTTGAATAATTGCCTCTAGCTTTAAAGATCTTAACGAGTATGTCGAAGGGTGTGGCTGACGGTACATGAAAGAAAAGAGACACAAGTAGAGCATGTGAGTTGAGTTCTCGGTCATCTCTCTGTCTACTTGTACACATAAGTAATAGGTAGCCAGATGTAATTTGGTCAAAAAGGAGAGAGAGAGAGAGAGAGAGAGAGAGAGAGAGAGAGAGAGAGAGAGAGAGAATATCCTTCCCAAATATTTGATAATATCTTAACAATATCTTTAGTTAGAAACTTTACATCATAGACTAAAACTAGTGCTATGTTCCTTAAAGAATTCAAGGCCTAAATTCATGCGATGATTAGCATAATAATGCCTTTTCTTTTAATGATAAGCATAAATTGACTTGGAGAAAATATGATTCATTTAAGACCTACATTCACATGATTTCCTTCTTAAAGGTAATTTATGCTAACCGTTAAAGGAAAAAAGTATAATTAGTTCCTTGACCTTAATATACATACCAACTGTGTATTCAAAACTCTTTCTCTGCTCGAAGTTTCCGTGCAAACTCTCCTGCACCAGGCCTCACATGATAACACCTATGTAGCATACCAAGTATAGTGTACCAAGCATAGTTCATAGTGTATACTACGAAAATAGTATAGTACGAAAATAGTGTATACTACGAAAATAGTGAAACATAGCGTACCAAGCATAGTGCATACTACGAAAATGTCTGAAAATCCTTTTGGCAGACACTTCACTTCTTAAGTTCAGAACTACGTACGGTAGTGAGACTGCATTGCATGATTAACTTGCAACTGAACGATTTCTAATGTGTACACATTCGATGGCAATTTATGAACTAACCATTTCTAACGTCTACCAAATTCAACTTTGGCAGTCTAAATTGATGAAAAGACTTCTTTTCAACTCAAAATTTGGCTAATAATATCTATTTCTGCCTTAGGTCAATCAATTGCAATCCATCGTTGAGCAATCAAGTTCCTACAGGGTTATCAAAAAGGATGAATTGTACGCTAAAGTATGACAACAGTACAGGTTTACGAAGTTTGGCATTATATTTATTGTATACGTGTCTCATATTTCTTGTGACTACTATTCAATTCAGTTCAGGAAATTGTTCTGATCAAGAACTGCCGTCTCCTCAACAATATATTTACAAGGTAGGAAGCATTGCTGGAGGATCTCTTGCCTGTATATTTGCTCTCGGAATGTTTTTCAGTTGTTTCTACAGACTTGTTCGCCACCCTGCTAAAAGAGGCCACCCAGCTATAAAGAGTACGACCATGAAATATTCATCCTCTTTTGTTTATCTGCATTTAGAAACTTGAGAACAATTGATGGTTAGACAACTCTGGCAGATTAGATCGTCTCAAACTTGGGGTGGCTCCCTCCCCATATAATATTTGTTCATGATTATACGCCATTCTATGTCACAGAAATGAAAAAGATCCATTCAAGGCAAAATTTGATACATTGAAGTAAGTAAAGCGAAATATGAGAAATTTTCAAATTCTCTTTTTGCCTAGTAACATGAAATGATGATTAATCTACTTCCAGTTCGAGACTTAAAATAATATATTTAATATTTTTAATAACGCCATTGAGCTTCGTATGAATATTCTGCAATGTTCAAACCCGTTCAAGCGCCTTGGAGAAGCAGTGTATGTTGCTTTATTGTTCTAATCCATCTTGTTAATATGAACTGCCTTGTTGTATGTAGATCCAGTATTTTCAAAGAGCATTCACAATCCTACCGACCCTACCGACCCTGTAGTACAGTAGTTTCCACTTCAGTACATCCAAAATGCCACGGGAAACTGTTAGATATGTCTCGAATTCTATAACCGAAAGGTTTTCTAACCCTATTCTGTTTAGTTTATCCAATTAAGATAAGCTTGGATTATGCCCAATCTTATTAAGAATATTTCTAATCTTAGTGGATTTGTATTCCTAATTGTATTAGGATTTAGCCACTATTATAATTATAAATATACCATTATTCCATTTATTTGATGCGGCGGATGAGAAGGAGTATGGGTGTATTTTGGGATTAGGGTTTTGTGAGAGAGTCATATTTTGTACACCACTTTGATTATAATGGAAGTCTCCGCTTCGTCTTCGCTCGTGGACGTAGGCCAGTGGCCGAACCACGTAAATATTGTGTGCTTTATTTTTCTTCTCACTTTCTCGATTCTCTTTTGGTATTTTCGCATCCAACGAACTAGATCCTTTCGGCTTTTGTCATAATAGAAACTACAAAACCTTGATAGGAGAAGGTGGATTCGGAGTTGTCTACAAAGGTGTTCTGCCACATGGTCAAGAAGTGGCTGTCAAAAGTTCGATCGGCCTCATCAACTCAGGGAACAGGTGAGTTCAACAATGAGGTAAAAAATACGACCAAAATTTTCTTTAACTCGAAGCAAATTATGCATCGAGTTTCATGTTCCTTCCATGATAAATCATTTGAACAAGTATTGTATTCTTGTTAGAAACTTCCTTTTATGAGTGTCCAATATAGCACCCTTAGACAAGGAACACCGTAGCAAGCGACTCCCGACCATTTTTTATTGCTGAATCAAATTAAGCTCCTCTAACTTTGCGTATTCAATATTATTACAGTTAAGGATTCTCTCAACCATTCAGCATGACAACTTAGTCCCACTTATTGGCTATATTTCTGTGAGAATGATCAACAAATCTTGGTCTATCCATTCATGTCCAATGGTTCGCTACAAGATCGTCTTTATGGTACTCATCTTAGTTTAACATATTATCTGATTTAGCTGGCCTTTTCATTTACTTCCTCTTTGTAGAATTCAATAATTTTTATGTGAAGGTGAAGCAGCAAAAAGGAAAGTCCTTGATTGGCCTACCAGACTGTCCATTGCACTTGGTGCTGCTAAAGGTGAGTTCCACCTCCTTGTGGATATATTTTTAGCTTGTGATCAGGAATGCAGCTAGTGCAGTGCATGGGGTTGTTTTAAACTTTAAGAATTGCTTGATAGCATGATTAGGAGCGCATTCACGTGGAGCTTGCCATGCCTACTAGAATTCATATGAAATTCTCTTTGGCTTGGACACTTAATGCATTGAGCCCCAAGAATAGCGTTGCCTTTCTAAGTTTGCGTTGCAGTTTGCGTTTGTAAATGCTTCTTAGTATAAACCTGTGTATCACACTTAAAACAGGGTTACCTATTGAACATGGTGTGTTCCTTTGATTTTTTTTCTTCTTCTTCTTGTGAATTTCACTTTCTTTAAATGGTTCATTTTTGGTGCATTACATATATCATTTGTTATGTTAGAAATCGAGATAATGCAAAAGGTGACTACTCTATTATATGAAATGATTCAGGTTTGGTGTACCTTCACAATTTTGCTGGGCGCTGCATCATCCACAGGGATGTCAAGTCTAGCAACATTCTTCTAGATCATATATAGCATGATCGGCAAAGTGACCAACTTCGGTTTTTCAAAATATGCACCTCAAGAGGGGGACGGCGGTGCATCCCTAGAAGTGAGAGGAACTGCAGGATACTTGGACCCTGAGTAAGTTTACATTTTTCACTTGAAACTTGAACAATCGTGGAATTTTTCCTTGCACTTACTACTGATTAAATATCTTCAGGTTATTAACTGATAATAAAGTCTTTAGTTGCTTAGAGACAAATATAATTTTACATGATGAGATTTATTCTGCAACACTTACAAAAACATTAAGAGGTCACACTTACATGTTCTATATATATTCATGCATGTGCACTTTTGAGTGCATTATAACCTTTGATGCACAAATACTTCATTTTGGCTGCCATATCTTATCGGATTTGTGTCAGATACTGATACTCGCACGATGCACTTTTGGTACGTGTTGGATACTTTATAAGAGTATTTGACATTTTTGAAAGTTTAGAAAATTACCAGATACTTGATGAATCCTTGACGGATACACTAAACTATACTTGCGAGATAAGGGGCAGAGTTATTTTGCAGTGGGATGACACCTGAACCATGAATTCGTGGTTGTTAAAAACTAAAGTTTACAATTGGTTTGATTAATTTTGTTTCTTGATGAACAAAAGTCGATCATGTTTATATCTTTACACAAGTTAGTCAAATTATTGCTTTACATTAACTAATCATTCAAAAATTCTAAACTTTTTTAATATCATATATAGTAATAACAATAATATATGTATTAAAATTATTTTTTTTATTACTGTATCCCCTACATATGGTATCCTAAGATTTATAAGATTTGCCATAGCGTTGTATCTGTGTCATATCGTATCTGTATCTGTGCAACAACTTGGAGATGAAACTGGGTTGGTCAATTGCATAAAGCTGATTTCTATAAATTTGATAACTTGGGCTTTTTATTAAGCTATGACGGTGAAAAAGATGTACCAGATGAGCTATTTTCTTGGATGGGACTATTAAACTTTCATGTAGGTACTCAAGGCTAAGTACTAACAGTAGGGATGAAGAAATGCATGGAGGGATTAAGGCCTGGATTTGGCTACAGAGATAGTTATATGCGTTATAAGGTTATTTTGAAGCAATCATTGACTTTTTCCGTATACTAAATTATTCTTTTTCATTCCAAAAACACGTTGAAATCAACCATGACTTCGTCCTGATGAATGCTGACAAAGGCACCTTTGTTCTTTAATTCAATTAGTTTAAGAGTTTCTATGGAAATGTACAATCAAGTGCTTCCTAAAATTTTAATTATTTTAAAAATTTTATACTGAACAACTTGAACATCACATTGGAATGCATGCTGAAGAATTTTCTCTTGTTGCAGGTATTATTCGACCCAGCAGCTATCAGCCAAAAGTGATGTGTTTAGTTCTGGCGTTGTTCTTTTAGAAATTGTAACAGGAAGAGAGCCTCTCAACATTCACAGGCCGCGAAATGAGTGGAGCTTAGTTGAATGGGTATGATTTCAACAGATTAAGTCCGTCTACTCCCTGAGTATACTGTCAAATTTTAAGAAATTTTACGATACTGACACACGGAGCTCGTTTTGCTCACTGAGCTTTAGTTTTGGCGTAGTTCTTTCTACTCTCCGAGTACATTGTTTCGATGCATGAACATTTTATTCAGCATACCTCTTTCATTACTTAGGATGATCAAGTGTCTCGAAAACAAACCACATCTGGCCTTAAAGTTATTTTCTCGGAAAACTACCCTTCCAAATCATGGCTGCCAAGACTATTCAAGAAGTTAAAGTCAAACTCCTAGCTTACACAAGAAATCCTCATATCACTAAGGTTTTCACTGGATAGATAAAGAACTTATCATGACACATTTTCACCCTGATGTCATGTCCAACTTTTTATCCAGCAATAATAACTTATATACGTGTCTTAGTTTCACCTCATTTATCATATACTAGTGTTGAAGAACAGTTTAAAATCACTGTACAATTACAGAACATATCAAGTATGAAATCCTACCTTTCAATGATCATCACTAACCTTTGAACATTCTTTGGTTTAGGCAAAACCGTTTATAAGAGAGTCGAGGATCGAAGAAATCGTGGATCCAACCATAAAGGTTCAATATCACTCAGAATCCACATGGAGGGTCGTGGAGCCCTTCGCGACCTTCCGTCCAAGTATGTCAGATATCGTCAGGGAGCTGGAGGATGCCTTAATAATCGAGAACAACGCGCCTCGGAGTATATGAGATCCATCGAAAGCGCGGGAGGGTCTAACCGCTTCTTATCTGTAGAGAGGAAGATGCTTGCTCCAGCCTCTACAGAAAGCCAACCTGCTTTAAATTATTGTCCAATTCCTAGATGAGTCGCGCACGAATTACTATAATATGCAGGCGAATGAGCTTTTGATGTATAAGATATCTGGATCTGCCTTGTTGCAAAACAAAAATCCACTTGTTCTTTGATTTTGCAACTTTGAGCCAAAATATCCTTTTATTATAGGACCAAAATTCTCTTGGCTGAAATTTCTAATGGATGTTTTTTTATAGTTCAGAACTGCAAAATGAAAAAGGAAAGAAAACAAAAGTTGAATTGTTGCAAAATCTGAAATACATATACTGGATTATTGTTTCGCAAAAGCCACATTCACAATGGATTGGCATGAGGACCATTCTTTAGTTTGTTATTGTTTGTCCATGTACAAAGAACTTGCAATTTGTTAAGAGCTCTATAAAGAACCTTTTTTGGAGGAAAATTTAGATAGTCTCAGATTTAAGCCAAACAATTAAGTGTTCCGATCACTTACGACTTCACGAAATGATTTTACAATTTCACCATGTCACTTTGCAAAATAATTTGCATTATCCTGCATTCAGAACAGTTTAAATTATGGGTTAATGTGATTGCAGTAAATCCTTAATGATTTGTACATACTAGTTAAGCTTGCTTGCTGAGCTTTCTTGCAGAATCCTGTGAGAACACTTTGTTATCTTCAGTGGGTGCTCTGATGATTTGAGATGTTTTTCTTTTGTAAAAGTTGACCATCTATGATGTATAGTACTGAAATTATATGAATTAATTTGCCTCTCAAAAGTTTTAACTATCAAACATGGCAATTAAGAATTATCATCTCAGTGACACATAACCTGTCGATGTGCTATCGGCACAGTACGGCACAACACGATAACACACCGTGTATCAATGTTGGCATGTTTTTTCATGCTAGTGATAAGCAATTGGACATAATGACACATAATTTTTTTTCATCCGTATTTTATAGAAAAGTAGCCCTTTTAGAGTGTTTTAATGCCTCTAATACTTAATACTTGAACAAATGATTCTAGTGTTAATATCTCGCACAGTTTAGTAAAAGTAAAATCATATACTTCCTAGTAACCTAAGAATGTAATTCTAGATATATTATAAAAATATATCTATGAAAATAACCCACAGTTATTATCAAGAAAATATATATTTTGTAAAGACACTAATATAGGCAACAAATTCACAAGATGAAAAATAGAGAATAGTATTTTTAATATTTATATTCAATATATGACTGGCTTCGTATTCTGCTTTAGTATATATATTATATTCTTCTTTTAAAAACCTAAAGCAATATGAAAAGTATGTCACAGAGATGAATCAACACAAAAATAATAAAACTATGCTTTGGTGCTTCGTCTTCTGTTATATAGAAAATCTATGGAGCTGGTCACAGTATGATATTTCCCTTTTTTCTGGAAGTATTATTTAAAAATTAAAGCACTTCATTCTACAGCAAGACCAAACATATCCTAATTGTTGTGCCTAACACTCCCAAAACCTACTTGTTGGAGTCATATTTACTTCCTAGATTTTTGCTTCTCCCACGCCTTTTTTTTTTTTTTTTTTTTTTTGAGAGAGAGAAAGGTAGCATGCTATCCGTTTCGTTTATTTTTAAAATAAACTTAGCTGGAAATGTGAAGCAATTAGGCTTCAAACTCGGGTCTCGAGTATCAACCACCAAATCTTTTGCCACTTGCACTAGAGACGGTTGATCTCCCACACCTTTGTTGTTAGCCAAAAGTTTTGTGTGACCATAAGTCCATAACTATGTGTTATATATATATATATATATATATATATATATATATATATATATATATATATATATATAGTCCGGCTAGAATATTATCGATAGCACCAAACAATTGGTACTATCAAGTTTTCAGTCGTTGGATGAAAAGATATGCGGTTGGAATTATAGTGGTCCCCTAAGATTTTTACTATTCAACCAACCACCTACGAAACCCTAGGGGACAACTATCATTTTAACCACACATCTTTTAATCCAACGGTTAAAAACTTGATAGCACTAATGACTTGGTACTATCGATAGTATTCCAGCCTAATTTATATATATATATATATATATATATATATATATATATATATATATATATATATATATATATATATATATATATATAAAAGAGAGAGAGAGAGAGAGAGAGAGAGTTCGGCTACTATGCTTATACAAGTACCAAGCAATTGGAGCTTGTAAATTTTATACCGTTAGATCTATCTCTTTAACTAATTTATTTCCTTAAATTATTTTATTCCACCAACCACTCACTTAATCCAAGAGGCCTACTATTATCCCAATCACACATTTTTTCACCCAAAAGCTAAAGACCTACAAGCATCAATGACTTAGTATTTCTAAAAACCTAACCGCATATATGAATTGAGCTCCTATGCTTTTAAAAGTAGGAAGTTATTGGTGCTTATAGGTTTTTAGCCCTTAGATGAAAAGATGTGTGGTTAGAATGATAGTGGGTCTCTAGAGTTAAGTCAGTGGTTGGTAAAATAGAATAATCTAAGAGATGAAATTAGTCAAAGAAGTAGATCTAACGGTAGAAAACTTACAAGCACCAATTGCTTGGTGCTTGTACAAATATAGTAATCGGACTATATATATATATATATATATATATATATATATATATATATATATAGAGAGAGAGAGAGAGAGAGAGAGAGAGAGAGAGAGAGAGAGACTCTTATACTATCTATAGTACCGGAGCTCCGGTACTATAGTCTCATTTTCGATCTTAGGGTGTTCAAATTAACGATCCACTGCGTTAAAATTGATTTAAAATATTTAAAGTTTTTAGAAAAAAAATTTATATTTTTTCGACATAGTTTACTTTCTGATCAAACCATTTCAAAATTATTAATTTTCAATGGTTACTATTACGAGTTTGTAGTTTAACGGTGTAGAAGAATCTAAATTTATTCAAATTTTGATAGAAAATACTTTAAGCTATTTAAATCAAGATCAGTATCCTTGATCTTGAATTCAAAAGTTCTATCCTCAAATTTTAAAGATTATTCAATTTTCGCCGTTCTTTTTGATATGATTTTCTTACTAAGTAAACGATGTCGAAAAAAATCAAAACTTTTTTCCTATGAACTTCATAAACCCTAAATCAT
>CM054930.1:27468382-27598382 GCA_029168755.2 Tillandsia fasciculata
CTTTCTCTTTCTCTTTTTTTAGTTGACTTTACAATTGCACAAAGCTCAATGCAAATCTAATGGTAAAAAATTCACAAGGATAGTTTGACTTGTACTTTTAAAAGTATATAAGCTCTACTATATATATATATATATATATATATATATATATATATATATATATATATAAAGAGAGAGAGAGAGAGAGAGAGAGAGAGAGAGAGAGAGAGTCCAGCTACTATGCTATCAATAGCACCAAGCATTTGGTGCTATCAAGTTTTCAACTCTTAAATTAACCCATTTGATTGTTTTCACCCGTTAGATTTTACTATTTCTTCAACTACCTATTAAATCCAAGGGGCCCACTATCATCTCAACCACACATCTTTTAATTCAACGATTAAAAACTTAATAGCACAAATGACTTGGTGCTATTAATAGCATTCCAACCTAGCTATATATATATATATATATATATATATATATATATATATATATATATATATATATATATATATAATATAATCCAGATAGCATAAGCTACTATGCTAAAGATAGCATAAAGCATTTGATGCTATCAAGTTTTCTATCGTTAGATCTACATCTTTGATTATTTTCACCTCTTAGATTATATTATTTTTCCAACCACCCACTAAATCCAAGGGGCCCACTATCATCCTAACCGTACATTCCTTTATCCAAGAGTCAAAAATCTAATGACACCAAAGACTCGATAGCAGCATCGTAGCCTATATATATATATATATATATATATATATATATATACACAAAACTATGCTATAGTGACACTTTTAAGTATTGCTAAAAACTAAAAAAATGCTGCTAGAAAAAATACCGACACTTGTCATTAGTGTCGCTATATGTGCCGTCGTTAGGGTGTATAGCGACACATTACTATAATGTGTCCCAAAAATGTATCCCTATAACTTAATTTTGAATATAGAAGAACTATAAATTAATGGAACACTTGTAAAAAAAAATTACAAACATGTGTCCCTATAACCTAATTTTGTTGTAGCGTGTATATATATATATATATATATATATATATATATATATATATATATATATATATATATAGAGAGAGAGAGAGAGAGAGAGAGAGAGAGAGAGAGAGAGAGAGAGTCCGGCTACTATGCTTGTACAAGCACCAAGCAATTAGTGCTTGTAGGTTTTTTATCGTTCGATCTACCCTTTTGATTAATTTCATCCCTTAGATCATTCTATTTATCCAAAAGCTAAAAACCTACAAGCACCAATAACTTGGTATTTTTAAAAATATCAATTCATTGGTTATATATATATATAGAAGCTCAAAATATATATATATATATATATATATATATATATATATATATATATATATATATATATATAATATATATATATATATATATGTTGAGCTCCTATTCTTTTAAAAGTATCAAGTAATTGATGCTTGTAGGTTTCAGTCTTTGGATGAAAAGATGTGTAGTTAGAATTATAGTAAGGCCCCTTGGGTTAAGTTAGTGGTTGGTGGAATAGAATGATCTAAGAGATGAAATTAGTTAAAAGAGTAGATCTAACAGTAGAAAACTTACAAGCACCAATTGGTTGGTGCTTGTACAAGTATAGTAGCCGGACTTTAGATATATATATATACACGAGCCCAACTTTTATTATTTTAGGAGAACAGAGATCTTCATCCTCCGAATCGATGATCGAAATTATTAAAGTTGATTTAGAGTATTTAAAGCGTATAGAAACTAAATTTCATAAATTTTAAAAATTATTTACATAGTGATCAAAAGATCACAAAATAGAGAGCTTTTTTTTTTAGAGAAAAAAGTAGCATGCTATCCGTTTCGTTTATTTTGAAATAAACTTAGCTGGAAATGTGAAGCAACTAGGCTTTGACCTCGGGTATCAACTACCAACTCCTTTGTCACTTGTGCTATGGACAGTTGATTAAAAAAAACAAAAAAAATCGAGAGTTTTTGACGGACTATATGAGCCGTTTGCTTGTTTAACGGTGTAGAGCAATTCAAACCGTTAGAATTTTTAATAAATATTTTTTTATACTATTTAGATAATATTTGATAAATCCGATTATGAATCGAAAAAAATTAACATATATTTTCATAAGATTATTTATTTTTAATCGTTCATTTTTCGACTATTCGATGAATATTTGTATTTGAATTAAAAATTTTAGAACGACACTCATCTGTGCAAATGGGCGAAGCCAGAATTTAATTCTGAGGAGGGCTAAAATATATTCAAATAAAAAGTTTAGCATAGAAATATAATTTTATCTAATCAATTTTTAAAAAAATATTGAAATTAATTTTTAATTTATAGATGTTTAATTTTTATTTATTTTATTTATATTATTATATTCAAATATTTATAAATTTTATTAAATATAGCAGTAATTCGAACGAATTTTTAGTGCTTTTAATAAATAAAATTATAACTTTTAATGATTATTAAATCAAAAGCCTATTAAATTTAGTATAATATTTTATTTTGTTAAATAAAATAGCTCACTAGTTAGAAATTAAAAAAATATATAAAATAAAGAATTAGAGTTAAGAGATGTATTTCAAAGTACATTATAAGTATGAGACTCTTAATATATTTTTACGAGACTATTTAAATTACATACAAAAAAAAAAAAAAAATTATATTAGCATAAAAAATTATTAAACAAATATTAAAAAAGCTGAGGGAGGCATAACTATTTAAAAAAGAAAAATAATTAAATTGGTACTTAAAACTATTAAGTAATATTAAAAAGTTGAGAAAAATAATGATCATTTTGGGTCTTAACATGACTTCGTCTCTGTCCTTGTCCAACCCTTTCCAGATATTAATACATCAAAGCAATTAAAGAACAATTAAAGAACAATTAGGATCTGTTACGACAAGTTTGCTTTTTTATCTCAATCTTCACATATTTAATTACGTGTTGTTCCCTTTTTTTGCTTTTAATGCTAAACGTACGTATTGTGATTAAGTAGAAGCTTCATGAAAAAGATATATAAATCATTCCGGAGCTTTTTACATAATTTTTCGTACATAAGTTATCAAAGAGAAGTCACATACTGTTATCCACATATAGTGAATATATAGTTCAGATCAAACACTCAAGAAGAAAAATACCAACCAGCTACTTTAAATAGTGTCCATAAGCTTGATAGGTGTTACGAACATGGACACCAAATATAAGATACAACACGACCACGATACGATGACTCAGCAGTTTCAAAAAAATTAGAACAAAGATTTAGCATGAACAACACTAATAAAACATAATATTATTAATAATAATATATGGTAATATATATAAAATATAAATTTGGCTAAATTATAGAAAACCCTTCTATAATATACCGTTTTTCCACTTTACCCTCCTGTCTTTAAAAAGCCTATATTTTGCCCCCTCGTAATTATGGAATTGTGCATTTACCCCCGTCGTGAGTTGACCGTCAATTTTTTAAGTGATATATCGAAAATACCCTTCTCCCCTCCCCTCTCCATTCCCTTTCTCTCTCCTCATCCCCTTTCTCTCTCCTCATACGTGAGGGCATTATCGTCATTTTGCATTATTTTTTAACCCCGTTGCCCCCTAAAAATAATTTCGAAATTACGAGGGGGCAAAATGTAGGCTTTTTAAAGACAGGGGGTAAAGTGAAAAAGCGGTATATTATAGGAGGATTTTCTGTAATTTAGCCTATAAATTTTGTTAAATTATTATTGTAAGAATTAATAAAATTCGAATTGATAGTTCATATACTATAAGAAAAAATTCTTCACCGTACATAATTTATTTATACATTCCAAAAATTTGTATGCATCATGGACCGTGTTGAACAGACATCCATGACGTGTCCGCGACGAAAGGAAATCTGACACGGACACGCGAAATATATAGAATTGTTCATGATACATAGCTTTTTATATAAATCACTATTACTATTACTAACAAAGCTTGATCTAATTAAAGTGATTGAGATTGTTCTTCGATAGTGTTGGTCGAAATAATCCGATGACCGTTGACCTCGTACGGTCCGCGATCGGCCTCCGAGTTGGCCTTCTAGGAGTGATGCGCCGTGTGCCAAACGATTAGACTGAGAAGGGATCCGTTCGGCCGGATTCTTCTCAATCAAATTCTCACGAGAGTTCGGCCTAGAGGAGCCGAACCAGAATATAGAGACAAGAATTGATACGGCTGAAATCCGATTGGAAGTTGTATTGCTCGAAGAATGGTTACAAGGTAACGATTATAATTAGGACTACTCCTAAAAAAGCTGTAAGAAAAGCTGTAAAAAAAAAGCTGTAGATGCGGGTATAAAAAGCTAGCTAAGAAAGTTATAAGGAAAGATGTAAACTTGGTCTAGAAAAGTTGTAAATGCAGATATTAAAAGGTATTGAAAAGTAGGAGTGGTCACTGGCTGACGAGGTTGTAGGACTCTTTTTAATTTCTTCGATGGTTCGATTATTTGTACTCATTTGAATCAGGTGTATGATCGCCGTTTTGGATAATCGACGTAACTTAAGGGGAATCATCACGTATTTCTCAACTATTTTCTTTTGAGTTGGTCATCCTCGATTGGATAGTAGCTGTTTTTCGTTCACGTTCATCTCCAAGATTGGCATGCCGAAGTGTGATTCTCGGTGCTTTCCAATGCTGGGCTTACTATTTCCAAGTCGGTTGCGTGATTCACGCCCCAGATCTTGTGCCTTCTATTTTCAGGATCCTTTATTTTGCCGCCTGAACGACCGATAGTCAATCCTGGTCCCTCCTCTTGTCGGCTTTCGGCTGAGGCGATCTGATGTTTGTCTTCAGCCGAGGTGAGTCTTGGTTGGGACGCGAGTCTCTTTTTCTTAGCTATTCCTTCTATCGGCTGGTGCCCTCAGCCGATGGTTTATGCCACGTGTCGCCTCTTATAGTGTGCCGCACGTGATGATAATTTTGACCTCAGCAGACAGCTTAAGTTCTTAAAGAACAGTTGCTTTATATAGTATTTAAGAAAGATGTTGAGTTCTTTGAGACCCCCTGGGCATTGTAGAATTTACTCTGATTTAATTTTATGAAGTGATCAGCGGCTCAGATTAGGCCTTCAATTTTTAATTTGATTTTTGTGCTCTTTATCTAAGTTGAACTCAAGATTATTTAAGCAATATAGAGTTACTCAATAACTTTAAATCTCAGAATAAAATATTTAAGCTCAGATTATTAGTACTAATATGTTAACCATATATATATATATATATATATATATATATATATATATATGTGTGTGTGTACATCCTACATTCCACCCCATCCTGAGGTGGGGCTTCTTCCACTGGTCACCACCCCATCCTGGGGTGGGGCTTCTTCCACTGGTTAGCAGTGGAAGAAGCCCCACCCCAGGATGGGGTGGGATGTAGGATGTACACCCCTCATGTACACTTTTATATATATATATATATATATATATATATATATATATATATATATATATAAAAGACTCTCACGCTCGCGCTCTCCTACCTATTTGGATGTCAAAGAGCATGTTGTACGTATATATTCAAGTAGGCAAGTTTGTAACGGGATAAGATACACAAGCCAAATTTATTAAACATATAGTGGCCAATGCGTGTAATCTATACTACTAGATAAATGATGGACCAATTAAGCACAATTTAAATTAGATATATGTTCCCTCCCTATTCTTCTTTTGCAATCTAAGGAAAAAAAAAAAAAGTATAGAGAAGTTGGTCTGAAAATGCCCAAAGACTCTTGCGTTTAAGACTCTTCCATCTCATTCCCATACCTATATTGAATCATGTAACAATTAGTATCCACACATCTATCTCAATATCATGCTTTAGTAAAGTTTGCTTTGTGTATATATAGAGCTCATTATTACATTAATGTTCCACCACTATATCCTATATACCAAACAAAACATATCATTTTGTTGATCCTTGTCGCAAAGACTAGTATATAGAAATGGCCCCAGTACATAAGCTTCTTTTGGTCTATATCGTTGTCGCGTTGTTCATTACCGATCTCATCGCCTGCTATGGCAATTTAGAAGGTGACCCCACCATTGGCGATCTCATCGACGATTCTTTATGTGGCACCACATCTAATCCTTCTCATTATATGTTGCCCTTTGACGAAAGATTCGATCAAGTTGGTGGATCACAAGTTTCGCAATCAAATGTTTTCAATGTGGATTCCTATGGCGCTAAAGGCGACGGTAAAACCGACGACACAAAGGTGACTAGCACGCACTTAGTACATATATATACATATATATGAAGAACAAAATGTTTGGTAGAGCGAAATTGTATGTTGTGTATTAATTTGTTTGTTTAATTACTTAGGCATTTGTCGAGGCCTGGGCACAAGCTTGCTCCTCTTCTTTTTCAGCTGTTCTTTTGGTTCCTGAGAAGAGGAGCTACCTCCTTAAGCAAATCACATTTTCTGGCTCTTGCAAATCAAGTGTCACAGTGATGGTGAGACACAAATTAATATAGTTCTTATAGTAAAATGTGTGATATAAAGTTGGTTTAGTTTATCATTAATTAATCGATTTCTTTTTTTATGTGTTTGAATGAATAAGATCAATGGGAACATCGAAGCACCTTCGAAACTGTCCGATTGGAATTCGGCGGATCAAAGACACTGGATACAGTTTAAAGGTATTAGAAATCTTGCGGTGGAGGGCGGTGGAACGATAAATGGTAATGGAAATGTGTGGTGGCTAAACTCATGCAAAGTGAACACAGCTCTTGTAAGCATATATATATATTTCACAAACATTTTCCTCCTCACTCTTTTCCTTTATAAGAAAAGTTATAACTTAACCGTTCTACTCGCCTTTTTCAGCCTTGCAAGGATGCTCCAACGGTACGATTTTTGATCTAGTTGTTGAAACAAAGAGATCACATTTTAGACATGTTCAATGTATTTCCAAGTGTGATTTTAATTTCTCGATCTTGTTTAGGCTGTGACGTTTTATTCTTGCAACAACTTGAGGGTGGAGAACTTGAAGGTGCAGAACAGCCCGCAGATTCAAGTATCTTTCGACACGAGCACGAACGTGAAAGCGAGCAACCTCACCATAACCGCACCATCGTCGAGCCCTAACACCGACGGCATTCATGTGACACAGACGCAAAACATAGAGATTACCGATTGCGTAATCGGAACAGGTATGATAAAACACTGATCATTAAACATGTGTACAAGAACAAAAAACAAAACTAAATTAATACTATCCTTTGTTTACTTATTGCCTTGATTTATTAAACAAAGGTGACGACTGCATTTCGATAGTTACTGGGTCTCAAGGTGTTATGGCTACGAAAATAACATGTGGACCTGGTCATGGAATCAGGTATATAATTAAACTCTCAATTTCAAAATGTGATTAATTAATTTTTTTTTTTTTTATAACAAATATGATTATTTTCATCAGCATTGGGAGCTTAGGAGCCAATAACGCACAAGCCCAAGTCTCAAATGTAACAGTAGACACAGCACAACTAATTGGAACCCAAAATGGAGCAAGAATCAAAACATGGCAGGTTAGTTGGTATTTAATTACTCTTTATATATAACTCTTCTATTTTTTCTCCCTTTCTTTTGTACATGAAAAGGGCAAAAAAAAAAGGGAAAATTTTAAGGTCCATTCAAGGAAAGTTCTTGAAGATTCCTCATAACTGAATCAAAGAAGAGTTCTTCTCTTGTTAGGTTAATTGGTCTTGTCACTTTTCCCAACTGTTGGATTGTATGTTCTATTTGAAGTATTTGTAGGTGCTTGTTACACCAAATATATATAGTAAGTAGCTCCCCATTTTTTCTGATCAGTTAGCTGCAACTTTAGGATTGGAGTGTTTATAACTATTCACTGCAACAAAATTAGATTATAGGAATATATTTTTGTGTCACTTTTGGATCAGTGTTCTATTTATATTCATCTATATTCAAAATTAGTTTATAGGGACACATTTTTGGACACATTATAATAATATGTCGCTATACACCATAGCGACTGCACATATAGCGACACTAATAATAAGTGTCGGTATTTTTGTCAGTAACACTTTTTTTAGCTTTTAGAAATATTTAAAAGTATTGCTATAGTATAATTTTATCATAGTGATTCTGTACAAAGAAAGAAATAAGAAAATTAAATATTTTAAAAACTTTTGAAGGCCATAATCAAGAAGAACTGAAGTGTTTAAGTAAAAAGTACAGAAACCGAATTGCTATGTTATAAACTTTAGAATAGAAACCAAATTATTATGTTATAAACTTTAGAATAGATGGGTGCGTGAGTACTTTATTTGGAAAAATACGTTTAGAGGTGACTGTCATTATGTGTGGACATTCATAAGTTGAAGTCACTATAATAAAATTATATTATAGCGACACTTTTAATTATTTCTAAAATATAAAAAAGGTGCTCCTGACAAAAATATCGATATTTATTATTAGTGTCGCTATATGTGCAGTCGTTAGAATGTATCTATAACCTAATTTTGGATATAGATGGAATATAAATAAAACACTTGTACAAAAATGTCATAAAAATATATCTCTATAACTAATTTTATTATAGTGAGTGTTTAAGTAAAACGTATAGAGACCGAGTCGCAGAATCAAGATGACAACGGATATACCCGTATATTTTACCTTAGAAATACTACTAGAGTAACACTTAATTGATAAAAAGATAATTAATTAATGATCGAGGATATAATTAATTAATGAGGATATATTGTGATAGCATAGAGTCTTTAATTAGAGACTAATGTATGCTAGGCTTGATCATCAGTTAACTTGATTGATGGTTGTGAAAGGTTAAAAAGAGTTTATCTTATTTGTTATAGAGAACAAAAAAAAAACTAAATTTTTAGGACTTCCTAAAATTAAAAAATTATCCTAGTGGAAATAAACTAGAAATTGTCGCAAGGATAATCTTTTCTTATTTGTTATATATATAATTTCCATTTTATCTTTATGTTTAAGTTGTAAACCACATTAATATTGTGTGAGAGTTAATGGGAGCATGAATAGGTGTTATTAGCTTCTTCTTTGTTTTTTGGCTTTAATTTCATACCTTGTTCCTAACCCATGCTTTTTTGAACAGGGAGGGAGTGGTTATGCAAGAGCTATATTATTTAAAAATATAGTAATGGATAATGTTAAAAACCCCATAATTATTGACCAAAATTATTGTGACTCTAAGAAGCCATGCAAAAGTCAGGTATAAAAATAATTCTTTTTTCTTACGAGTCCTATTTCTCTCTCTCTCTTCTTATATGGTTTTTTTTTTTTTTTTTTTTTTTTTTTTTTTTTTTTTTTTTTTTTTTTTTTTTATGTAGACATCAGCTGTGGAAGTAAGCAACATAATGTATGAAAACATCCAGGGAACAAGTGCTTCTAAAGTTGCTATTAACTTCAACTGCAGCGAAAGCACTCCTTGTCATGGGATAACTCTGCAAAACATTAATTTGGTTGGGAAAAATAAAACCCCCACAATAAGTGCATGTGAGAATGCAAAGTGGACTAAAATGGGAAATGTTATTCCCACTCCTTGTGTGTATAATTAATAAAGGAAAATAATTAAGGATGTGGAGGTTGTAAAATACAGTGATAATTAGACAATGTAAATGGAATAAATCATATATATATTGTCCATAGTTTGTTCTTGTGAAAATAAAGTGGTTTTTTCTAGGGACTCTTTTTGTTATTGGGCTATTTAAAGTTGACTAATTGTAGACTAAAACTATATTAATTTAGCCCCCTACTATTAATAATTTTTTGAACCTACACCACCATCACTAAATGTTTAATCTCAATTAAGTAATCCCAAGTCTCATATATATATACAGCTTTTACACTCTCCCATATTATTTGATGTGAGATTATTAGAATATTATAGATACAGTATCTTATTTTTAAATTTATTTAAACAAAATAAATAAATAATATTGCAATTTAAATTATTTTCAAGATAATTTTTAACTTGGTCACGTATATAATTTTGCAAGTGTTTATGAATTTCACTAATTAAATACTCTCAAACGATCAAGAAAAAAAAAAAAAAAAAAAAGATTTTAGAAAAGTTACAAACTTCTTAGCTAGAAGATGATAGGTTTACAATACGAAATAAAATTGTTATTATTAGGCTAAAAAGGAAAAAAAAATCTTGTAAATATTTCTTTTTTTCACTATTCTTTTCTGACTTTTAAAAATTTACTCCTTAAAATATTTTTAAATGCTTTTAGAAGGTTACAACATTAATGGAGAGATCAAATGATCAAATTATTCTTACTTGTTTTAATATATTTCTGTTATTTTAAAAATATTTTCGGTATAAATTATAAAAAATACTTTAAATTTTTTTTTGAGAGAAAGGTAGCAACTAGGCTTCGAACCCGAGTCTCGGGTATCAACCACCAAACCCTTTGCCACTTGCACTAGGGACGGTTGATAAATACTTTAAATTTTTAAGAGAGTAATGTAGATTTTTAAAAGTAAGAAAAAAAAAAAAAAAAACTAGATATTTACCTAAAGATTTTCTGTAATTTAATTTTATTATTATTCAATTATTATTATATCATCTCCAAAAAATAATTTGATAATTAAATTAACACTAGAATATATATTTTTTCAATGATAAATTTATAAATATGTCATCTTTAGATTAACTGAATAAGTTATCACTTTATCATTTTATTTGGATAGTTGAGTTCACAAAGTGATCAAATTAAAATTAAAATTAAAACTAAAGTTCAATATCTTATCTTATTTGAAATAAATTGAAGTTCAGTGACCTAAATAAAAGTTTACATGAAATTAATTCAAGGGTGTAATTTTTTTTTTAGGTTAAAGCTCGTAGGCATTTTATTAAATAAGAAGAGCTTGGTTGCATTATTTTAATTTTGGGGAATAAAATAACTATTTGCTCATATTAAGAAAGAAAGAAAAAAAAAATATAAGTATTTTGAAAAAAAAAAAAAAAAAAAAAAAAAAAAAAAAAAGAGAATATAAGATAGTAAAAGAAAAGAGAAAGATATGTGAATGAGTTCTCAACATATATAATCAGAGACTAACAAATTAATCACCCTTTTGAATTGTTATGCTCATAATATAAGCTCATAATCAATGGTGTAAAATTGCTCAAATAATTATAGATAAAATTGCACTTTAGGTCCTCAAACTATATATAAATTAAGTGGGCAATACTGTAATTTTTAAACTTTAATTTATCTCCTGACTTGAATATTTTATGTTGTTACAATTAAGTTTAATATTATGATTTAGTTGACTAGATTATGATGCTAATACGACAGAGATGCAGTATTCGACAGAGATGCAGTATTTCCTCGGAATCGTCTCGGGAGCACCCACATATTTCCTACTGAACACGTTCAATCTGAACGAAACGGTTAATCCCATTTGTGTAAAAAATAACGAAAAAATAAACAATATCAGAATATAAAAATAAAATATTAAAATAATTACTTTATTTCATTTATCGGTTCGGTTATAAAAAAAAATAGACGATCAAGCTCTGGGCCCAACAAAACAACAACTGAACAACACAGCTACAACAGATGGCTGGCTAGACTTCTAGCTCCGCTACTCGACCACGTTCTTGCCGCGGTCGTGGACCTCACCAACCGATCCGACACCTAAAATGAGTAAACCACAGAGAGTGAGAACTAAGTAAAGTTCCCAGCGGATTCAACCGCAGAGAAAAAATATTTTGCACTTACTTGGTCTATCGGAGGCATCTACAAAAACAAAGTAGAGATAGAACATACATATAAGGAAGACAGTAAAGATTAAAGAAACACCCCAAATGCCTCACCAACACCCAACCGAAACCATCCCCTTGGCTCAAATCTACTGAGTGCCTCACCTGCGCTAAAGCCAAAAAGGTCTCACCTCCCTGATCGGTTGACATGTACGAACCCCAAATGGAGGTCGAATCATCGAACTGCACTCACATCAGCAACCCGTACATTCATCTGGGCGAAGTCGACTGCCTGTATGCTTCCCAGACTAGTCCTGGGTGCCAAGTGGGGCATCGAAGAGTTCGCACTCGCCACCATCTAGTTAAACAATCATGCTGCCCGGAGAGTTGGAACCCAACCCACGTCACCCTCAGTGGGTATTTCACCACAAACTGTGCGGCGTCTGGAGAATCGGGATGTATCCACGTCATCCTCTGGTGGGTATTTCACCACAATACCGAATGGGAGGCCGGGTTACACCCACGTCACCACACCCATCGTTTGCTCTGTACACCCGTTTACAGAGGAGTCGAAAGTATCGACCTACTCCTCAGTCAAGCGCTCTCACACCACACAACAGTCCGAAGGCCAACTACGCAGCTCACCAATACATTAGAGTGCTCGCCTCTAATTCTTCTTAGGCTACTCTTAAGATAGAATCTACCAAACTTTCACACTCAACCAAACCTTTGGTTTCACAACCCCATGGTTCTACTCTGAGGTTCACATGCAAAACACCCAAACACAGGATCACTAACCTCTACAGTTCCAAAACCACAAAGGCTCGAGAAGATCTATACAACACTCCCTCCACAACCCTAGCTCACAACTGGAGGTAAGAAGCTAACAACAAGCCAAATCTCAAAATAGTAGACAAGGTAAAAGATCACCCCTACTTGATGATATTCCCCACCTTAGGCTAAAAAACTCACCGAAGGTTGCGGTTGGTTGCTTGGATTGCCGAAGAACGCTCTTTCAGGTACTAGCCGATCCGAAAAAGAAGTCCTCAAACTCCAGAGTCTTCTGAAGATTTTCGGTCTCTCAACCAGAGTTGATCTCTCACAATATGCAACAGAGTCTCCTCCGAATAGACTTGCTCTTATAGTTATTTATAGAAAAAGTCGGTTGGATACGAAGGGGACAGAAGTGATCGGACGACACTGACCGAGCGGCACATGCGGTGCGACAAAGTTGAGTACACGACACATCACCCTAGCTTATCCTCATAGCAATATCCTCATAGCATGCTGTTAGTTATATACCCTATAAGCCAATCGGTGACACAACTATAGGGTTTGTATCTTTATATCTTTCATTAAATTAATAAATTGGCATTTATTCATTCATATTATTGTCAAGTATATATATATATGAATCGTCCTTAGAATTAATGGTAAAAGAATCATATTCCTAAGATGTTAGGAATTTAAGACATGTATTCTTTTGTAATTAATTATTAAATGCTCCTGATCATAGGATTATCACGAGGGCGGTGATAAATCCGGTTAGGTCAGTGTATATTGTGCTTTCCTTATGGGATGACGAGTCTTAAGTCATTAGTGTGGTGACACTAGAGCAAGTATACAGGTGAATGTTGGAGAACATTTTCACTGAGCGTGACCAATTATGAACAATCACATGGATGTCTACTCACTCGTCAGTAATTGTTCCATGCTGTAGTGGTGGAGTGATCCTTTGACCTGAGGCACCACGGTTATCTTACGTATGGGTTACAGTAGTTTGACTATGTAAATACTTTATACCCTAATCATGGGTTAAAGTCAACATAAGTTGGCTACAGTGGGTCATGCGTAAAGATAGGTGTGTGTCAAGATGGAATCTATCACCCTCGGTAGAGAGGTAACTATCCTATACTATCTGTTCTTTAAGATATAAAAGCCCTTGGCCAAGGCAGTGTGATTTTATGAAAAGGAGTTTTCATATATCGGTTAATGATCAGATAAGATATATAATTGAGTAATGGGGTTTGACGAGTTATCCATAATCTCGGCTCAATTAGGACAAATGATAGAAGGATTTAATCACACGGTAACTACACCTAGAGATTTAGTCTATTATTCATTCTACTTGGATTGCTGCGACATACTGCTAGGTGTCACTCGTGGATTGTGGGACCCACATGAGTGATTAAAGATAGTTAATCACAATCAATTGGGAGAGTCAAAAATATTTTGGTCCATCGAAAGGAGTTCCGATGGTGACACTAAAAGAGTTTAGCGTCACATCTCACAACCAGGTAGAATTGAACCTATGTGGTCACACACAATAAAGGTTGCGTGTGATTTGTGCTTAGAGAATTTATAGAGACCATTTTGCTTAAATAACAAAATATTTGTTATTTGCTAAGCTAGTTAGCAATATATATATATATATATATATATATATATATATATATATATATATATATATATATATATATATATACGAGGAAATCATTTCACTTAATGAATGAAAACTCTCAATTAATTGATATTAAGTTGTGAAAAAGGTTTTCATTTATTAACGGCAAATTTCTCTCTCTCTCTCTTTCGTTTCCTCCTCTCCTCTCGTTTCTCTCCTCTCCACTCAATAAATGAGAGAGTTTATTTCCTCTGATTTATGGTGGAAGTTTCTCTCTACTTTTTAACAACAAGGAGAGGAGTTTACTCTCCTCCTATTTATGAGTCTTAGACTTATAAAAGGAAGAGAGTAATCTCCTCTAATGAATATAGTAATCATATGAGAATAATCATATGAGTAATCATATGAAATCATATGAGTAATCATATGGGTAATCATATGAGTAATCATATGAGAAATCATATGGAGTAAAAGTATAGGAAAAAGAGAGAACTTCTCTTAATTATTTAGTGTTTCTTTAATCATCAGAGAGAAGTCTTCCTATAATCATTGGTCTCTATATTATAGTTAATTCTCTTAAATTGCTAGCACAATTTGAGAATTAATTATTCTCCACATTGATACAAGAAATCACGAAAGGAGTTTCGAGATTATATTGTGTGAAGCACAGATCCCGGAGCAGCCTTGTGTGGATACATATAGAGGCCGGACAGTTGTGCGGCTCAAAGGACCGAAAGTTCAGATCCTATATCAACCGGCAGACAATTTCGGTAATCAATAAAGGTTGAAATTCTAACCCTTCTTCTAATTAGATTAGAATAATAATTTTTGTGTGTCTCACGAGATGATCTTGTAACATATTTGATTAGATCATATTTATGATCATAAAATTTATTTCCGCTGCATTAAATGCGCATGCACGCACATCCGTTTCCTTACAGTGGTATCAGAGACACCCTCGTGCAGCCACAAAAATTATTCCTATTGTTGATTTTGATTTAGGGTTATATGAGTTAACCCTAATGGGAATGCCTATGCATGATTTTTGAAAATTATATTTCATACATATGATGTTGAAAATAATTTGTGATGATAATAATTGGGACCACACATGTATATAATTGATATACTGTTATTATTATTATTATTTATTTATGATGGTTAATTAATTAAGTTAATATGTAATTAATAGAAAGTTTTAATTGCATTTAACTTAATCAATTAACGTATTAAGGTTATATTAACATATTAATTAAAATTACATATGATGGGGCATGAGATGCTATGATCAGATTTCATCATGTGATTTGGACTAATTTTATCATCAGCTTTTAATATAAATTTATATTAGATGAAAAATATAATTGCATTGGATGCAATTTGAAAATAAGATCTGATGAGATTGGAATAATAACAAATAATATTAAGTTGTAAAGAAGAGTGTTGTGAACACTCTATCGTAGCCTTCTACCGTTGTAAGGTGTGGGCGTTTTTCTTAGGGTTGAGTAGTACGCATGGTTACATGGGCTACTTGCACGAAGAAAGCGTAACCACCTTAACAACATTTGATGTTATATGGTAAAATTATTATTGTACCCGATAACTGTTAGGTGAGGGTTTAATATTAATTTTATTCATATATTGAACGGTAGGTCAAACTTAACTAGGATGTGAGGCCAATAACTGTTAGGTGAGGCTTTTATGTCCTAGAGGCTAAAGAATGATTGCAATATGTTTTTGAAACATTGGGCAAGAGTTGTCCACTCATCGAATTACTAATTACCAATAACTGTTAGGTGAGGTAATTTACAAAAATCGGTGAGAGCGCAATTCCCACTAGAAACCAATTTAAGAGGTTTCTGTTTCTTCACTAAAGGAGTGTGAAAATTCATAAAATTTAGTGGGAGATACCATTTGATTAAAAGTCCATAATCAAATGGAATAATGAAAGATATATAACTAATTGAATATCTTTACCTTTTGCAGAATATGGCTGCCTCTAACCCTCTCACTAAAATTCTTGATGCCAACCGCTTGACCGGTCCTAATTTTTCTGATTGGCTACGGAACTTGAGAATTGTTCTCAACTCCGAGAAAATTGCCTATATTTTGACCACTCCTGCTCCTGAACTTCCAACTGATGATAATGAGCAGCAGAGAGCTGCATATGAAAAATGGATAGATGACGATAATAGAGTCAGGTGCTACATGTTGGCATCGATGAGCAACGAGTTGCAACGCCAACATGAGCACATGGACAGTGCATCAGCCATTCTACTTCACCTACAGGAACTGTATAGTGAACAAAGCCGCTCTACTCGATATGAGATATCAAAGCGGTTATTTCGAGCAAGAATGTCTGAAGGCCAATCAGTTAATCATCATTGTTTGAAAATGATTGAAGATATTGAGGAGCTTGAGAAGCTCGGCCTACGGATGGATGCAGACTTGCAGACAGATTTAATTCTGCAATCCTTACCTGACTCACTTTCGCAGTTCGTCATGAACTTTCAAATGAATAAGATTCAGTGCACTCTCTCTGAGCTCTTGAATATGCTGGTGACAGCAGAGGGAACAATAAAAGGTAACAAGGGGACAATCTTGGCTATGGAACGGGCTTCTTCCTCCAAGAGAAAGTCTAAATGGAGAAATAAGAAACCTAGCAAGAAGCCAAAGGGTAATATCAAAAGACAAGTTTCTAAGAAGGTCATTACAGGAAAATGTTTCCACTGTAATAGAGATGGCCATTGGAAAAGGAACTGCCCCGAATACCTTGCTAGCCTAAAGAACAAGGCAAAGGACAATCCTTCTGAAGGTAAGTCCGACCTGCTCATTATTGAAACTAGTCTGTCGGTATGTTCTACTACCACTTGGATAATTGATTCTGCATGCACTTCTCACTTGTGCACCTCGATGCAGGGTTTAAAACAAAGTAGAAGGCTGAAGGAAGGAGAAATCACCCTACGAGTGGGTAATGGAGCAAAAGTTGCTGCATTAGCCGTAGGGACCTATCCTATACTATTACCGTCAGGCATAGTTTTAGAATTAAAAGATTGTCTTTATGTTCCTAATGCTAGTAGAAACTTAATTTCTGTTTCTTCATTATCAATGATTGGTTACAAATTTGTTTTTAAAATAAATACTTGCTTAATTTATTTGAGAAATAAATTGATAGGCTATGGAACAATGATTGACAAGTTATATCACTTACATATGGATGCAAGTGTAAATACAGTTGAGCAGGAAATGAATGCCGTAGGATCTAAAAGACCTAGAGAAGAGGTAGATCGCAAGTATATGTGGCATCTTAGATTAGGTCATATCAGTGAAGATAGGATTAACAAATTGGTGAAAGATGGGCTCTTGAGCTCATTGGCTTGCGAGCCATATCCGACTTGTGAATCATGTCTTCAAGGAAAGATGACCAAATTACCCTTTATTGGGCAAGGAGAAAGAGCCACTAATATACTTGCCCTGGTGCATACTGATGTATGCGGACCATTTGATGTGCAAGCCAGGGGAGGTTATGTTTACTTCATCACCTTTACTGATGATTATTCACGGTATGGGTATGTCTACTTGATGAGACAAAAATCTGAAGCCTTTGAAAAGTTCAAAGAGTTTAGACATGAAGTTGAAAAACAAACTGGAAAGTTTATAAAAATTCTTCGATCAGATCGAGGAGGAGAGTACTTAAGTACAGACTTTCTAAACTACCTCAAGGAAAATGGCATTATCTCTCAATGGACTCCTCCCGGCACTCCGGAACTTAATGGAGTATCTGAACGGAGGAATCGCACTTTATTAGATATGGTGCGATCCATGATGAGTTTCACTGATTTGCCTATGTCACTTTGGGGGTATGCTCTCCTCACTGCTGCATATATTTTAAATAGAGTACCTTCCAAATCTGTTTCTACCACTCCATATGAGATTTGGTATAGTAGAAAGCCAACTCTTGGTCATCTCAAGATTTGGGGATGTCCGGCTTTTGTTAAGAAGCTGAAGACAGACAAATTGGAAGCAAGGTCGGATAAAGGTAGATTCATTGGTTATCCCAAAGAATCATTGGGATACTATTTCTATTTTCCCCAGGATCAAAATATTATTGTGAGTCGGCATGCCTCTTTTCTTGAGAAACTATTCATTCAAGAAGGAGGTAGTGGGAGGAAAATAGAGCTCAATGAGAATGTCTCTGATGAGCAACAAATCTATAATAATCGACCAAAAATCTCTACTCAATCAGAACCATTGTACATACAACCACTTCGAAGATCTAGTAGAGTTTCCCAACCTCCAGACAGATATTTAGGATTTGTCGTTGAGAAGGTAAAAGAAATGTTCTTAATGGGAGATAAAGATCATAGACATGATCCTACTAGCTATAAAGAGGCGATGTTAGACATCGACTCTGAGAGATGGAAGGAAGCTATGAAGTCTGAAATGGACTCCATGTATTCCAACAAGGTTTGGACTCTAGAGGATTTACCAGTGGGTATAGTACCCATTGGATGTAAATGGATCTTCAAGAGAAAAATTGGTTCAAATGGAAAGGTTGAGACCTATAAAGCAAGGCTTGTGGCGAAAGGTTATAGTCAACGAGAAGGTATTGATTATCAGGAGACCTTCTCGCCAGTGGCCATGTTAAAATCCATTCGAACCTTACTAGCTATAGCTGCACATTATGATTATGAAATATGGCAGATGGATGTGAAAACTGCCTTCCTTAATGGATATCTTGAGGAAGACATATATATGGAACAGCCTCAAGGTTTCACCTCTAGCAATGATAATCATAAAGTGTGCAAGCTTCAGAGATCCATATATGGATTAAAGCAAGCATCTCGGAGTTGGAACACTCGTTTTAATGATGCAATCAAATCGTTTGATTTCACTAGAAACGAGGAAGAACCATGTGTGTACAAAAAGACTAGTGGGAGTGCTGTCACATTTCTCATATTGTATGTGGATGATATACTTTTAATTGGGAATGACATTGGGATGATGTCATCGGTCAAATTGTGGCTATCTCAGAATTTCTCCATGAAAGACTTAGGCGATGCATCCTATATTTTAGGTATAAAGGTCTATAGAGACAGGTCTAGACGGTTGCTTGGCCTATCTCAAAGAATGTACATAGAGGAAGTACTGAAGAGATTCGGTATGGAAAATTCCAAAAGAGGTCTATTACCTCTCAGACATGGAATCTATCTTTCCAAGAAGATGTGTCCTAAAACACCTGAGGAAAGAGAATGTATGAATAGAATTCCATATGCTTCAGCTATTGGGAGTCTAATGTATGCAATGCTATGTACGAGACCTGATATCGCACAAGCTGTGAGTGTCACAAGTAGATATCAATCTAACCCGGGTATGGAACACTGGGTTGCAGTTAAAAATATCCTTAAGTATTTAAGAAGAACCAAGGATATGTGCCTAGTCTTTGGAGGTGGTGAGTTGAAGCTAGAAGGCTTCACAGATTCTGATTTTATGTCAGATGTTGATGATAGAAAATCTACATCAGGGTATTTATTCATATGTAATGGAGGATCCATTATTTGGAAAAGTTCCAAACAAGCAACGACTGTCGATTCCACCATGGAGGCAGAATATATTGCTGCATCAGAAGCCTCAAAGGAATGTGTTTGGATCAGAAAGTTCGTTGCAGAACTCGGTGTGATTCCAGCTATTAAGGAACCAACGCCGCTTTTCTGTGACAATAATAGCGCCATAGCATTAGCTAAGGAGCCAAGATCTCATCAGAAATCCAAGATATTGAACGGCGATATCATATAATCAGAGATTATATTGAAAGGAATGAAATACTCATACAAAAGGTTGCTTCTGCTGACAATGTAGCAGACCCACTAACCAAAGCACTCACTCAACAAAAGCTGGAAGGCCATCTTGAGAAAATGGGTCTACGCTATATGGGTGATTGGTTTTAGTGCAAGTGGGAGATTGTTAGTTATATACCCTATAAGCCAATCGGTGACACAACTATAGGGTTTTTATCTTTATATCTTTCATTAAATTAATAAATTGGCATTTATTCATTCATATTATTGTCAAGTATATATATATATGAATCGTCCTTAGAATTAATGGTAAAAGAATCATATTCCTAAGATGTTAGGAATTTAAGACATGTATTCTTTTGTAATTAATTATTAAATGCTCCTGATCATAGGATTATCACGAGGGCGGTGATAAATCCGGTTAGGTCAGTGTATATTGTGCTTTCCTTATGGGATGACGAGTCTTAAGTCATTAGTGTGGTGACACTAGAGCAAGTATACAGGTGAATGTTGGAGAACATTTTCACTGAGCGTGACCAATTATGAACAATCACATGGATGTCTACTCACTCGTCAGTAAATTGTTCCATGCTGTAGTGGTGTGAGTGATCCTTTGACCTGAGGCACCACGGTTATCTTACGTATGGGTTACAGTAGTTTGACTATGTAAATACTTTATACCCTAATCATGGGTTAAAGTCAACATAAGTTGGCTACAGTGGGTCATGCGTAAAGATAGGTGTGTGTCAAGATGGAATCTATCACCCTCGGTAGAGAGGTAACTATCCTATACTATCTGTTCTTTAAGATATAAAAGCCCTTGGCCAAGGCAGTGTGATTTTATGAAAAGGAGTTTTCATATATCGGTTAATGATCAGATAAGATATATAATTGAGTAATGGGGTTTGACGAGTTATCCATAATCTCGGCTCAATTAGGACAAATGATAGAAGGATTTAATCACACGGTAACTACACCTAGAGGTTTAGTCTATTATTCATTCTACTTGGATTGCTGCGACATACTGCTAGGTGTCACTCGTGGATTGTGGGACCCACATGAGTGATTAAAGATAGTTAATCACAATCAATTGGGAGAGTCAAAAATATTTTGGTCCATCGAAAGGAGTTCCGATGGTGACACTAAAAGAGTTTAGCGTCACATCTCACAACCAGGTAGAATTGAACCTATGTGGTCACACACAATAAAGGTTGCGTGTGATTTGTGCTTAGAGAATTTATAGAGACCATTTTGCTTAAATAACAAAGTATTTGTTATTTGCTAAGCTAGTTAGCAATATATATATATATATATATATATATATATATATATATATATATATATATATATATATATATATATATATATACACGAGGAAACCATTTCACTTAATGAATGAAAACTCTCAATTAATTGATATTAAGTTATGAAAAAGGTTTTCATTTATTAACGGCAAATTTCTCTCTCTCTCTCTCTTTCGTTTCCTCCTCTCCTCGTTTCTCTCCTCTCCACTCAATAAATGAGAGAAGTTTATTTCCTCTCATTTATGGTGGAAGTTTCTCTCTACTTTTTAACAACAAGGAGAGGAGTTTACTCTCCTCCTATTTATGAGTCTTAGACTTATAAAAGGAAGAGAGTAATCTCCTCTAATGAATATAGGTAATCATATGAGAATAATCATATGAGTAATCATATGAAAATCATATGAGTAATCATATGGGTAATCATATGAGTAATCATATGGGTAATCATATGAGTAATCATATGAGAAATCATATGGAGTAAAAGTATGAGGAAAAAGAGAGAAACTTCTCTTAATTATTTAGTGTTATCTTTAATCATCAGAGAGAAGTCTTCCTATAATCATTGGTCTCTATATTATAGTTAATCCTCTTACCATTGCTAGCACAATTTGAGAATTAATTATTCTCCACATTGATACAAGAAATCACGAAAGGAGTTTCGAGATTATATTGTGTGAAGCACAGATCCCGGAGCAGCCTTGTGTGGATACATATAGAGGCCGGACAGTTGTGCGGCTCAAAGGACCGAAAGTTCAGATCCTATATCAACCGGCAGACAATTTCGGTAATCAACAAAGGTTGAAATTCTAACCCTTCTTCTAATTAGATTAGAATAATAATTTTTGTGTGTCTCACGAGATGATCTTGTAACACATTTATATATATACAGTAATATCATAAATGTTACGATGTTAAGGTATATATGATTAGATCATATTTATGATCATAAAATTTATTTCCGCTGCATTAAATGCGCATGCACGCACATCCGTTTCCTTACACATGCCACCCCAGCTTATCCTCATAATAATAATTTTCAATATCTGCGCAGTTTTTGGGGTTGTCCCATCACCAACAGTATCATCTGTTGACATAAGAATTAGCTGATTGTGCTTGTATGAGCCGAGATGTTGTTCTCCATTTCACCTTAAGGCATTCGGCTCCTCCACAGATTTGTCCGACTCCTCCACAGTTTGGTTCGGCTCTCTGCATTACCATATCATAAGTATAGTTAGGTAATTCACAAATATTTCATGAATTATTAAAAATTTGAATTAAACGTCTGGAGTTTTATCAAAAATTCGAAATAAAACATAAATTTTCGCACTAGTTTTAATAATTCGCGAATAATTATTCGATCAAAAATTTAGGCAAAATTTTAGGTCAGTTCCAATAATTCGTGAATAATTCGACGGACCCGAATTATTCGACCAAAAATTGATACAAAATTTTATGATAAAATTTTTGGATCTCCAACTTTTCGTCCGCTTGCCCTAAAAAAAAAAAGAAAACTTTCTCGCTCAAAAAATTCTAACTCACAATTTATTTTATTTTGTAACTCTTTATTTTTATATGTTTAAGAATTATAACTATTTATACTAGTAACATAAACATAAAGAAAATCTAATTTAATTTTAAAATTGAATTTTTTATTCTAAATTTTTAATTGATGAATATATAATTTTCGTATAAATCGCGTAACCGAATGAACAATTGACTAACTCATTTTTTAAGCATATTTTTCAACTAATTTAAACATTAAAATATAAATTTTATTTCTATTATATCTGTATAGAATATTTACCTATGAATTAACTACATATATTGTTATGCTATTATCGTATGAGTAACATTATCACAATTTAAACAAATTAAATTACAATAATTAATAAAATTTGAGTAAAAAATTAAAATAAAGTAAAATTTGACTATCACAGTTTTACAGTGTTGAGCCCAAAGGTGAAATTTAAAGCCATGTATAGCTGACGTGGTGGACCCGGTCCACACAATAATCTCTTCTATCGAGCGGTTTATTCATAGCCGTTCATCACTAAATCAGTAGAGGTAATCTCACCCGTTGAAGATCCGAAACACTCCCCCAAAACCCTAATCTCTCTCCCGCGACCCCTTCGCCTCCAATATATAAACCATACCCCGTTCGTGACTCGCGATTCTTTTCATCTCTCTCGATCGCCTCCGCTCCCGAAAAAAGAAAACCCTAGCCCCTTCGCCTTCCCTTCCCAAAACCCTAGCAGAAATGGCGGAGAGAGGCGGCGAGCGCGGCGGCTTCGGGCGCGGCTTCGGCGGCGGCGGCGGCGGCGGCGGGCGTGGCTTCGGCGGAGGCGGGCGTGGGGGGCGCGGGGATCGCGGTCGCGGCGGACGCGGCGGGCGCCGCGGCGGAGCGCGCCAGGAGGAGGAGAAGTGGGTGCCCGTGACGAAGCTGGGGCGCCTGGTGAAGGAGGGGAAGATCCGGAGCATGGAGCAGATCTACCTCCATTCCCTCCCCGTGAAGGAGCACCAGATCGTGGAAACCCTAGTCTCCAACCTCAAGGACGAGGTCATGAAGATCATGCCCGTCCAGAAGCAGACCCGCGCGGGCCAGCGCACGCGATTCAAGGCCTTCGTCGTCGTCGGCGACGGCAACGGCCACGTCGGCCTCGGCGTCAAGTGCTCCAAGGAGGTGGCCACCGCGATCCGCGGCGCCATCATACTCGCCAAGCTCTCGGTGATCCCCGTGCGCAGGGGCTACTGGGGGAACAAGATCGGGAAGCCCCACACCGTGCCCTGCAAGGTCACCGGCAAGTGCGGCTCCGTCACCGTCCGCATGGTCCCCGCTCCCCGGGGGGCCGGTATCGTCGCCGCCCGCGTGCCCAAGAAGGTGCTCCAGTTCGCCGGCATCGAGGACGTGTTCACCTCCTCCCGTGGCTCCACCAAGACCCTCGGCAACTTCGTCAAGGTATACAATTACAATCATGTTTTATTCCACCCCTTATTTCAGTAATTAATTTCATACTAATTGTTGGCACCTTGAAATTGCTTACAATTTTGGAATCTACGGTTAATCAAGTATGCAATACTTAGTTTTCTAATATGAGGTGTGAAATGAATGAAAGTTGTGATTTTGGCAGGTTTTGTTGGTTAACTTGAATCATGATGGCCATATTAGTTTCTGAGATTTATGTCTTAATGAATGTTTTGCCCCTTTTTCTTATAACATTTATAAATGTGGTATAATTAGCTTGTCATATAGACCTCAAAAAAGGGCTGCGAATATGAAATATCACTAAAATCATATTATCATGTGCTCTTTTTTGTTTATTTTTGTTAACATGTACATATTGTTATATGGATATCCTCTTATTTAATCATCTTTGTTGTTGTTATTATCTATAATTAACTTTAGATTTTTTTTTTTTATCTCTTTTACTTCTTTAACTGAGAAGTTAATAGTATTGTTAGTTTAGAATTGAAATGATACCACAATTGTTCATGTGTGGTTGAAATATTTAAGTTTAGAAATTGTTGTATTTTCGTAAATTATCTCTTTAGTTTTTGTACAAATGTGTTTGCTATCTATTCCCTTCTTTATGATTACTTGTTTAACTGCTTTGCTGCCTTTTTATCCCAAATTTTCGTGATAAGAAAAGTTCAGAGAGAATTACTTGAAGTCAAATGGATTATTAGATTTGTGTTTCTTGCTTCTAGGAATTTACTTTTATGGTTATTGATTTGAATTCTAGTCTAATATATTATTGTAGTTTACTGTTTTGAGAATTATTATTTGTGTAGAGTGTAGAACTGCAGGAATCCTCTCATTCTCACTGTGTACCAAGTAATGTTACTGATGCCCATTTAATATCTAGAGAATTTCTAATCCCTTTTGTCACTTAATGGCTCCAACATTTTGCGATTGATGCCTGCTTGGTTATGCGGAACCACAACGTATGTGCCCCCTCTGATTTTACAGACTTGTACGTGGAGGTTGAGCTTGCAGAATCCTTTTGGGTTGCGGTTTGCACATTCTGGTATTTTCGGTGGCTGACCAAACACCAGTGCCCTGCGAGTTCCACACACCCATTCCTGGCAATTAAAGGCACTCTTAATGAACTTGCCATGGGGCTATAGTTGCTTTCCTCTTGCCATGACTACGTTTAACACCTTTGATAGAATGAAATTTCGAGTTAATCAAAAGTTTCCAAATAAATTTGCCTTCATACATTGTTTCTCAAGCACCTTAATGATTAGTTGCAGTTGCATGTACAATATTAAGTATGCTGAAAATTTGCATATTTGTGGTGCAGGCTACATTTGACTGTCTGATGAAGACCTACGGGTTCCTTACACCCGACTTCTGGAGGGAGACCCGCTACACCAAATCGCCGTTCCAGGAGTACACGGACTTCCTCGCCAAGCCTACCAAGGCAATCCTCCTTGACGAAGCAGAGAAGGTCGAAGCTTAATCATGAGAAGGTAGAACGCTTAATTTAAGGTTTATGCAAAGAGTACTTATATGAGTTCCCTTGTTTCCCATTTAGTTTTGTTTTCGTCTTTGGCATGCAGTTTGGTTTGTAGTTAAGTTCGGACCGGATGAGAATTATCGGCAAAAATTTACTGGTTTCTTGAATCCAGTCGTCTTTAAATTTTTTTGTGTTTAATGAAAAATGAATCTGTGAACTTAAACCAAAGATCTGTTGGCGCTCGTTTTGTCCTTCTAATGCCTGCGATCCCTGGCGGCTTCGTCCATTTTCTTTGATTTTGCATTTGGCTTTTAAGATGCATTGTGAGTCTTTTGATGAGTTGGTCATGGGTTATGAGCTAGAATAGTGTTGCTCTTTATCTCTGCTTTATATTGCACAAGCCATCTTGCACTTTTGCTTCCTTTAAAAATTATTCCTTGCTTCTATTTATCTGCATATTTCTAAATCATGAACTCTTTTGTTCTTCATTTATCACATGCTCAAAATTCAATTGAACAATTTTTATATAGAAAAAATAGGTAAACTTTAATTCGCTCTTCCGGGATTTAGCGCAATTTCATTTTGTCATTTTATGGTTTAAAAAGTTATACATAACTATTACTAGGTTTAGCGCATTTTTATTTTGTTATTTTATGGTTTAAAAAGTTATACTTAATTATTAAAAGGTTTGCTATCTTAATTAATTAAGTGTAATTTTTAGTAAAGTGAAAATGAGTTTAAATCTATTAGTTGTATATTTTACACTTTCCCATCCAAAGATCAAGAATAATTTTATATTTTGTCAAATTTTAATTATTCAAAGTTTTATAAATTTTAGGATGAAAAATGTAAGATCTATAATCTCTTAATTAGTTAATTCATTCGTGAATTATTGCAAATTTGAATTGAACGGTTCATATGCCAATTTTTTTTAAAAAATTGAAATAAAATGTAAATTTTTTTGGATAGTTTTAATAATTTGGGTATACTTAGCCCTAAAAACAAAAAAATCTCTCATTCAAAACTTTTTTTCGCTCATCATTTATTTTATTTTATAATATATTATAAAAAAAATAATTTAATTTAATAGCCAAATGTTTAATCCTGAACTTTTAACTAGCGTATGAAAATCTGAATAATTAGCGAATCTATTTTTTAAGACTTATTTTTCAACAAATTTAAAAATTAAAATATAAATTTAATTTGGTAATATATGGTAAAAGAAGTATGCAAATATATGGTATGAAAGTATATTGATCCGCTCCAGTCATTGGCTTTTTATCAATAATATGTACAGGAATTTAAGTGAAATTTGGACAAGAAATATTTGAAGAATTAAAATGCGAGCAATACTACATACACACTCTAAAAAAATAATAATAATAAAAAAAATAAATTAAAAAAAAAATTATAAATATTATATTTCATCCATCTAAAAATATAGTGTTTTTTAAATATTACTTCATAATTTGTGAATATGTACACTCAAAAAAAAAAAGAAAAAAAGTACAAATAGTATTTTTCAATAATTAATGACATCTTATAAAGGCTAAATATTTTTTATATTATTGAAAGGTATGCGTTTGATTTTTATTTTTTAAAATAAAATTTGATATTGCTTTTTAAAAGGTTTTAACATTCATCATAATGTATTTTTCTTATGAAATAATAAGATCTTTATGCATTCATAAAGAGCATAAAAGTCTATCTATAAGCTCTTTATTCATTTGAACAAGAAACATCATTGTTTAAATATTAATTTTATATAATTTAATATTATTTGAATGGATGTTATATTTTTTTTAGAAGAAAATTTTATTTTCAAATTTTTAGTTTTTACTTAGGTGGTGTTTGGTGGTATATAAAATTGTGAAAAATAATTTTGTATGAAACAAAATTTACAATGGGAAAAAAGTTTTACGTTTTGTTGTGTTTGGTTTGTAGGAAAAAAAAAAAAAATTATTAACATTTGTTTAGTTAAAAGAAAAATAAATTTATATTTATTTGGTTCGACAAAAAAAAAAAAATGAATGAAAATCTTTTTTTATGCAACTTGAGTTTTTATTTTTCACCAGAAATCGACAGAAAATAAAAATACTTTATTTTTAAAAAATTTGAAATTTTTTTTTAAAAAATATTATATCTAAATAAATATACGGAAAATAAATTTAATAGCTGAAAAATAATTTTCGGCACATTTTACGACCAACCAAACATATTCTTACATTCAAACAACTACCCGAATGCAAGATTTACAAACAATTCATTATTTCCTTCTACACTAGTGTATATAAAATTTTTATTTAAAAAATAAAAAATAATAACTATTAACCAAAATTACACATTTGGTCCTCAAATTATAAGATGAGCGACATTTTGTCCTCAAAGTTTGATTTATTATAATTTTTTATTCAAGCTTTCAGAATTAGTATAATCAAGTCTTATAATATAACTTAATTGATTAAATATTAATATATTTCTAATATGAAAATAATGTAGTTGTGTTGTGATTTGTAAATCGTGATATGCCAACAATTAAGATTGTGCATCACATTTACATCAGCAATGCGTCAATATTTAGACAACTAAATTAGTTTGTGAAATTAATTATAATACTTCTAGAAGTTCGAGTCAGAAATTATAATAAATTAAAATTTGAGAATCACAATGTCATTCCCCTCACAGTTTAAGAACTAAACGTGTAATTTACCCTAGTTTTCAAACAATATTTTAGAAGTAAAACTTCATCATTAATATAATAGAGTGCGGAAAAAATTTGTGTTATGTTCACGAATACTTCTAGCATGAATATCATCCTCCAACCCATTTAGCAGTGCAAATTGGGGATCATTAATAACATTAAGCATTGGTACTTATACATTCTTAAACAAAATATCTATACAAATTTATTAATTGGTTGCTTCTTCCATCCACATGGCATGCTCGCCTTGATCCCCTATTCTATATGCCCCCTGCCCTCCCCCCGCGCCCCCCCCCCCCCCCCCCCCCCCCCACCCTCTAAACCTAAAACCTTAAACTTATACATTCTTAGACCAAATATCTATACAAATTTATTAATTGACAGTTTCTTCCATCCACATGGCATGCTCTCCTTGATCCCTTATTCTATGTGCCTCTGTGCCTTATGTGCCCTCTTGGTTTTATTGCATCTATCTCTCTCCCTCTCTCTCTTCTTTTTATGCGCGCTCTTGGTCTTTTCGCCTCTCTCTCCCTCTTCGATGGCTCTCTCTACTATCTCTCTCTCTTTCTTATGCGCCTCTCTGTCTTCTTTCTATCTTCCCCACTCTTCTCCTCCTTTGATGCCTCTCTCTCCCCTACTCATTTTCTCTCTCTCCTTCTATGTACTTCTTCGCTTTTTTCTCTCTTTTCTTTCTTTCTCTCCCTCTTTCTCTCCTTCCTCAATGTCTCTTTCTACTCTCTCACTCCTTCCCTCTCTCCTCGCTCTGATGCCCTACGGTTGATCCTGTGGCTCCGATTTGTTTGATCATCATGATGGAGATCTCTCGATCTACTATGGCGGCTAATCTGACGGTGCCACTAAGGTTGGTTGTCATGATAATAACTTCTCGCTCATCTCTATGCCTTACCCTTTTGTCTACGGAGGTAATCTACATTAAAGGTGTGATTACCATATACCTCTAGATAATATCTCTGCTTCTCTCTCTCATTCTTCAATGTCCTTCTTTCTTCGATGCCCCTCTCCCAAATGCCCCGCCACCCGAATTGACTTGCGGATGGGGTCCACTCGCTACTTGGTCCTAAATTTACCTTATTTCTAAGGTATTGAGAGATTATTTACATATCTCTTAGGCAATAAGAAAGATTTTTTAAAATTACGATCTGAAACTGCTATCTACTTTACTATATGGAAGATCTTCATAATGATTTTCATATAGGTCTATAACGACCCGGCCCACTAGCAATAATAACTCGTTGGGCTCAAACCACAACCCAAAATGCTTAAACCCAGTTATTATTACTAGTGTCCGTTGTCTCTTATATATCCAATCACAATCACATTCTCATCCAACATTGGACTATTCGGGTGTCACAGACTCTCCCGGTTTAGGCCTGACGTCCTCGTCAGTCCAATCACACGCACTCTCACAATCCAAGATCATTAGGCGATGTGAGACTTGTCTCGCTAGCCCTGTCATCTAAACCCAGGCTCAGCCGAAACTCGTCACACACTTCCGACTGGTGATTGGCTCTGATACCAAATATAATGATCCGGCCCACTAGCAATATTAACTCGTTTCCAAATCACAGCCCAAAATGTTTAAACCCAGTTATTATTACTAGTGTCCATTATCTCTTATATATCTAATCACAATCTCATTTCTATCCGATATGGGACTATTAGGGTGTCACAAGGTCACTTACTAATGACAACATTGCTTATAATTATTAAGTCTTATTGTCATACCCCAGGGTCGAAACTGCGACCCGGGCCCGCCAACAAATCCGCCGCCCATACGAAAAGCCTTGTATAGACAAAGCGTCTAACCTGCAAAAGATGTAAAGTACCAAATTTTCGACACATAAATAAATGTAAATAAAGGTGGTATGAAATACTAGTGTTATGAAAGTTAGGGAAATAAAGAACATTTGGACGCGAGTTGGGCCCAAATTGGGTTAAAATGGAGAGATCTGGAATTTTATTGGAGAAATGGGCCCAGATTTTTAGTGGAAAATTCACAGTGTCGGAAAATTCCGAGAAAATTACGGGAGCCCCGTAAATATGTTTTAAGACCACAGAAAAAGTTTCGCGTTGATCAGATGCCTGATAGTGAGAACGGGCTCCGCCAACAGTGTCGAAAAATTCTGAGAAAATTTGGGGAGCTTCGTAATTATGTTTTAAGGCCACAGTAAAAATTTCGGGTTGATAGGATATCCGGATTGCGAGAACGGGGTCCGCCAGTGATTCTAGATACAGCGAGGCTTTTGGTGGCCCAGAAATGGCCCAAACTGAAAATTTAAAATTTTCTGTGATAAATTAAGTTGAAACGAAGTCGCCCGTCAAATTTGGACGGAAACGGACGAAAAGTGGACAGAAAACAGGACAAAAACGAATTTTCCCAAGGCGTCGGCACGCGGATCGAGGCACGCATGCGTGCTGCGCAAGGCGCGCAGCACGCCCGCGTGGGCGCGTGGCGCAGGACGCGCGGCTTGGGGGGAAATTCGAATTTCGAATTTCCTCGCCACGTGGCGATTCCCCTTGGGGGGCTTTGTGCACCGGGTTCAATGAAATTCCTTCTTCTTCTTTTTTTTTCTTCTTTCTTCCTTCTCCCCGCAGCTTTCTCTTTTCTCATTTCTCCACCCGAGCACGAGAGAGAGAGAGAGAGAGAGAGAGAGAGGTAGGAGATTTTGGGGATTTTTGCGACGCGCCGTGGACCTCGTGAAGCGCACAAAGTGTTCCAAAAATCAGATGGACACGCGGCATTATCGAGGTATGTCCGCGTATTATTTTTGCGGTATTTTTGGCACAGTTTTGAGATTTTCTTTTGAATTTTGGATTTGACCCCATGCCCACGTGCGTATTAGGGACCGTGTTTACTGTGCCGTTTTGCTGCACGGACTGTCGCGGGTATTTTTGGCGCGTCTCGTTTTGCGTGCCAGTTGTGGAAGAAATGCACCATTTTGTGTACGGATTCGAAAAAAATGCGCATTTTGAACGCAAACTCGGAAAACATACACCGTTTTGCGTGCAACGTTGAAAAAGAAAAGTGCACCGTTTTGCGTGCCAACCCGAGGTACGTGCTCCGTTTTGCGCACAATTTGTGCTGTCGCGCATCGTTTTGCGTGCAGTTTCTAATATTGTACACCATTTTTCGTGCAGGGATAGAAAAATATGCACCGATTTGCGTGCAACTTTACAGTTAGCGTGCACCGTTTTACGTGCCGATCGTTTTATCGCGCACCGTTTTACGTGCAAGTCTAATATTTTGCATCGATTTGCGTGCAGACAAGAAAAATGTGCACCATTTGCGTGCAACCCGACAGTGAGGCGTGCACCATTTTGCGTGCAGATTTGAGGTACGTGCACCGTTTGCGTGCCAATCGTGTTGTCGCGCACCGTTTTGCGTGCCGATCCTAATATTAGCATCGTTTCTTGTGCAGGGTTGGAAAAGACGTGCACCGTTTAACGTGCAACCCTACAGTAGACCGTGCACCGTTTTTGCGTGCAGATTCGAGGTATGTGCACCGTTTTGCGTGCCGGCTGATTTAACGCGCACCGTTTTGCGTGCAGATTAAAATGACGCGCACCATTTTGCGTGCGGGTTTTAGTGACATGCATCGTTTTGCGTGCAGATTTGGTGGACGTGCACCGTTTTGCGTGCAGACTCGAGAGAAGTGCATCGTTTTGCGTGCAAGCTCGAGGAGACAAGTGGAATCGCGCGGAGACCAATTGCAAGTGTCTACAAGCAATTGGGTACATACAAGGTGGGGAATTCTGCCGAAATTGAGTGACCTCTCCCCTTGCTCCTTTGCTTTTCGATTCGAAGCATGATAGTAGCCTGTTAGAGGCGTTAGGTAATTATGAATAAGATTGCATGTTAGAGGAACACAGATGAAAAGAGCAACTGTTGGTTGCCAATAACAGATGATATATGTGCATGTGTAGAGAAATTTAGAGAAAAAGTGATATTTATGATTTATTCACAATAGGGGATAAATTTGTATGTGTAGATGGACACAGATGATAAATGCAACTGTCAGTTGCCAAAAGGAGATAATTCATTTTCATGTGCAAAAAGGACTTAGAGGATAAATATTATTTTATGATGGATATGAAAATAATTGCATGCGTAGAAATGAGTAATTACTTGATGACTGTGATCATGTTAGGGTACAACCCTAGGAATCATGTGATATAAGGGAACAGAACTTGTTGGTAGTAAGACTAGGAGAAAACCTAGTTTAGGGGTTTGACGAGTGACATCAACTTAGGAGTTATCCTAGGAAGGATGAGTGGCATGGTCTTAGGTGATAACCTAAGGACACTTGATAGAGTGTTCAACATAGAGTCAAGGAACTCTAGGATGAGTATGACATGGAACTTAGGTAAAGGAAACCTAAGGTGAACTAGAGGTCAGCATAGAGTCATGGAACTCTAGGACAGGTATGACATGGGACTTAGGTAAAGGGAACTCTAGGACAGGTATGACAGCGGTCGAGACGGTTCAGATGCAGACGGCGAGGCATAAGACAGGGGCAAGGGCCCAGCAGCATAGAGACCTAGAGGGTCTAGCAGAGGTATCCCTTTTATATATTTCTTGAGTGAACATTGTATGGTGAGGAATTTATGTAAAGGAATTGTAATAAATTTATTTGCAAGTTCAGAGATGTAAGGTGTAATAAATTTAAGTTATGGTTCACTCTTGCATGCTTCCATTTCCGCTTTAGTTGTTGCAAAAATTTAAATTTGTAGTGATTTTTAGTACTCTGATATTGAGCTTCCGCATACACTTGTTGTGTTATTATGGATGTTACCGTTCCTTTCAGGTAGAAAAAGGTTTTACCTGATTGGCGGGTCTGTTGGCGCGCCCGAACCGTACAAATTGGCGGACTCGGGGCGTGACAGATTAGAGTGGTATCAGAGCCTAGGAATAGTCCTAGGTGGTTAGCAAACCTTAGGGAGACTCTAGGGTTTAGGCACGAGAGGGTGCGTGGATTTTTGGCGAAAGTAATCGATTGGTTACTATTGTTCCCACGAAGGATGTTGGGACTGATCGAGGGAAATGAGCTTTCATTCTTCGGACTATTACGTTGGCGGCCGACAACGTAATGTTGGAGATGAAAAGGAGTACCCTCTTATACTTTCGCATGATTGGGTCGACGAGCTTTTCTGTCGGTATATAGATTGCGCGTTGCTCAAATGGCTAAATTTGGGCTAATCGTTTCGTTGTGGTGTGCATATTAGCGATGACACCACATAGGGAGACGCACCTATTTTGACTCGAGTCACGAGAGGGCTCTAGGTCAAACAAGGTACACTAGCTGCGATAACAGGTGACCGCACTTGTTGGTGTGATCCAGCGGCAGGTCAAGCTTCGTGCCGTCAGCGGAGATTTCCGTCGACAGGAAGACAGATTCCGACGCCTAAGAGTGGCGTCAGCTTGACAGTCAGAGCAGATAGATGGGCTCCAGTGACTGATAGCGCAGCATGTTGAGGCTGCATAAATGACGCATAAGTGTACGGCATCGCCGCATTTAGGGGGCGACAGTAAAGAAATGGCAATGGCCGCCGAACTTTTGTCGGCGCAGCCAACACCTTCAGCATAGGGTGTTTTACGCTCGTGTCAGCTGGATGCTGGCAAAGTATAGTTGATGAAGTCTAGTGAGAGATCGACTCGTGAAACGCTGGTGATCGCTTTGTTGCGAGAGCTATGTTGCTATGTCCTAAAGGTTAGGACAAGAAAGACTTGTGGGCCTTGTGGCGAAAGTTCGCCCTGATGACGGTAGTGACCGTGTGGCGGGTTGATTGTGGCTAGGTTGCCACGTAGTAGTGTTGGTGAAGCCTAGAGTAGGCTTCAGGATGCGAGAACCTCTCGAAAGAGCGAGAGTTTTGTGGCGCCGTTCTGATGGATCGGTGTAATGGCGAGGATTGCCACCGCAGAATTTGCGAGTTAATCACCAGAGTTGGTGGACAGTTATTGTGGTGCCTCGACCTAGTGGGAGAGTTGCACAAGAGCCGTTGGGGTGCTTAAGCAAATCGCTTAACACTGGATTTTTGCGAGTTAGCATGGGGGCGTAGGACGCCGAACTGTTTGGGTGCTCATGGAGCACAGGTATCGTTTAGCCAGAGAGAGCTGCTTAAGTGGCATATTAGCCTTTGCCCAGTGTGGCCAGAGTTGATAGAGAGTTCGGGTCGTGGATTGACGACTGGTTAGTTGATTTTTGCTCAGTGAGCGTAGTGGTCGCGTGGCGACGATTAGCGGGTTCGCTTGGGGATGATCCGTGCCTGGACCATGTTTGTGGACTGTGGGCCTGTAGCCCAGTGGGCAGGCGCAGTCGGCTGTGAGAGACAGCGGCCCGAGACCTGAGGGCGGGGCATGATAGAGATTTGGTCGGGGCGGTCGTCCGAGCGATGACTCGAGAACGTGGAATGCCATGTGTGAGCCTTGAGGCTGATAGTACACGGAGAGTGTGATATGATCAGGCCGTAGTGCTAGTGGTGATTGAGGTATTGTAGCTCCTAGTGGGAGTGTTGGTGTAGTAATCCTAAGTGTGGATCTACCAGTATGACGATTGGGTCTGTGGGCTAGCGAGAGCCGTTGTACAGTGTTGGACTAGTATTTGGGTTATAGGCCCCTATTTGACCGTGGTCTGCGAACCTATTAGTAGTCTGAGATGTAGGGTTAGCTGATAACCCATGGACTTAGAGCACTAGCAGCGTGCATGATAGCTGAGGACTTGTGGATTGGCCTTTGCCCTCCACCTTAGGCAGCGAAGCGACCGGAAAAATGCGGTAAGTGTAATTGGTTGCAGATGCAACCTCGTTGTGAAAAGAATGATGGCGGAATTAAAGTGAAAATTTCGCAAGCAAAAAAAAATTGGGTCATTCGTGGCAATTGAGTGAGCAAGTGCTCAACTGTGTCTTTCACCTAATTGGTGAAAGTGGTCAGGCACCAAGTCTGAGATTTTCCCTCGATAGAGATAAGGATTCAAGAATGAGTTGCTCGTGTAGTCTCGGCGAGCAGGCAATTTGATGCCGGTCACGATATACTGTGAGCCCAGTAGTGAGGGTAAGGTTTCCTCCCTCTCGATCAAGTAGGAGTCGAGATGTGATTCAAGTTTCGAGGACGAAACTTATTTTAAGGGGGGTAGAATGTAAAGTACCAAATTTTCGACACATAAATAAATGTAAATAAAGGTGGTATGAAATACTAGTGTTATGAAAGTTAGGGAAATAAAGAACATTTGGACGCGAGTTGGGCCCAAATTGGGTTAAAATGGAGAGATCTGGAATTTTATTGGAGAAAGGGGCCCAGATTTTTAGTGGAAAATTCAGTGTCGGAAAATTCCGAGAAAATTACGGGAGCCCCGTAAATATGTTTTAAGACCACAGAAAAAGTTTCGCGTTGATCGGATGCCTGATAGTGAGAACGGGCTCCGCCAACAGTGTCGAAAAATTCTGAGAAATTTGGGGAGCTTCGTAATTATGTTTTAAGGCCACAGTAAAAATTTCGGGTTGATAGGATATCCGGATTGCGAGAACGGGGTCCGCCAGTGATTCTAGATACAGCGAGGCTTTTGGTGGCCCAGAAATGGCCCAAACTGAAAATTTAAAATTTTCTGTGATAAATTAAGCTGAAACGAAGTCGCCCGTCAAATTTGGACGGAAACGGACGAAAAGTGGACAGAAAACAGGACAAAAACGAATTTTCCTAAGGCGTCGGCGCGCGGATCGAGGCACGCATGCGTGCTGCGCAAGGCGCGCAGCAGGCCCGCGTGGGCGCGTGGCGCAGGACGCGCGGCTTGGGGGGAAATTCGAATTTCGAATTTCCTCGCCACGTGGCGATTCCCCATTGGGGGGCTTTGTGCACCGGGTTCAATGAAATTCCTTCTTCTTCTTTTTTTTTTCTTCTTTCTTCCTTCTCCCCGCAGCTTTCTCTTTTCTCATTTCTCCACCCGAGCACGAGAGAGAGAGAGAGAGAGAGAGAGAGAGAGAGGTAGGAGATTTTGGGGATTTTTGCGACGCGCCGTGGACCTCGTGAAGCGCACAAAGTGTTCCAAAAATCAGATGGACGACGCGGCATTATCGAGGTATGTCCCGCGTATTATTTTTGCGGTATTTTTGGCACAGTTTTGAGATTTTCTTTTGAATTTTGGATTTGACCCCATGCCCACGTGCGTATTAGGGACCGTGTTTACTGTGCCGTTTTGCTGCACGGACTGTCGCGGGTATTTTTGGCGCGTCTCGTTTTGCGTGCCAGTTGTGGAAGAAATGCACCATTTTGTGTACGGATTCGAAAAAAATGCGCAGTTTTGAACGCAAACTCGGAAAACATACACCGTTTTGCGTGCAACGTTGAAAAAGGAAAGTGCACCGTTTTGCGTGCCAATCCGAGGTACGTGCTCCGTTTTGCGCACAATTTGTGCTGTCGCGCATCGTTTTGCGTGCAGTTTCTAATATTGTACACCATTTTTCGTGCAGGGATAGAAAAATATGCACCGATTTGCGTGCAACTTTACAGTTAAGCGTGCACCGTTTTGCGTGCAGATCGTTTTATCGCGCACCGTTTTACGTGCAAGTCTAATATTTTGCATCGATTTGCGTGCAGGACAAGAAAAATGTGCACCATTTGCGTGCAACCCGACAGTGAGGCGTGCACCGTTTTGCGTGCAGATTTGAGGTACGTGCACCGTTTTGCGTGCCAATCGTGTTGTCGCGCACCGTTTTGCGTGCCGATCCTAATATTATGCATCGTTTCTCGTGCAGGGTTGGAAAAGACGTGCACCGTTTAACGTGCAACCCTACAGTAGACCGTGCACCGTTTTGCGTGCAGATTCGAGGTATGTGCACCGTTTTGCGTGCCGGTTGATTTAACGCGCACCGTTTTGCGTGCAGATTAAAATGACGCGCACCATTTTGCGTGCGGGTTTTTAGTGACATGCATCGTTTTGCGTGCAGATTTGGTGGACGTGCACCGTTTTGCGTGCAGACTCGAGAGAAGTGCATCGTTTTGCGTGCAAGCTCGAGGAGACAAGTGGAATCGCGCGGAGACCAATTGCAAGTGTCTACAAGCAATTGGGTACACTACAAGGTGGGGAATTCTGCCGAAATTGAGTGACCTCTCCCCTTGCTCCTTTGCTTTTCGATTCGAAGCATGATAGTAGCCTGTTAGAGGCGTTAGGTAATTATGAATAAGATTGCATGTTTAGAGGAACACAGATGAAAAGAGCAACTGTTGGTTGCCAATAACAGATGATATATGTGCATGTGTAGAGAAATTTAGAGAAAAAGTGATATTTATGATTTATTCACAATAGGGGATAAATTTGTATGTGTAGATGGACACAGATGATAAATGCAACTGTCAGTTGCCAAAAGGAGATAATTCATTTTCATGTGCAAAAAGGACTTAGAGGATAAATATTATTTTATGATGGATATGAAAATAATTGCATGCGTAGAAATGAGTAATTACTTGATGACTGTGATCATGTTAGGGTACAACCCTAGGAATCATGTGATATAAGGGAACAGAACTTGTTGGTAGTAAGACTAGGAGAAAACCTAGTTTAGGGGTTTGACGAGTGACATCAACTTAGGAGTTATCCTAGGAAGGATGAGTGGCATGGTCTTAGGTGATAACCTAAGGACACTTGATAGAGTGTTCAACATAGAGTCAAGGAACTCTAGGATGAGTATGACATGGAACTTAGGTAAAGGAAACCTAAGGTGAACTAGAGGTCAGCATAGAGTCATGGAACTCTAGGACAGGTATGACATGGGACTTAGGTAAAGGGAACCTAAGTTGAGCTAGAAGAGTTTAAACTCACAGACAGGAAAAATAGAGTCAAGTTGACTCTAGGATTCAGTAAGGAATCAGGAGGATGGAAAGGGTGGATCAAGTGTGGAGATATGAAAGGGAAAACAGAAAAGCAGAGTCAATGTAATTCTAAAATAACAGCGGAACATGGAATTAGAGTCCGTGTAACTCTAAGTTAATAGTGGAACAGGAAAATAGAGTTAAGTTAACTCTAGGATTCAATGAGGAATCAGGAAAGTGGGATAAGATCCCAAGGTTAATAAGCTGATCAAATATAACCCTAGAAGGTCATAGGGTGTCTGGGCAAATGGATAATAACTTTAACTTCAATTTGAGTTAAAGAGATAAAAGAGAAATGTTTAAGAGTCCACGTGACTCTCTAGCTACCCGTGTGGCAAGACCCTGGGTAAGAGATGAAAAAGTGATTAATAAGCAAGACAATCAAATTGTTCAAGATAGAGCTAAAATTGGTTAATAAGCAAGACAAGCAAATTCCTTAAGATAAAGAGAATAAAAGAGGATATTAATGACGCCTTCGAATTTGAGACTCGTCAAGTGGAGCAGGACTCCCTGGGCAGTGACCCGTCGGACGAGGTACTTTCGAAGGGCTAAAAGTGAAAGTAAGGAGCTAAATGCTCGAAGAAAAGAGAAAGTAAATTGCCAGTGGCAAAATGGGAGCTATAAGCTCGAATAAGAAAGGAAAGCAAGTGTTCAAAAGCAAAGAGGCTAAGAACTAAAATAAAAGAGAAAGAAAAAGAAAAGAAAAGAAAGAAAAATTAAAGATAAAACGGGCGTACCTCCGGGGGCGAACGTACAACGGTCAGGAGTTGGACAGGGTCCCTCTCCCGGGCAGCGACCCGTATGACTGGTAGATAGAGTACTCTTGTCAGAGTTGGGCAGTGACCCTATCGGGCAGTGTCCCGTATGACAAGTCCCCCGGCAGGACGGGGTAACACTTGCGAGTGTTATCGGCAACCTTAGAAATCTTATCTTATGGTAGCAAGACTACCGGGCTCGGGCCCGTTGGATAAGAATTTCCAAGGGTTAACTTGAACTAAAGCACCAGAATCTAAAGAATAAAGAAAAATAGAGTGGCCAGGGTGCCCGGGTTAGTTGAACCCAGTATACAGCGGCATAGTGGCCGAGTTGGTGCTTAGCAGCCTAGTGTGGCTAGACAGAGTAGTGCTGGGTCGATGGTTGTACACAGATAGTGTAGTGATATATTATTGCATAGCTACATATTGATGTTGAGGATTTTAGTTTCCTAGCACACTATTGTTATTGCTTCCATTGGACCAAGTGGTGTAGGACACTTTCTCTCGGTGGTTGAACCCACTGGGAACTCGCTCGTAAGTTCTCACACCCCTTGGGTGACTCCCTACCACAGGTTCGGGAATGGATGCAGCGGTCGAGACGGTTCAGATGCAGACGGCGAGGCATACGACAGGGGCAAGGGCCCAGCAGCATAGAGACCTAGAGGGTCTAGCAGAGGTATCCCTTTTATATATTTCTTGAGTGAACATTGTATGGTGAGGAATTTATGTAAAGGAATTGTAATAAATTTATTTGCAAGTTCAGAGATGTAAGGTGTAATAAATTTAAGTTATGGTTCACTCTTGCATGCTTCCATTTCCGCTTTAGTTGTTGCAAAAATTTAAATTTGTAGTGATTTTTAGTACTCTGATATTGAGCTTCCGCATACACTTGTTGTGTTATTATGGATGTTACCGTTCCTTTCAGGTAGAAAAAGGTTTTACCTGATTGGCGGGTCTGTTGGCGCGCCCGAACCGTACAAATTGGCGGACTCGGGGCGTGACAAAAGATAATACTACAATTATACAGATATCAGAGCTGAAAAGTATACTATTGAAATAAGATAATACATCTCCAAATAGTACATGTCTAAACCTCACAATACATAAGTCTCTCAAAAATAAAACTCTCAAAAGCAACTATCTACTAGAATCCAGTAGACTGTACTACAAAGCTCCAAAAAGGATACCACTATACTCCAAGGACAGGTAGGGAACTAGCTCGCGACTCCCTCACCTCAAACTGCTGTTGTCACGCCCCGGGTGTAGACCGGAACCCGGGCCCGTCTACAGATCCGCCGTGCACACAGTATTTCCCGTGTACACGAAGCGTCAACAACCTGCTCAGATATAAAAGATATAATAAAAGAGCAATAAAAACAGAGCTGAACTAAAACTAATACATCTCAGACTGAAGCTGGAAATAAAATACAATACGTCTGTATAAATGATACATCAGTCTCTCCCAGCTCACAATAAATAAATACAACCTGCTGGCAAAAGCCAGTCCCAAAAGTGAAAGTACAACCGTCTGAGGAAAACCTGGGTACACCAACAGTCCAGCTAACACGCTCATCCTGCCTCGAGATCTATCTACACAGCCGTCCTCTCTCCTCGACCCGCCACTGACAGTCCAGTAGCACCCACAGAAGACTCTGCAAAACAAGGAAAAAGAAAAAGAGGAAAGAAGAATGGGGGTGAGAACTACTAGTAAACCAGTAGCCTCCCCTAGTGGGTAAATCCTCAAACTCAGACACACCCACTAGGTCTACCAGAGGCAAAAGGGGAAAGAAGAGTGGTAAGAAATAATGACTGCCGAAGAAATGAAACTACCACTACTATGCCTCTAGAAATGCAGTCCTAAACTGGAATAACCATAACCAACAATAACCACCCGTCCCAGATTAACCCATCTGTACCGCCCTCATCATCGGGCAAGTAAGCCGCGCCGATGTGATAGCAAAGCTCCTGCTGCCGCCCTCATCATCGGGCAAATAAGCCGCGCCGATGTGATAGCAAAACCGTCAATAACTGTCCGACCCCGGCCTCCGGAGGGGAACTCGAGGGGAGCGACCCACTCGAGGAAAGTACTACCGGGCAATAACCGCGCCGGTAAAATCCATATCAAAACACTACCGGGCAATAACCGCGCCGGTAAGATAAGTACCAAAAGCAGGAGTAAATCACAACAGTAAAGCCCCGGTGGAACACACCCTCCACTAAAGAAACACAGATCCCCCAATCTGATGCACAAATGAACATCCGGTCGATCGCCCAAAATCCGCGATCGCCGCAATACCCACAATCACAATCATGTCCCACATTCGACATCCGGTCAACCGCCTACTGTCCGCGGTAGCCGCTATAATCCCGCAACCCATAATCAAACACAACCTGTCACTAACCCTCAGGTCCTCGCTACACTATCCCAAACCCCTGCTCGAACCCGAGCAACCAGACTCAAAGGTCTAAATAAGAAGGAGAAAAGAAATCAAACATGGTTTCTCCTATGTCAATTCCAGCATGATAGTGCAGCAGAAAAAGGTGGCCTATCTAGGTGTCCAAACAAGCATGCAAGTGTTCTCAAGGAAATAAAGGAAAAGGCGTTCAATAGTGGTTCCACATGTGTAACAATTAATAACTCCGCATAGATATAACCATCATGCTAAAACATTATCCAACTACACATGTCTATAATCCATGTTCCATGATAAAGCATCACCTATGCATGTCATAAAATCCTCAATTAGTACCAACCACTAACAGGATAAACATATAGTCCAAACTAAATAATCCAATCCACATGCAAGGTTAAACGCTAACATTCCATCCATACCAACATGTATAAGTCCCAACCACTATCAAATATCCACAATAGTAATATCCATATGAAGGGCTCACAATTTCATATTACTCTAAGCATGCATGTCCAAATAAAGGGATCACTCTAATATTCCTAGTGAGCATGTCAAAATAGAGGTAAACAACGACCACCCACCTGAAGTGCAACTGTCCCAATCCGTACAGCTGAAAATACCAAAAACTCCAAATCCTTGCTCCCACAATTTTAGCACACCCGTAATATTCCTGATACAATACAAAGCTCACTAATTACACCAAGGCTCCCAATTAATGCTCTTGTAACCACATACAACCTCGGATTCGAAACTGTTAAATTATCACCTGCAGAAAGTGCCCATAAAATTCCAATAAAAATATCACGGCGATCCTCGCGTCGATAGCTTCGCAACGGTACCTTGCACGCCCAAATCCGAGTTCTGTACATCAAGATAAAAATTCGGCAAGGGGGCACACTCATATAAAAATCTGTATTAAGGACAGATTACTGTTCACTGAGAAAACAGTAATTTTCACCTCGAAATAAAATTCACAAAAATCCAATAAAAATACGAGCGCGTTCCTTGCGATCCGTAGATGAAAAAGTTGTATAAGCTCGTTTCCGTCAGACGCTCGTGCGCAAAGATATGGCCGAAATACTCCGTTGCTGTCAAGTAAATCCACACAGAAGATGGGGTCACTGTTTGCCTCGGGATCCGTGCCAAAACCTCGAAACGGGAAAGTGCGACCAAAACGAAAGATGAAGTCCTACCTCTTAGGAGTCTGCCGGTGCAAGAATCACAGGAAAATGATGTCGGGGTAGCCCAGGGGAGCAAAAACACTATCGCTGCGCCGAAGAAGAACACTAGAAAGCAACGTCGCGCCGCACCGTAAAATGAGGAACCTCGGGATTCGTGCCTCCAAAACTCTTGAAACTTGGCAGGGAGATCAAGCACTAAGAGATGAAAAACTTTGCTTAAGGAAGCTCGGGGAGATCTTACACAGGTTGGGAGAAAAAGAAGAAAGAAGGAGGCTCGGGCTGGTGGCTTTTATAGGCTGAAAGAACAATTGAAGAAATACCCAACATGTCCCAACTTTCGGGCGCTCACCAGATTTCGGGCTGCTACAGTAACGGGCCGGCCCGTTACTGTTCACGCCCGAAATCCTCTGGGCCGGCCACGTAGCCCAGCCCAACAAGCCAACGGACCCCGCTGCACCCGGTGCACCTGCGCCAGCCAACGGTGGCCCGCCACGTGGCCCCGACAGGCCGTGCACCGCGCACGGTGCGCCGTGCACCGCGCACGTCGCCGGCTGACCCGGGTCGTACGGCCACCTGCCCCGGTCATCGTCTCCCAATCTTGCGTGGACCGAGCGCACCACACCGAACCAATAACCACCTGCCACGTGTCCACCCGGTTCACCGTGCACCCGGGCCCAAATTCCGTGGACCGCGCCTGCTGCGCCGGCCAACCAGAAAGCGCCACGTGGCCCGCTCCCGGTGCACGCCCTCCGCGGTGGACCGCGCCCCTGCCCGCGCCCTCAGCGCCTGCCCGCGGCCGCTGGTCGCCTGCCCGCCGCCCTCCGCCGCCTTCCGCCGCTGCCCGCCGCCGCCGGCCGCCGCCGGCGATCGCCGGAGACACTGTTCCGGCGTGAACAGTAACCGCCAACCCAAAAACATCATGTAAATAGCCCATCTTGACCGTTTTCGCGCGCTGATTCCAAATCCGGCGTCCGTTTTGCCAAATTCCAATCCTAAAATTTGCCGGAGGCTCCCGGAAGGGTATTTTCAATCCGAATTTCACGCCGAGTCCAAATTTGATATCCGATTTGCGCGAAAACACTTCTAAACATCCGACGGGGCCAGCCGGTTACCCAAGTGATCCAATAAAGCTCGAGGTTCAACACTTGTAACCAATCAGGCACAACCACTTCCCGAAACATAGTACAGGCTCCCCCGAAGTCCCCAATGACTCTACCACAGCTCTGCAGAGATCCAGATCATCACATCCTCCCCCACTAAAAGAAAGTTTCGTCCTCGAAACTAAAATCAATCCTCAACCCGAAACCTCAACCAAATAGAGGGGGTAAAGATCCAATCATCCACCACTCAAGCTCCCAAGGCTGGCTAATACCTCCTCCAGAGACGCGATACAACCCTCGGGTCTCTAATTAGAACAAAATAGAGGCGGGCATTCCAGAAAACCGCACCACCTCATCCAAGTACAGCTGGGCTAACCGCTCGGGCTACCAAATAGTCTGCATCGGTACAAGCATCCGCTCCTCCCAGGGCCACGATAATCCAACCACAAGTCCATGGACACAAAAGCTTGATCCCAATACCTCTGTACTCCCAAGGTATCCAATATAAGTCCCCCAACTGATCACGTAGACTCTGATCTCCCATCTTTAAACCATCGGGGTGTAGAAGCAATTCCCCAACTCTCCGGCATCAACACACGGCCATATGCAGTCGAAAAACCAGATTGCAAATCCACCATGCTCGACAAGGGTGGTAGCTCCAGATGGTCACTTCATCTAGTTCCCGGGGATCCACGCAAAGCCGAAGTGAACCAACCTTCCATAACTCGAATAGCACCGGCGCCCCAAAGGCGACACACTTGATCTGACAAACTTCCAAAACATCGAATCCTGGAGTTGTGTCCTCAACTCCCAAACTAGTGACATGCAAGACCACTCCGATAGGAGAACAGCTGGGAACTCGCAACCAAAGGGGGTATCCCCGAGTCCCAGCGCCGCCGTAGGTCCCTCAACCACACCAGCCAAGAGTCTACTCATCCACTGTGAAACACCCGCCTCGCTCCCGGAGTCAAAACTATAGAGGCGAAGATAACCCTCAAGTAACCCAAGTGCACCAACACCTCCGGGCCTGGCTCCCCAAGAAAACTGTCCTTGCGGCATAATCAGCCGCCGCGAAAGAAAAACCGAACCAGCCAGCCCAACAGGTACCACAACATCATCCCGCAGCTGAGTCAAGACCCTCAGGTCTACCGGCAAAATCCAGGACTCAAGCTGCACCGGGCAGGACCAACAACTCTCCCCCACGTGCCGCAGATCGGGAATATGACCTCCCGAACACCCGGTAACCGTCCTACCCCTAACCCAAGCAATGAAGCAAAAGCACTACCCACCACGGAGGGAAATCCTCTCATATCAAAAGATACGAACCCAAGAGCCCGGAACAACTCAAACCTATCACCACACTGACCGCTGCGCCACTCTGATGATCCGACAACTGTGCCACTGCTCCGACAACTGTGCCACTGCGCTGCTCCGACAACTGGGTCACCGCGCTGCCCGCTGATCTGCCTCCAACACTCCTACCCTTCGGGTCCGGAGCCCCCAGACTCCAATCTGGGTATCCGGCCCGAAACAACCAGCTCAGGCCCAACTGCCGCACCAAGGTGCAATCGGGTCAGAGCCCCAACGTCGGGGAGACACCGCTCACCACGACAAAACCGCAATTCAGCACACCCCAACACTCGACCCAATCTAGCGAAAGTCAAAGACATCCCTCTATTTTTGTAACTTTATGTTGTCTGCAGCCAACATAACTGTCCCACAAAAATAGGATATGTCGATCCCTCTTCACTCACAGGAAGAGTCAAATAAATAAATCATCGACTTTCGCAAAATGTCGCGTCTCTCACGCACTAACATCCTAGGGTCCGCCCAAAAGCCTAGGGTTTCCTAAGTCCCAACTGACCTATCCCTAAGCTCTGATACCAACTTAATCTGTCACGCCCCGGGTGTAAACCAGAACCCGGGCCCGTCTACAGATCCGCCGTGCACACAGTATTTCCCGTGTACACGAAGCGTCAACAACCTGCTCAGATATAAAAGATATAATAAAAGAGCAATAAAAACAGAGCTGAACTAAAACTAATACATCTCAGACTGAAGCTGGAAATAAAATACAATACGTCTGTATAAATGATACATCAGTCTCTCCCAGCTCACAATAAATAAATACAACCTGCTGGCAAAAGCCAGTCCCAAAAGTGAAAGTACAACCGTCTGAGGAAAACCTGGGTACACCAACAGTCCAGCTAACACGCTCATCCTGCCTCGAGATCTATCTACACAGCCGTCCTCTCTCCTCGACCCGCCACTGAAAGTCCAGTAGCACCCACAGAAGACTCTGCAAAACAAGGAAGAAGAAAAAGAGGAAAGAAGAATGGGGGTGAGAACTACTAGTAAACCAGTAGCCTCCCCTAGTGGGTAAAACCTCAAACTCAGACACACCCACTAGGTCTACCAGAGGCAAAAGGGGAAAGAAGAGTGGTAAGAAATAATGACTGCCGAAGAAATGAAACTACCACTACTATGCCTCTAGAAATGCAGTCCTAAACTGGAATAACCATAACCAACAATAACCACCCGTCCCAGATTAACCCATCTGTACCGCCCTCATCATCGGGCAAGTAAGCCGCGCCGATGTGATAGCAAAGCTCCTGCTGCCGCCCTCATCATCGGGCAAATAAGCCGCGCCGATGTGATAGCAAAACCGTCAATAACTGTCCGACCCCGGCCTCCGGAGGGGAACTCGAGGGGAGCGACCCACTCGAGGAAAGCACTACCGGGCAATAACCGCGCCGGTAAAATCCATATCAAAACACTACCGGGCAATAACCGCGCCGGTAAGATAAGTACCAAAAGCAGGAGTAAATCACAACAGTAAAGCCCCGGTGGAACACACCCTCCACTAAAGAAACACAGATCCCCCAATCTGATGCACAAATGAACATCCGGTCGATCGCCCAAAATCCGCGATCGCCGCAATACCCACAATCACAATCATGTCCCACATTCGACATCCGGTCAACCGCCTACTGTCCGCGGTAGCCGCTATAATCCCGCAACCCATAATCAAACACAACCTGTCACTAACCCTCAGGTCCTCGCTACACTATCCCAAACCCCTGCTCGAACCCGAGCAACCAGACTCAAAGGTCTAAATAAGAAGGAGAAAAGAAATCAAACATGGTTTCTCCTATGTCAATTCCAGCATGATAGTGCAGCAGAAAAAGGTGGCCTATCTAGGTGTCCAAACAAGCATGCAAGTGTTCTCAAGGAAATAAAGGAAAAAGGCGTTCAATAGTGGTTCCACATGTGTAACAATTAATAACTCCGCATAGATATAACCATCATGCTAAAACATTATCCAACCACACATGTCTATAATCCATGTTCCATGATAAAGCTATCCACCTATGCATGTCATAAAATCCTCAATTAGTACCAACCACTAACAGGATAAACATATAGTCCAAACTAAATAATCCAATCCACATGCAAGGTTAAACGCTAACATTCCATCCATACCAACATGTATAAGTCCCAACCACTATCAAATATCCACAATAGTAATATCCATATGAAGGGCTCACAATTTCATATTACTCTAAGCATGCATGTCCAAATAAAGGGATCACTCTAATATTCCTAGTGAGCATGTCAAAATAGAGGTAAACAACAACCACCCACCTGAAGTGCAACTGTCCCAATCCGTACAGCTGAAAATACCAAAAACTCCAAATCCTTGCTCCCACAATTTTAGCACACCCGTAATATTCCTGATACAATACAAAGCTCACTAATTACACCAAGGCTCCCAATTAATGCTCTTGTAACCACATACAACCTCGGATTCGAAACTGTTAAATTATCACCTGCAGAAAGTGCCCATAAAATTCCAATAAAAATATCACGGCGATCCTCGCGTCGATAGCTTCGCAACGGTACCTTGCACGCCCAAATCCGAGTTCTGTACATCAAGATAAAAATTCGGCAAGGGGGCACACTCATACAAAAATCTGTATTAAGGACAGATTACTGTTCACTGAGAAAACAGTAATTTTCACCTCGAAATAAAATTCACAAAAATCCAATAAAAATACGAGCGCGTTCCTTGCGATCCGTAGATGAAAAAGTTGTATAAGCTCGTTTCCGTCAGACGCTCGTGCGCAAAGATATGGCCGAAATACTCCGTTGCTGTCAAGTAAATCCACACAGAAGATGGGGTCACTGTTTGCCTCGGGATCCGTGCCAAAACCTCGAAACGGGAAAGTGCGACCAAAACGAAAGATGAAGTCCTACCTCTTAGGAGTCTGCCGGTGCAAGAATCACAGAAAATGATGTCGGGGTAGCCCAGGGGAGCAAAAACACTATCGCTGCGCCGAAGAAGAACACTAGAAAGCAACGTCGCGCCGCACCGTAAAATGAGGAACCTCGGGATTCGTGCCTCCAAAACTCTTGAAACTTGGCAGGGAGATCAAGCACTTAGAGATGAAAAACTTTGCTTAAGGAAGCTCGGGGAGATCTTACACAGGTTGGGAGAAAAAGAAGAAAGAAGGAGGCTCGGGCTGGTGGCTTTTATAGGCTGAAAGAACAATTGAAGAAATACCCAACATGTCCCAACTTTCGGGCGCTCACCAGATTTCGGGCTGCTACAGTAACGGGCCGGCCCGTTACTGTTCACGCCCGAAATCCTCTGGGCCGGCCACGTAGCCCAGCCCAACAAGCCAACGGACCCCGCTGCACCCGGTGCACCTGCGCCAGCCAACGGTGGCCCGCCACGTGGCCCCGACAGGCCGTGCACCGCGCACGGTGCGCCGTGCACCGCGCACGTCGCCGGCTGACCCGGGTCGTACGGCCACCTGCCCCGGTCACCGTCTCCCAATCTTGCGTGGACCGAGCGCACCACACCGAACCAATAACCACCTGCCACGTGTCCACCCGGTTCACCGTGCACCCGGGCCCAAATTCCGTGGACCGCGCCTGCTGCGCCGGCCAACCAGAAAGCGCCACGTGGCCCGCTCCCGGTGCACGCCCTCCGCGGTGGACCGCGCCCCTGCCCGCGCCCTCAGCGCCTGCCCGCGGCCGCTGGTCGCCTGCCCGCCGCCCTCCGCCGCCTTCCGCCGCTGCCCGCCGCCGCCGGCCGCCGCCAACGATCGCCGGAGACACTGTTCCGGCGTGAACAGTAACCGCCAACCCAAAAACATCATGTAAATAGCCCATCTTGACCGTTTTCGCGCGCTGATTCCAAATCCGGCGTCCGTTTTGCCAAATTCCAATCCTAAAATTTGCCGGAGGCTCCCGGAAGGGTATTTTCAATCCGAATTTCACGCCGAGTCCAAATTTGATATCCGATTTGCGCGAAAACACTTCTAAACATCCGACGGGGCCAGCCGGTTACCCAAGTGATCCAATAAAGCTCGAGGTTCAACACTTGTAACCAATCAGGCACAACCACTTCCCGAAACATAGTACAGGCTCCCCCGAAGTCCCCAATGACTCTACCACAGCTCTGCAGAGATCCAGATCATCACAGCTGTCTCCGCTCGAACAGAAGCCGGAACAGCTACCTCGGAGAAACCTGTCACCACAGCGGGTGTGAGACCTACACCGTCACGTAGTTCTCAGTAGGTATCGCCACCAAGCCCGACGGTCAGCCCACTAAGTCTACTAGAGGGATAAGATAACATGAAAACTAAAATAAGGTAAAGATAAGCTGGAAAGAAATCTACAGCTATCATGCCTTTATCTACAATGCTCAAAGGGTGATACAGATGAAAATGATGCATTGACTATAACCCAATATACTCAATCAACCCAATCACAGTGTCACGTCCCGCGGTCGAAACTGCGACCCGGCCACGCCAACAGATCCGCCGCCTGCACGGGGCTGTCCGCACAGACGAAGCGACTAACTAGCAAGTAAGATCTATAGCTACACAATATCAGAGCTGAAAAGAATATCTCAGATTTCCTTTTCCTCCCCCTTTCATTAGATGTAATATTTTCAAATATGATTAATTTTTAAAAAATATGAACAAATTTTGTAGGATTATGTCAGATTTTATTTTCCTCATTTTGTAATATTATGTCACATTTGGTATAATTGTTCATCTAATTTTCTGTCTCTAAAGTTACTATAGATACTGATGTATATAATTGATTTCCAGATATGATTAATTTTACTAGTTTTTGTAAGATTATGTTACATGTCATCTTTTCCTCTCTATAACATTACTATAAATAAATATAAATACTCATAATGTTTATAAATATTGATTTGATTTGATTTGATTTGATGTGATATTTTTATATATAGTGAATTTTCAAAAAATTTGAACAGATTTTATAAAATTATGAAAAATTTACTATCATAGTTACTCTCTTTCTCTCTAAGTGATTTGATGTGATATTTTTCAGATATGGTGAATTTTCAAAGTGCTTCTCTCTTTCGCTCTCCTTAAGATTTCAAGAAAAAAAATTTAACAGATTTTGTAAGATTATGTCGGATTTTTTTATGACAATTTAAATATTTTTATCCAATAAATTACATTTCCTCGAATTTTAAATTTAAAATATCAATGTTTTCAAATTTAAATTTATATTTAATATATGAAAATTTTAAGTTGAGATTTAACAATGAAAATTTTTATTATAATTGAGATATATTTGCTGTGATGTATTATTTTCATATATGGTTAAATTTCAAAAAAAAAAAAATAGTAGATTATATAGTTATTTATTTATTTATTTATTTTACATATAACTTGATATTGTCATATATGGTTAATTTCTAAAAATTTTCAACATATAATTTATTTAACATATAATCTGATATTTTCAGATATGGTAAACTTTTAAAATTTTTCAAGAAAAAATAATATAACCGATTTTGTAAGATTATCGCAGATTTTTTCATATGATATTTTTAGATATGGTTAATTTTTAAAATTAAATTTTCCAATATATATATATATATATATATATATATATATATATATATATAGAGAGAGAGAGAGAGAGAGAGAGAGAGAGAGAGAGAGAGAGAGAGAGAGTCCGGTTGGAATACTATCGATAGCACCAAGCAATTGGTGCTATCAAATTTTTAACCCTTGGATGTGGGATTATAGTGGCCTCCTAAGATTTTTAATATTCAACCAACCACCTACTAAATCCTAGATGACCACTATCATCCTAACCGCACATCTACTAAATCCTATGGGACCACTATCATCCTAACCGCACATCTCTTAATCCAAGGGCTAAAAACTTGGTATCACCGATGACTTGGTGCTATCGATAGTATTCCAGCCTAATTCTATATATATATATATATATATATTGAAAATTTTGAAAGATTAATCCTATCTGAAAATATTATATAAAAATTTTGTAAGATTTTATAAAATTATGGCAGATTTTTTGATATGATATTTTTAGATAGGGTTAATCTTTCAAATTTTTCAATATATAGTCCGGCTAGAATACTATCGATAGCACCAAACAATTAGTGCTATCAAGTTTTCAGCCGTTGGATGAAAAGATATGAGATTGGGATTATAGTGGTTCTCTAAAATTTTTACTATTCAACCTACCACCTAGTAAATCCTACGGGACCACTATAATTCCAATCCTATGGCTAAAATCTTGATAGCACTAATGGCTTGGTGCTATGATAGTATTCTAGCATATATATATATATATATATATATATATATATATATATATATATATATATATATATATATATATATATATTAGTTAAATATTTTTATACCGTAAATGACATGTTACATGCAAGTTTCAAAATTTAAATTTTAACTTTAAAATTTTAAATTCAAAATACTAATGTGTTAAAATTTTAATTTAAAATTAATATATTAAAACTTTAGTTAAGATTTAAAAATAAAAATTTTTATTATAATTAATATATATTTGATGTGATGTACTATATTTTCAGATATAGATAAATTTCTAAAAAATTTAGCAGATTTTTCCAGATTATATTATATTTTTTTTTACTCTTTTTATCATTAGAGATGTGATATTTTTATATATCGTTAATTTTTAAAAAATATTAACAGATTTTGTAGGATTATACCAGATTTTCTTTTCATCATTTTTTAATATTATGTCATATTTTTGTATAATTACTCATCTCTTTTTCTATCTCTAGAATTATTATAGATGTCTAAGATTACTACAAATAAATACTCATGATGTCTATAAATATTGATTTGATTTGAAATTAAATTTATATATATATATACTTAAATATTTTTATTCATCAAATTAAATTTAAGTTTCAAAATTTAAATTTTAACTTCCAAAATTTAAATTTCAAATACCAATGTGTTAAAATCACTTATTTACTATCATACCAATGTGTTAAAATTTTTAAAAATTAATTATTTTTAAAAATATTATAACAATCAAATCAAATCATGTTAATTAACAATATCAATATTGTTTGGTACTACATGTTAATTTTGTCTTTATTCAAAATTTTATTGGAGGTTTTTCAAAAAAACTTAAGGCTTCGATTGGTTCGTGTATTAGAGAAAATTAGTAGTATCAGAGATAAATATAAATTTAGGAACAAGTTAGGTATAATGTGAATTTTATTTGGTTGGGTATTATATTAGTACCACGTATAAGAAAAATAGTGCTGGGTAGTCTTTGAAGAATAAGAGGAATAGATAGTGGACTTTTGTGTTAAAAGACTAAAATATTCTTTCCTTTTTAGTTTTTTTTTCAAAATTAAAATTTTAAAATTTATTCAAATTTTAATATTTACTAATTTTAATTTTTATAAAAATTTTAAATAGGAGCAAAAAAAAAAAAATTAATTTTAAAATTTTAAATAGGAGTAAAAATTTTAATTTTTAAATTTATATAAATTTTAAAAAAATTATAAAGAAATTGTATAACTTTTAAAATTTTAAATTAATATTTTTTTTAAAAAAAATAGATTTATTAAAATATAAAATTAAAAAAATTAAAATTTATAAAATTAAAAATTTAAATTTAAATATCTTTTAAAATTTAAAAAATTCTAATGAAAAAAAAATCAAAAGAAATTAAAAAAAAAAAAAAAAAAAAAAAAAAAACAAAGTGGGAAGGAATTATTCTGGATTGTTCGGGGGTATTCCCTTTTTACCCAAACCAAGCACTGGCTAAAAGTTTTGAATAGGGGAGAATCAAAAGCTCCTCAATATCATTTGACTTACTGGATGGCAGTGTAGGATGTATATCCTGTATACATGTAGCAATGCTCAAGAATCCAATGGAAAATAAATAAATAAATAAATAATACCCGAGTAATTTGTAGCCCATTCAACACATCGTGTGTAGTATACAATGTAGCGGCTCTTCCACGGTCAACCACTCCACACTCGTCCAATCGCTTCCTCTAAAACCAAGAAACATTTTTTTTTTTTTTTGCAAGGGGCTCGATCGATCGGCATCTCAGCCCACACATGTACACCACGATGTCTCCTTCCTCTTCTTCCTTGGTCGTCTTTTTCTTCTTCTTATCCATATCCATGATCATGACCGCGACCCCACTCTCCTTCTCCTTCAACTTCTCCGACGCGTCCGCCGACAACGTCCCCCCGGACTCGATCGCCTTCCAAGGCGACGCCTTCTTCGACCACTCCATCCACCTGACCAAAGACGGCCTCGTCGGCCCCATCACCTTCAGCTCCGGCCGCGCCGTCTTCCGCCTGCCCGTCCCGCTCTACCACCCCCGCTCCCGCCGGCTGGCCGACTTCACGACCCGCTTCTCTTTCGTCGTGCAGTCTGCCGACCCCCTCAAATTCGGCGACGGCCTCGCCTTCTTCCTCTCCCCCTTCCCCTCCCTCCTCCCCAACCACTCCGCCGGCGGATTCCTCGGCCTCTTCGATGCCGAAGCCACCGCCGACCAACTCGTCGCCGTCGAGTTCGACACTTACCAGAACGAGTGGGACCCCAGCGCCGACCACGTCGGCGTCGACGTGAATTCGATCCGCTCGGCCGCCGCGGTCACGTGGGGCAGCAGCATGAAGGACGGCCGCGTCGCGAATGCGTGGATCGGCTACGACGGCGCCGCGCAGAACCTCACCGTGTTCTTGACCTACGACGACAGCCCCGTCTTCGACGGCAGCGCCTGCACCCTCTCCTTCGTCGTCGACCTCCGCCAGTACCTCCCCCATCAAGTCGCCGTCGGCTTCTCCGCCGCCTCCGGCAGCAACGCCGTCGTCGAGCTGCATCAGATACTCTACTGGGAATTCACCTCCACTCTCGATCCCGACAACACGGTCGTTATCGAGATCGCGATCGCGATCGCGGCGGGATTCGCAGTTCTGATCTCCATCCTCGGCTTGGTCTTGTTCCTTCGCCGGAGGAGGAAGAACGCGAAAAGGCGAAAGAAGAGGCGGAGGAGGATGATACCATGGCCTACGATGAGCTCGCCGGAGAGTTTGAGATCGGCAGCGGACCGAGGAGGTTCCGGTACGCCGAATTGGCCGCCGCGACGGATAACTTTGCGGAGGATCGGAAGCTCGGGCAGGGCGGATTCGGGGCAGTGTATAGAGGATTCTTAAGAAGCTCGAAACAGGAGGTCGCGGTAAAGAGAATGGCGAAGGGATCGTCGCAGGGGAGGAAGGAGTATGTCGCCGAGGTGAAGATCATAAGCCGGCTGCGGCACCGCAACCTCGTCCAGCTCGTCGGCTGGTGCCACGACCACGACGGTGACTTTCTGCTCGTCTACGAGCTCGTGCCGAACGGCAGTCTCGACCTTCATCTCTATCGATCAGAGCTATTACTGCCGTGGCAGGCGCGGTACAAGATCGCGGTCGGCCTGGCCTCCGCGATCCTGTACCTGCACGAGGAGTGCGAGCAGTGTGTTGTGCACAGAGACGTCAAGCCGAGCAACGTCATGCTCGATTCTGCGTTCAATGCGAAGCTCGGCGATTTCGGGATGGCGAGGCTCGTCGATCACGACGACGGCGCGCAAACCACGGTCCTCGCGGGGACCATGGGGTACTTGGCTCCGGAATGTGTAACCACCGGAAAAGCGAGCAAGGAGTCTGACGTCTACAGCTACGGAATCGTGGCGCTGGAAATCGCGTGCGGGCGGCGGCCCCTGGAGCCGAAGGAGGAGCCGGGTAGGGCGCGGTTGCTCCCCTGGGCGTGGGAGATGCACGGAAGAGAGGCAATTCAGGAAGCAGCTGATGAGAGGCTGAACAAAGTGTTTGACGGAGCGGAATTGGAACGGCTGGTGGCAGTCGGGTTATGGTGCGCCCATCCAGACTGGACGCTGCGGCCGTCTATTCGGCAGGCGGTCGCCGTTCTAAAATTCGAATCCCCGCCGCCAGTTCTCCCGCCGAAGATGCCCGTGCCGGTCTATTTCGCGCCGCCAATGGCTGATCAGGGCTTAACGGGAGACGCTTCGAGTTTTGCTGATGCAGGGAATAGTGGTTATGGAGCAACATCCTCATTATCAGATAGATTCGATCTAGAGCCATAACAGGAAGTGTGATTTTGATTTGTTTTTGGAGATTGTTTTGTAGTTGAGGATCTATTATTTTACTGCCGCAACCTCTTTGCCCTTGTTTTGTTAACAAATCTGAGATTTTCTTTCTAATACAGTATTTTTTTTTGTGAAAGAAATGTTATCACTTCATAAAAAACCTGCTTCAGAAAAATTTGAAATTTTGTAGTAGTGCAGCTTAAATTTCTAAGTTAATTAGAAATTTGATGACTTAATCAGCTTTTAAACAAATGTTAACTTACTTTGATCAAATATTTTACTATTACCTGCCGGTTGCACACAATCATTATAAAATTTTATTTTCCATAGTTTTAATTAGTTTATGGAGACTGTTTTGTAGTTAAGGTTTTGTATTAAGAATATGATGATTATAAAATTAAATTTAAATATATCTTGATCGCAATACCTAAACGTGATGAAGTAGGATCAAATCAAATCACTTGCTCCAACGGATCAAATGCAAAATCACAAGATGAAAATTGCACTAACTTCCACAACCCAAATGTCAAAATCCTCCAAAATAAGAGAGTAGTATCTTTCTCATTGATCAAAAAGAAATTAAGGAAAATTTTTCTCTTTTCTTCTCAGTTAATAACTGCACGTAGTGATGGTGGTTTCTTAACCAAATAATAAAAACCACCTCTTAATGGGTCGGATCGGATTTGCTCATCATGGGCGACCTGAAACCCAATTAGAAAACCAACATCTCCCACTCCCCCGTGATGGGTAAACCATTTCCATTATCTTGGTGATTTTTATACTGACAAATGGGTCGTGCAATCCACGAACCTACTCATAAGCGTATTCATGCACCTGTTAGAGATACATAATAGCTGTGAAAACCAAAGACAATATATATTACTCTTACTCATATTATGACTCGCTATGCCCTAGACAAATTTAGTTATGTCAAATTAAGTGTACCTAATCCCTCAAATGGTTTCACTTAATTTTTCTTTTCTCACTATGTATTCACAATTATGTTCGAATTTTTCTACAAAAACAACATAACTGGTCGACCGGTGAATACATAGGACAGACATAATCTGAATTGTCTTCCTTTTGCTCTCATACTTATCAGGTTTAGACCAACCGATTTCCTAGACATGCCCCATAAGGCTAATTATTTTATCGACGCTGAAAAACATGCTAAAGTAGCGAACATTGATCTATTACATCAAAATATAGACATAAGTTACTAAGGGCATTAAAGAGACCATTTTATATTCTAGGTCTCAAGGAACTCACACCTATGAGAATGCAGGGATTCTTTTAATTTAATCTCATTTTCCACATAGTCGCTTTTACACACGCGGTATGAAACGCGTGCTACGGTGCAATTTCTTCTCTAATGAGCGTATGTCAAATAAAATCATACACACCGTACAGATCTTAGTCAAATACTTCTTTGTATCAAACTCGAGTTCTCTATGCAACAATTCTATCATATTGTCAATCAGAGATCTCACATCTGGTAACTCAGGCTAATATGATTGTGGGTTCATCATGTTCGGCCCAAAAAATACAAACAATTCAAGTATGGACCTCATCTTGGCTTTCGTCAAGGCGACATATGTATATATACACTCTTAAACTCTCTCATAATATGTCTCTGGTTTCATAGAAAAATAATATACATTCGTCTCATCTCAGCACACCATCTTAATGTTTGAGGCAGTCGCTCGTGTGAGGGAGCCGACTTCAGCCTGATGACATACCTTTTAGATATCACATATTTTATGCTAGTATCAATGTATACTCCTCACATAGAAAATAGAATAGAGTATAAATTTCATTAATACAATGTACTAACACAAAACTGTATGATCAGTCTTTTAAAAGTGTAGTACATTATATTCTACGCAATCCTAGTGATTCAACATGTGATCTAAACACATCTCTTGTCAAAGGTTTTGTGAATGGATCAGCAACGATTAGATGTGTAGATATGTTGTGATGATCCGGATCTCCGCAGAGCTTTTGCAGTGTGATCAGCGACTTCTGGAGCCTTATTCGGTGAGATGGAGGTGCTTGTGCGCAAATCGGGCCTCAAGGTTGGACCCAGCACGAAATTTAGATTAAGTTTACCTGTTCGGATGCCTTCGACAAATTTTAGAAGTGGAATTTGACAAAACGGACATCGAATTTGGACTCGGCGTGCGAAAACGATGAAAATGGACTATTTACTTGTATTTTTCGGAGCCCGGATGTCAAAACACGGATTTTGAGGCTTGGTGTACTGTTCCGGCGGCCGGGGGTAGCGCCGGCGACCACGGGCAGGCGCCGGAGCGTGGCGGCGCCGCCGCGGGCAGGCGCGGGCAACAGTGCGGGTTGGGGGGCCCACGGGGCTTAGGCGTGCACCGGGCGCAACCAACGCGGAGGCTGCCACGTGGCGAGCTCCCATTGGCTGGGCGGTGACGCGGGAGTCGAGGCGCCAATCTCGCCGGGCGCGGCGCACGGTGGACCGCTCCAGCACGCGTGGCGCGCGCCCATTGGCGGGCGCAGCGACCCAGCAGTCCCAGCGTGGACCGCGGCCCGTGCGCCTCGCCATGAACCCCGCTGCCACGCGTCGCACCGTGATTCGCGGGGGCGCGTGCGCTGGGCGCGCGGGGCGCGGAGAAGGCCACGTGGCGCGCCCAGGGGATTCCGGGCGCGCACAGTAGCGGGCCAGGGGCCGGATTCCGGCGCCCGAATCCGGATCCCCTTGTGTGGACTTTGGGCTATAAATAGCCCTTTTTGTTGTTCTTTGGGCCTTTTCTCGAGCTCCTTTTGGGTTGAGGCCTTAAGGAAGGTTGTTTCTCACCTTGTCCTCTTCTTCTTGATGGATTCCCAGAATTTTTGGAGGCCGCGGCATCGGCGATTTTTTGCGACGCGGCGCACTTCGACGCTCCTTCGATTGTGGCTTCTATCATCGCATTTCAGTCCGCGAGGCCCTCTGGATCACTCCAATGGATTTTTGGGCCGATTTTTGTGGCAGCGCGTTCACGAGAGGTACGCCTTCGATTTCCGTGTTGATTACTTCTCTCCGTTTCGAGTTTTTGGTGGTGTTCCCAAGGTACCTTTTGACCCCTTGTACTGCTGCGATGTTTAGGACAGCGGTGGAGTATTGTTGGAATTTCTCGGCATACGGGCATCGGATCAGGGCGTGTGAGGACTCGATCGGCATCTACGCTTCAAGAGGAACGCGACCGTATTTTTATCGGAATTTTCGGAGGACTCTTCGAAGGTGATATTTAAGCTTCTTCGTGACTGATTCCCGCAGATTTGTGAGTTGTGGATTGATTGGCTTACCGCGATGTTTTATTTGTATCTTGGCCTTTAGGTGTCGGAACGAGGAGTATAAATACTTGATTTGCATCTACTCGTCGCGAGGATCGCAGTCGTGATTTTTCTGGATTTTTCGGAGGACTGCACGCAGGTGAAAATACCCTTTTCTGTGCTGGTTTGTAAAAACAGCAAGTGCTGTTTTTGGGTTGTGTTTGTAGTGTCGTTTGATTGTTGGCTGTGATGTTGGTTGGAGCAGAGGCTTGTGCGACCGAGTACCGAGGGTGCGGTTTCGGCGGATTTTGATAGCGTGGCTACGCACTTCACCAACTTCGGCTTTGCCTGCGGAAAGCGCTTCAGGTGGGTTACTTCGTCTCCAGAACCGGTGAACGGTTCTCTAATTCTATTTGATAAAATGCATGCATGTTTAGTGTACCAATGTTTGGTTGAGGGGTAAGCTTAGAAATGGTATTGTATGGGAAATTGCAAGATAAATATTCATGTTAGGTTTTATGAGAACTTGCAAGATTTGGATATTCATGATTATGATTAATGAAAGCTTACCCTAGGGAAGTGTTACCCTATGTGATTGATAGCATGCATAATTAATGTACAACAATAGGATTGAGATGTAAGCATGAGAATGGCCTAAATCATGTGGATTGATATACTATTGTAGTGATGTATTAGCATGCCATGTTAGCACATAGCCTTTCATGAGGATTGATTATTCCAGGGGACATGATGATATATCTATGTGCGGGTACTACTCTGAGGAGTTATTATGGATCATGGATTATGAACAGGTGTAGTTCATTAGTGATTTTGGCATGTTGGTTATACCTATGTGGAGCCACTAGTTGATATACTCTATTTCATCTATCTTCCTTGAGGACACTTGCATGCTTGTATGGACATCTAGATAGGTCATTTTTTACTGCTACACTATCATGTTGGGACTTTACTTAGGAGAAACCATGTTTGTTTCTTTTCTCCTTTTTAGTCAGACATATGATACATGTTGCTCGGGTTCGAGCAGGGGTTTGGGTTAGTGTCGTCGAGACTTTGAGTCTGGGACAGGTTGGACTTGATTGTGGGTTGTGGGATGTTCCGGCAACCGCGGATATTGGGCGGTTGACCGGGTGTTGGTTGTTGTACCAGATTGTGGACTTGTGGGGTATTGCGGTGACCGCGAGCATTGGGCGGTTGACCGGATATTTACTTGTGCATCAGATTGGGGATGGGGTTTTCTTTAGTGGATGGATTTTCCCACTTCGATCAGAGTCGTGATCCAGTCCTGCTATATCGTGATACTTGTGTCAGAGATACTTTACTCGTGTGGGTCGCTCCCCTCGAGTGCCACTCCGAAGGTAGGCCTTTGACCGAGCCATGTGTGCTGGTCTATTACTTATTTTGGGATGCGAGCCATGTGTGCCGATCCCGCGGATTCGAGCCATGTGTGACGATCCCGCTACTGAGTTCTTGAGTTCGACAGCAGAGCAGGCAGTGCCAGTTTTACTGGTCCATTGATTGGGTTTATTCAGGTAGATGCTTTTATTGTTGCACTCGTGCCTGGGGGCTGAGTGGAGTCTGATAGCTGAGTTTAGACCAGTGCTAGTGTTGTTGGGAGCCGTTTGGGTTGACGGTGGTCCCGTGTCGTTGAGAGTACTTCGACTGTTGTGCGAGATGCTTGAGGATCTTGAGTCTATCTGTTCTAAGAGATAGCGTGGATTTCGACTATAGCCTGCATGTGCCACCTTTCGATAGCGAGTTAGTCCGATTGGACACCCTACGTTGATATACTAGGGAGGCGCAGGCTTCACTGGGCCAGATGTGGCAATCAGCTCGATTGGGTCGATTGAGCACCTCGTGTGCGAGGGTTTGCATATCTTTCATCGGTTTTTCCCATTGAGCATTTAGATAGATGCATGGTAGCTGTTGAGTATCTCCAACTTTTCTTTTCAGTCTTTACTGCATCGTTATCTTATGCCTCTAGTAGACTTGGTGGGCAGACCGTTGGGCCTGGTGGCGGTACCCACTGAGAATTACGTGTTGGTGTAGTTCTCACACCCATTGGGGGGTTTTCCCCTTCTTTTTCTTTCCTCTCCTTTGTTTTGCAGAGTCATTGCGGGAGTTCCTGATTCTGCTTTTGCTGGTCGAGGCGAGGGAGTCACGAGCTAGATCCCTACCTGTCTTTGGAGAGTAGCTGTACCCCCACATTGAATATTTGTAGTACAGCCAGTGGACTAGTTTTATTTCCACTTTTGAGAGACTATTGTATTGTGAGGATCTGACTTGTACTCAGAGCCTGTACACTGATATATTATTTCAGTTTACCTCCCTGTTGAGTTCTGGGTTATTGTATCAGAGGATTTTGTATATGATCATTTTGGGAGATGGATATTGTATTATTATTTTCAGTTGTTCACAGATGGTTGGATTTTAGTTTTACAGCAGTTTTCTTTATAGCTCTGATATCTGTTTAGTTCTAGTACCTTTTCTTGCAGGTTGGGAGCTTCGCCTATGCGGGGTTTTTGTATAGGCGGCGGATCTGTTGGCGAGCCCGGGTCGCAGTTTCTACCCCGGGGCGTGACATATGTACTGTAAAACGACATCCTTTCGCGGCACAATGTCTCTTCTAAAATTATTCTTTATATCTATGTGTAGTGGCCCAAACCCCTGTGCAGCTTTTCCCATGATCCGTGGTAGTGAAACACCTATTATGGGTGTGTCGGGCCGCAGCGCGTCAAATGGACGCGTTGGACGGACTCAGTGAGGATTTAGGATCAAGACTGGCTTTCGGCTACTTTTGCCAAATTTTAGAAGTGATTTCAGGCTAAACGGAGGCCTGATTTGGATTCAGCGCGGAAAAACGCTTAAAAACGGCTATTTACTTGTATTTTTCGGAGTCCGGACGCCCAAAAAGGGACACCCGAAAGTTTTCAGTATATTTTGGTGCACGGGGGAGCCGTGGACCGGCGGAGGTGACACGTGGCAGCCTGTCATTGGCCGGCTCACGGTTCGCGGTCCAAGGAAGCTTGGCGCTAGTGCACTGAACCGGCGGGGGGACACGTGGCGGCCTGTTATTGGCCGGCGCACGCTGCGCGGTCCACAGAAAACAGGCGCTGGCGCAATGGACCTGGCGGGTGACACGTGGAAGCTCCCCATTGGCGGGCTCACGCGGCGCTGTCCACGGGGTCGAGCGGCCTGGTGCATGGACTGGGGCGCGCCACGGGGCGGCCCCGGATTCGCCAGCTCACGCACGCGCGGTGCACGCGGGGGCGCGGCGAGTGGGCGGCGTCGGCTAGCATGGCGGGCGGGGTGGCGCAGGCGTGCGCCACGTGGTGCCCCGCCATTGGCGAGCGCGACCCACCCACCGCCCCGCGTGGGACACGCGACAGCGCCCGAGCGGCTGGGCGCCGCTGTCCCGTGTTCGGGACACGCGTCGCGCCCAGGGCGTTTCGGGCGCTGATGGGCCGGGCTTCCTCAGCTCTTTCGGGCGCCCGAAATCCAGACTTGCGCCCGAAAGTTAGGTGGGCTATAAATACCCACCACCTCCTCTTTTTTCTGGTTTTTTCGAGCTTTAGAGAGAGAATGGGAGGGAGTGGCCTGATAGAAGTTGTTCCTCTCTCTGTCCTCCATCTCTCCAGGAAGTTTCAAAATTTTAGGAGTCTTCGGCATCGAGATCTCTGCGACGCGGAGCGCTTCGACGTTTCCCTTTCGCGGCCCGTTTTCATCGCTGTTCAGTCGGAGAAGTCCCCTGCGCTACCCAGGAGGAAACTTTGGACGATTTTTGCGGCAGCATGTTCCTAAGAGGTAGGCCTTCGATTTTCATGTTGGTCACTTCGCTCTGTTTTGGGTTTTTGGCATGGTTCCCGAGGCATCATTTGACCCCATTTTCTGTGACCATTTTCTGGACAGCATGAACTTGTTTATTTTCTATCTTGGCCTACGAGGATCAAAACAGGGCATATAAGTACTCGTTTTGGATCTACTCGTCGCAAGGATCATAGCCGTAATTTTTCTGGATTTTTTCGAGAACCGCACGCAGGTGAAAAATCCCCTTTTTCTGTGCTGTTTTGCAAACAGCAAATGCTGTTTTTCGGGAAAGGTCCATTAATGCCGAGTTCGAATATTTTGCATTGATTCGCGGATTCTAGGGTTGCGGGGACAGTTGTTGGACAGCTAGGAGTTCCTTTACAGTTTGGGGAGTTGCGCGTACCAGGTGGGTGGTTGTTGCATCCCTCTTTCTCGACTTGCTCACTAAGCTTACTAGAGGGTGAAATCCCTATTTTAAATCCACTAATTGATCACCTAATTGACAGTCATACTTAAATTAAAATAATTGTGAGCCTATCATGTGAGACTATTCTTGTGGATCTATCATATTGGAAATAGCACTATCATGTTAGTAATTAACTGTTATACAAAGGGATGACCATGTTGAGACATATTTAATGCTTCACTTCTATTATATATGAGGACAGTTGCGTGCTTGTATAGACATCTAGATAGGCCACTATTTATTGCTACACTATCATATTGGGACTTGACTTAGGAGAAACCATGTTTGCTCTATTTTTTTTTTTATTCAGAGGCATGATTCATGTTGCTCGGGTTCGAGCAGGGGGTCGGGATAGTGTAGTCGAGATTGTACTAGTTGTGGGATTTGTGGGGTGTTGCGGCAACCGCGGACATTGGGCGGTTGACCGGATGTTTACCTTTGCATCAGATTGGGGTTTCTTCAGTGGACGAGTTTTCCCACTTGAGCATAGTCGTGATCTAGTCCTGCTATTTCGAGTGTGACATGGTTATTTTACTCGTGTGGGTCGCTCCCCTCGAGTGCCACTCCGGAGTGAGCTATTACACCGAGCAGGTGCCGGTGAGTTAGTGGGTTCGTGATATCACTTCGGCGCTATGCGTAGGCTGGCAGGCCCGATGATGATGACAGAACAGGCAGTACCAGTTTTACTGGTCCATCGATTGGGTTTGTCTAGGCAGATACTTTTACTGATGCACTCCCTTCGTCATTCTTTCTGGCATTGCATTTAGGGGCATAGCAGTGGTAGCTTTTTTCTATCAGCAATTCTATTCTTAGCTTACCACCTTTCTTTTCCTTTTGCCTCTGGTATCCTTAATGGGTGTGTCGAAGTTTGAGGCTTTACCCACTAGGGGAGGCTACTGATTTTATAGTAGTTCTCACCCCCATTATTGTTTTCCCTTTTTTTCTCTCTTTGATTTTGCAGAGTCGTCTGCGGGAGCTGCTGGGCCATCAGCGGCAGATCGAGGTAAGGGGATCGCTGAGTAGATAGATCTCCTATGAAACTGTGAGTTGCAGCTAGACAGATATTGTACCCCTTACTCAGACCGTAGTAGTTTACTTTTATTTTGAGGTCTGGCTTTGGCCAGCTGGTTGTATCATTTTGGTGAGCTGGAAGTTTATTTTATCTTTACGCTTGTATCTTATTTCCAGTCTGAGATATTATATAGTTCTTTTTAGTTCAGCTCTGTACTATGCTCTTTTATTGTATATCCTATATCTGAGCAGGTTACCGACGCTTCGTGTACATGGGAAATTCCGTGTGCACGGCGGATCTGTTGACGAGCCCGGGTTCTGGTTTACACCCGGGGCGTGACACTATGTGCTTAATTTGTTCTTCTATGATATTTCGGATCCTTCACAAAGGCAATTGCAGCTTGATTGTCACATTGGATTTTCACAGAATTAAAGTTGTCTTTAATTTTTCCCAAACTTTGTAAAAAAAAATTCAACCAAACTGCCTCTTGTACTGCTGCTGAACATGCTATAAATTCAGCTTCCATGGTTGATAATGCAGTATAATTTTGTTTCTTACTATTCCAAGAAATGGCGCCATTGTTAAGTAAGAATACATAACCAGAAGTGGATTTGCGTTCATCCAGATCCCCTGCCCAATCTGCATCTGAATATCCCACCAAACGCAAATCTTTTTCTTGATAACACAATGAATAATCTGCAGTTCCTTTGAGACATCTGAGGATCCTTTTGACACCTTTCCAATGTTTCATGCCAGGATTTGATTGGTAACGGCTCACTAAACCCATAGCATAACATATATCTGGCCTTGTACACATAGTGGCATACATTAGACTTCCAACAGCACTAGAATAAGGAACTTTAGCCATTTCTTTTCTTTCTTCTGGAGTTTTAGGACACATATCAAGGCTTAGGCTTTCACCCTTTGCTATAGGAGTATCAATGGGATTACAATTCTGCATATTAAATCGTTCTAAAATTTTCTTAATATAAGGCTCTTGTGAAATGCCCAATAATCTCTTAGAACGATCTCTATAGATTTTCACTCTTCACGTTTAACATATACACAATGATCCTCACTGATCATATGAAAATCATAAGATATTACAGCTTTATGGAATCTCAAATACCATTGTCTGGATGATTGTTTTAGGTCATATAATGATTTTCTTAATTTACAAACTTTATTTTCTTGGCCATCAATTTCAAAACCCAAAGGTTGATCCATATAAATTTCTTCATCCAACTCACCATTGAGAAAAGCGGTTTTAACATCCATTTAATGTAACTTCAAATCTAAATGAGTTACTATGGCAAGAATTAGACGTATAGAGGTAAAACGTACTACTGGTGAAAATGTTTCCTCATAATCAATACCCTCCAGTTGAGTATAGCCTTTCGCCACTAGGCGAACCTTATACCTTTCAATTGATCCATCTGCCTTGCGCTTTATTTTGAGAACCCATTTGTTCCCTATAGTCTTGCGCCCTGATGGCAGATCAACCAAGTCCCAGACATGGTTAGATTTCATTGACTCCAATTCTTCTTCCATTGTAATTCTCCACTGTTCCTTTTCTGGACAGGATAAAGCCTCTTTTACATTCTTAGGCTCGGCTTCATCATGTGAAGCCACCATGAAGGCTTCACCCTTAATCTCAAATCGTCGTCGGGGAATGATTTGACGATTACTTCTTCGTAATTTTGAAGCATGTGGATCACTTTCACTCCCACTCGGTTCAAGTGTGTCGTCACCAATGAAGTTTTCAATTTCATATAATTGAAATTCTTTGTCAATTTCACCTTTGCTGGGAAATTCGTCCTCTATGAATGTGGCATCACGTGATTCTATTTCAGTTAAACCTCCCTCAGGATGTTCACCTAAGAACACATAATCTTTTGATTGTTCTGAGTATCTTATGAAGATACATTTCTTTCCTCTAGGACCTAGTTTTTCATACTTGTGGGAAGAATCATGAACATAAGCTGCCTAACCCCATGGTCACAAATAAGTTAAATCAGGTTTTCTACCTGTCCATGACTCGTAGGGAGTAGATGCAACTGATTTAGAAGGACACGATTTAACATATAAGTTGCTGCTAATAAAGCATCTCCCCAAAATGAAATAGAAAGGTTTGCTTGTGTCATCATGGATCTAACCATTTCTAATAAGGTCCTATTTCTTCTCTCTGCAACACCATTTTGTTGCGGAGTTCCAGGAATGGTCAGTTGCCTTTCAATGCCCTTTTCATTACACAATTCTTTGAACTGTTCAGATAGATATTCTCTTCCCCTATCAGTTCTTAAGGTTTTAATCCTTCTATCTAGCTGATTCTCTACAAGATTAACATAACGCTTGAAGCAATCCAATGCTTCTGACTTGTGAGCAATCAGATAGACGTAACTAAAACGGGTGAAGTCTTCTATAAAAGTAATGAAATATGATGCCCCATGTCTCGCTCTAACATTCATTGGACCACATATATCAGAATGAATTAATTGCAATGGATATTCAGCTCTTATTCCTTTACCAAATAGTTTTCTAGTTGTTTTTCCAGCTAGACAGTGTTCACATCTAGGCAAATCAATTGCAGTGAGTGAACCTAGTAGGCCATGTTTAGCAAGCCTATTCATCCTTTCTTGACCAATATGTCCTAGTCTAGTATGCCAAATATTTGTATTCACATTCGTATTGCTACTCGAAGCAGTTGAAGAAAAACAACTACCAACATAATTACATATTTTATGTTCACAATCCAATACAAAGAAACCATTTAATAAGTAGCCAGTGTCATAATAAGCAAAGTCTATGTCCACACGACTATTGCAAAAATTTAAACCATAACCTAAACCTAAAAGAACAGATACAGAGACCAAGTTTCGTCGAATCTCTGGAGCATGTAGGACATCATGTAGGAGTAAGGTTTGGCCACCACACAACACTAACTTGCACGTGCATATTCCTTTTACGTCAACTTTTGCATTGTTCCCTACAAATATCCAATTAGTCCCAGCTTGAACTCGACAATATTCTACAAATGCACCTCGGTCTCCTGCTACATTATCTGTGGCTCTTGAGTCTACAATCCACAAAGGATAAGAATCAGTGAGCAACACTGTACTTGAAACACAAATAGTATTAAGAAAAATAGAATGAAATGCTACATTTTTCTGCTCGGTACACTCACGAGCAAAGTAACCCAACTTACCACAGTTATAGCACTTCATCTCACTCTTATCTTTCTTTTTCTTCCAAAACCGTTTGCCTTTCGGATTTCCTTTGAACTTGTTCTTTTTAGGTCCCTGCCTAGTCTCCACTCCCTTCCTCTTTCTATTTTTAAATTTCTTGTATCTAGAGCCCAAAGCTCTTTGTGAACTGGATTCAGTCATATAAGCATGTGTGGACCTCTTGCAGCCCCAAGACGCTCATCTTCTAATTCCACATGGCGAGCCACATCAACAAAAGTTTAGATGCCGTCGTTATGAGTTAAGTTAACTTTCATGTGCTCCCAACTATTAGGAAGAGAGTGGATTACTGCTTGAACTTGCTGCTCATCAATGAGGGTGTGTCCTGCAAACTTCAGTTCCCTTATCATATTAGACATCTCTCATAGATATTGTTTAATAGTATGATTAGGGTGCTTCTTATAAGTATCAAATTTGATGGTCAACTGTCTCAATTTGATTACAGTTATACCCCCAAATTTCTCCTTTAGATGAACCCACATTGCATGAGTAATAGGAAGTAGCTCGCACTCACCAATGAGATCATCAACCATTGAACTTATCAGAATTCCACGAGCAGAGGAATCCTTTGCTTTCCAAGCACGATAAGCTTCTTGATCTCTTCTACGCTGAGCAGTGTTTCCTTCACCATGGTCAATCATAGTATGGTGAATAATTTCTAATGCTTCTTGTTCCTCAAGAACATATTGAATCTTAGTTTGCTAGATATTGTAATTATCACCATCCAATTTCTCACCCTTATTGAGATCTGTTATGATATTCTTTGATGCCATGATATTTCAAAGCTACATAGAGACATTGCATAAATTAAAAAAGTAGCACTTACAAAATTATCTAAAACATATATTTCATTTTATACTCTTTAATGTACTAAGCTAATCATGATATAATATAAGAAATAGAATTGAAAGTTCACTATGTTCCCAATCATCTTCTATATTCAAATGTTATATCATCATAAACTTAATATTCACAGTACAAAGAAAAAAGTTCTAGATAACAAAGTTCTAGATTTCTCCAAATCTAAGAACTCCCACTCAACTAAGCATTTATAAAAAAATAAAGTACTATCAGCATCATTCATGAAAGGAAGTTATATCATACTATTTATAACTTTGAATATTAAACGAAATGCTTTCATATTCATTAACAAAAGAAAACACTACACATGCTTCAACTACTTATTGTTGATTAAAATACATAACAACAACATGAAATAAAATAAAATATCATTCATAAGTACAAATACAATTTCGAACTAACTCAACTTTTACCGTTAAACACTCTACACCATGGTTCGGGAACAACATCATATGATACTCGTTCCATAATATCAAGTGCTGCCTTTTATAAGAATGAGCCTCCATTAGATCTTCCAAGAGCAGTGCACCCACTATTTCGAAGATTAGGAGCTATAGCCAAAATATTTGTCCTTCTTATAGCACTTATAATATAATGACGATTATAAATATCCTTGAATTTCAATACCAGAGCACCATAGGATACCAGGAAATTATATTTATTTTTAAATATATTCCACCAAGTTTTAGCCCAATAATCTGGAATTGAATTTCTCAATGCAAGTGCTCTCTGAAAATCTTGAATAACATAATCATCACTTTCAAGCACTTCGAACAAATTGTCTAAAATCGATAAATGTTGTTCCATAAAGTATGACGAATTCATCTTATAAGTCATGATGGGGCGTAATAATATGTCCCCATATCTCCACCCTTAAAACTCTCTTAGTCCGAATAGTATATGTCATATCTAACCAAAATTTAACATTCATTAGCATATGAAAATTTTGAATGTAAATATTTTGTCTATAATATTATGGTATCAATCAATACATATAATGATGTTAATCAATTCAAATAAAAATAATTTATAATTTGCTAAAGTTATGCATGAGTTTAAAATGATCAAAATATTATGAAATAGTTCATAAATAAATAAAAAAATAAAAATCGCTATATGCAGAAATTGAACCCTCGACCAAGAGGTATGAAGGACTTAGCCCGTTAAGACTAGCTAACAAGTCAAAAATCAAGTTTAAAAATATTTGCCAAGTTTAATATACATCAATTAATACTGGCCGTACTATAATATTACAGTCCAATAACCCGTTTATTATTGAATTTGGGCTCAGAAAAGGGATCCAATAGTGGATTATTACGAACCCATTAAGTCCGAGTTCAATTTATCGTACTTCTTTCTTCCGAAAGAAAAAAACAGAACAATTTTTAGATTAACAATTTTCTATCATAAGGTTGACAGAAATAAATCATGCATACAATTTCAAGAGAAACTATTACATACAAATTTCTCATGTAAAAAAAAAATATTCACAATAATTTTCATCACAAAAAAAAAAATTCAAAGTCAAGGATATGGTTTAAACCTATGCTCTAATGCCAATGATGATTATAAAATTAAATTTAAACATACCTTAATCGCAATACCTAAAACGTGATGAAATAGGATCAAATCAAATCACTTGCTCCAACGGATCAAATGCAAAATCACAAGATAAAAATTACACTAGCTTTCGCAACCCAAATGTCAAAATCCTCCAAAACAAGAGAGTAATATCTTTCTCATTGATCAAAAAGAAATTAAGGAAAAACTTTCTCTTTTCTTTTCAGTTAATAACTGCACGTAGTGGAGGTGGTTTCTTAACCGAATAATAGAAACCGCATCTTAATGGAGCGGGTCGGATTTGCCCATCATGGGCGACCCGAAACCCAATTAGAAAACCAACATAATATACTACATGTAATTGTAGTAATTGTAGATTGATTCCTGTATAGAAAATACTTCTTAAACTAAATGACAAGGCCACAAGTATCTCAAAGGTTATAATCTGGGATATTTTTGTCTCCAGTCTGATACTGTTTTTCTGGGTAAATATGTAGTGAAGTTCCCTCACAGGTCATTTTCAAGTAGGTGTTTTTGTCTTAATAACATCTGACAGTGTTGTATTTTAGGATATTGTTTGCTTACTAAATATTCTTTAGTTTTTTGATTAATCAGCTCACTAAAATTTATAAACTCTGTCACACTCTTTAAGTTAAAAAGTTCACTGCCACTAGATATTACATTGAACATGCATATTATAGGTCATGCATCTTCGTTCCAGATGCTTTTTGTTAGGACTAATTCTAAGTCATTACATATTAAGTCAATTTTTTAGGATAATATGACATCAAAGTTAGTTCTAAATTCCATCAACTTTTAAGAGATCTTGAGCTTGATCTCTTACATAGTATGATTCATCTGATATTCTTCATACATATAAGCAGGAGTGTTAAGACTAATTCTGACTATTTTCTATTAAATCAACTTTTGGATAATACTTTGATCACCATTAGGGGTGTCAACGAGTCGAACACGAGCGAGCTGGGGTCGGATCGTATTCGGCTCGTTTAATAAACGAGCCGAACATGGCTCGTTTAAATATCGAGCTGAAAAATTTGGCTCGTGTTCGGCTCGTTTATTAACGAGCCGAACACGAGCTGGCTCGCGAACAATAAGTTTAATTTTCATTCATACTATTAGGTGTAAAGTTTAAAAAAAAATTAAAAAATTAAAATTTTAATTTAATAATTAAAATTCACAAAAAATTGATGGCCTAAAATCTAAATAGTAATATATCACTACAATAAAATTAGATTATAGGGACACATGTTTGTGACACTTTTGTATAAGTGTCCTATCTATATTCCATCTATATCCAAAATTAGGTTATAGGGACATATTTTTGGGACACATTACAAAAATATGTTACTATACACCCTAGCGACGACACATATAGCAACACTTACAATAAGTGTTGGTATTTTTGTCAGCGACACTTTTTTTAGATTTTAGAAACACTTAAAAGTGTCGCTATAGCCTAATTTTATTGTAGTGTATATATATATATATATATATATATATATATATATATATATATATATATATATATATATATATTCGAGCCGTTATCAATCCAAATACGAGCGAGCTGACCCAGCTCGTGTTCGGCTCGTTTATTAAACGAGCTGAAAAAATCGGCTTGTGTTCGGCTCGTTTACTAAACGAGCGATTCGATCTCGAGCTCATTTCGAGTCGAACACGAGCTCGCTCACGAACAGCGAGCTGGATTACCACCCCTAATCACTATTGGTCCGACATCAACTTCTATCTTCTACTTGTTCTCACTGGCTTTGCTATCTCCATCACCATCCTCCCTTTTCTCACACCAAACTCAAAACCTTCTCACAACCGCAAATAAATGTTTTGGTTCTCCATGACTTGGCCTATTTGGGGCCTTTCAATTGAACACAAAAAAAAAAACAAAGTTATGATCCTGATCGATTCTCTCATTGTTTGTAACTTAATTGAATCATTCCCAAACACGTTCTTTCTACATTAGTTACAATGTTTTTTTTACTCTATAATTAACCAAAACACTATACTTTGCATTTGGCGTCTTGCTTTATTTTTCATTTCATATTGCTAAGTGTGAACTTTTGTTTTACTTAAAAAATATAAAATTTTAGGCACTGTATAATGTATACTAAATTTAAAAAAAAAAAAAAAAAAAAAAAAAAAAAAAAAAAAAAAAAAAAAAGTTCTATCAAAAAATCTCTATGATGTTTTTATATGATTCCCAAACAGGCCTTAACTGTTTGTGCCGCACTTCCACAAAAAATTATTTTGTAACACTGAATATCTCAAATTGATTGGCAGCTGAATATTACTGTTGAATGTATTCTGATATTCTTAAATAGACCAAAAATAGAGAGAGAAGAATGAAGTAAAGTCATTTGAACTTGGGTTATGTTGTAAACTTGTTACCCACCATTCGAAATTTAAAATAATTTAACAATCACACTCAAACAATTACTTTGTTTGTATTAGCTTTTAATTGCATTAACTTTGCATTAATTGCATTAACTTTGCATATATATATATATATATATATATATATATAATTGAGCTCCTATGCTGATAAAAGTACTAAGTTATTTTTGCTTGTGAGTTTTTTACTCTTTGATATAAAATGTGCGGTTAGGATGATGGTGGGGCCCTTTAGGTTTAGTGGGTGGTTGGTGGAATAGTATGATCCAAGAAATAGAATTAATCAAAAGATTAGATCTAACGATAGAAACCTTACAAACACTAATTGCTTGGTACTTGTACAAGCACAATAACCAAACTCTCTCTCTCTCTCTCTCTCTCTCTCTCTCTCTCTCTCTCTCTCTCTATATATATATATATATATATATATAAGGAGACTCCTTAACTATAGATCATTTTGAAATTGCCAGCTCAATTTTTCCAAATGCGCAAAAGGGAAATGGGAATCTAACATTTAGTTTCATCATATAAATTCTCCATTAGCCATTCACCGTTGTTGTTTTTTTTTAGAGAGAAAAGTAGCATACTATTCGTTTCGTTCATTTTAAAAATAAGCTGTTCGGGCCAAAATCTGTCGCTGACCGTTGACCTAGTTCGGTCCGCGATCGGCTTCGAAATGGCCCTCTGATGAGATTGCCTCGCGTGCCAAACGATTAGGCCGAAGAGGAATTCACTCGGCCGGATTTTTCTTAATCAAACTCTGAATCAAACTCTGAATGTGATTTGGCCTGGAGGAGCCAAACTAAAATGATAGGGTATTGATCAACATGGTTGTATCAATCGGTTCGCTTTGTATTGCTCAAAAGAATGGATTATAAGAGAACGATTACAAGTACGACTACTCCTAAAAAGGCGGTAAAGGAAAGTAGTAAATACTAATATAAAAATCTATCTAGAAAAATTATAGATACATGTATTAAAGGTATTAAATAACAAGGGTGATCACTGACTTACGAGGTTGCATGACATTTTTTCCTTCGATGATTCGCTTATTTATATTTGTCCGAACCACGTATGACAACTTTGTATATCATAATCTATGGGGAATTATCGTGTATCTCTCAACCACTTCCTTCTGAATTGATTCTTCTCGGTTGGATAGTAACTCTTTTCTGTCTATGTTCATTCGTAAGATTGGCGCGCCGAGACGTGATCATCGACGCTCATTATTGCAATGCATGACTTGCCAATCTCGCGTTAGTTACGTGATCTGTGCCCACAATCTCGTGCCTGCCTTCTTCATGATCTTTTCTTTTGTATTCGCATATATTCTTTTTCGGCTCGAGCAGCCGATTCTCCATCCTGATTTCACCTCTTGCAATAGTTTGGTCGAGACACCCGATGACTTACAACTAGCCGAAGTCGGTCTTGGTCAAGACGCGAGTAACTTTCATCGGCCCTTTCTTCTATCAGATGATATTCTCAACCGATGGATTGCACCACGTGTTGTCGTCTGACTTGATCGTAATGCATTCCATATGGCGATAATTTTAATTTTAAAACAAATTTAGTTGAAAATTATGAAACAACTAGGTTTTAAACTTGGAATCTCAAATACCGACCACCAAATTTTTTACCACTTGCGCTACGAATATTCAGTAGTGATTGACCATTGTTGAGCATTATAATTTTAAACTTTTGCGCGTACGGCGGATTACTCCAGAAAATGTTCTATACAAATTTGACTTGTAGGCGGCCATAGAATAAATGCTTTCAATTTTCCACGTCTAGATTATATAGAGGGCAAAAGCGCATCCATGTACATAATTCTAGTAGTAAGCAAATGCTTAGTCATTTTGCATCAGAATTATATTGCATATAAATATTAAAAATAATATTCTCTAATAATTTAAATTTTTTAAAAAAATAATTATTTTATATAATTTAATATAGTTTCAGAATAGAAGATTCTGACTTCGTGTTATGTCATACTTCTAATTTTCTTTAATTTTTATTATTTATTTAAATCTACATCTCGAACGGTCTCATTTGATTATCAAGGAGCTACAGATTCCACTCAAGACTTTTGGTGAGAGGCATGCTAAAGAGAAAATTTTAGTTTTAACACAAAAAGTATCTAAACTGTTAAGAATTTTTATAATAGTTTTAGTCATAAAAATAAAGATTTGGTTATGTTGCTCTGAAAATATCAAAATACAAATTTTTTTAAAATTTTTTGGTATGAGAAAAGAACAGCTCGCTATCTAGTTCACTTATTAGGATAAATAAACTAGACTATAAAAATGAGACAATATGGCCTTCCAAAATATAATATAAAATGAACAAAGATGAAATAAAAACAAAAGAAATATATAAAAAATACAAAAAAAAAAAAAAAAAAAAAAAAAAAAAGAAGACTACAGAGAAGGTAGGAAAAAATAACATAGAAATATACAATAGGAGAGGACTGAGTTCAACAATGTCAGTCTAGTAATTCAAATTTAATTTAAAATTTAGTTAGAAATAAAATTTATTCAAATTATATTTAAAATAAAAAATAGATTTGTAATCTGTTATTATTTGATAACTATATATATATATCTAGACATGATAATTAAATGAAGAAAGATCACAGTAGACATGACCGCATAGGGTGAAAAATATCATTGTGGGTGTAATTGAATATTTTTTATTGGTAAAGTATTAGTTTCTCCAATATTTTTTTTTATATTATTTTGTTTTAGAATTGATGATTCTAAATTATATAATCAGTATCAACATCGATACCGTTTTCAACCATCCATATCAGAAATTTTTTATGCTTTCCAACGTACAGATGCTATTCCTATCAAACGAAACTCAACCAATCAATCTGAATGCATTACCCTGAAGCAAGCTCTTGTGGTCATATTAAGTTAAAAAGGAATCAAGAAAGCTATCACTGAGTCAGATTCTTATTACAGTTCTGCATTCCTATTTGTATGACATAAATGAGACATCTTGGAGTCTCAGATAATTAGTTTACCCTATTCAATTATTATAGGTAAATTATTTACTATATTCAATTATGTTAGGTGAAAATATTGTTGCAGTTGATTCTTTGCTATTCAGCACGGCGTCCACAGGGACAGAATCACATTATTTATTGTCAAATTATAAGTTGTGTAATATTTTAATTCTTAATTTTAAATTTATTATAATTTTTTATTCAAATTTTTTGAATTATTACAAATCAAGTCCCAAAACTTATTAATTTTAACTGATAAATTATTTATATAAAAGCAATACAGTAATATCATAATTAAGGTGCTATATTTTTTTTATATAAATAGTTTACTAATATTTAGTTAAAAAATTATATTATAAAATTTAATTATAATAATTATAACAAATAAGCGTTTCGAGGACTAAAATATCAGGCATCCTATAGTTCGAGAACTAATAGTGTACTTTACTGATTTACCCTCCAAATTTCCGTGGTAAATATTTTTCTTTATACATTATATTTTATATTTTAAAAAAAATGCTACATGTACATCTCAAAGGGATATATATTCTACACTTCTATTCATATAAGGATGGAGTGTTTTTTAGGGGCCACTCCAAATGACCTCTCACCATACCCCTATCCTTAGATGGTGGGAATATGAGATGTACATCCGTTTGGAATATACATGTATTATTATTTTAAATTTTATTTGTTATTTCAAAATAATGAGCAGATGAGTGTGTCCATTTTATAATAGAAAATGCTAGATGTACACCCTAAATGGGTGTACATCTAACACCCACCACATTTTGGGGTGGGGTGAATTTCAGTCGTCATGTTGATGTGATGAGTGGATGAATACCTATCCTATGATAGGGTGGTGTAGGATGTACACCCCGTTTGGAATGTATATCTAGCATTTTTATAATAGATATGATGTAAGATATATATTATAAGGGCGTTGCTAGGTGTACACCCCATAAGGGGTGTACATCCTACACCCATCCTATCCTGGAGTGTGATTTTTTTCACTGGTCACTTCGATGTGACCAGTAAAATTTATCCCACCTCAGACGTAAGATGTACACCCCTTATGGGGTGTACACTTATATATACCCATATTCTAAATGAGGGTGTAGATGTAGTATTTATGGTGTCAAATTTGAAAGGGCCGACCCAAAAAAAATTAAAAAATTAAAAAATTTAAAAAAAAAAAAATTGTAAAATGGCCTTGATTTTGCTGTCCGGATGAAAAGAAAATAGCAGGGCAGTTTTAATTCCTCTCCAGGATGCTGCCGTCTTCGTCGATGGCGAGCACGAGGCTCTTGCGGGGAGGGGGAGGGGGAGGGGGAGGGGTGCGGCCGTGGCAGTCGGCGACGTCGGTGTCGGCGTCGGGGAAGAGGATACAGAAGGAGATGCTGGAGCTCAACGCCGACCCCCCCGCCGACTGCTCCGCCGGCCCCAAGGGCGACAACCTCTACCACTGGGTCTCCACCCTCATCGGCCCCACCGGTATATATCCATCCATCTCTCTATGCATCTTTTGTCTGTAAAATTATTCCAAATTCAATTCCAAATTTCTCAAATATTGTAGATTAACAGTTTGTACCACTCCGATGAACAAATTGTTCTATCTAAGCTGTTCGAGCTTCGTAGGAGCCGAATTTCACGATTGTAATCTCAAATTCTCATTAGTGTTTGGAACCACTTGAGTTTTATGTAAATGACAGTGACGGGGCATCCGATTCAACCATTGATGCCGTGTATTTTACACATGATCTGTGCTGTTTGAGCACCTTCATCGAAATGAGAATTTTACGATTTTATAAGTGGTCTCGACTTTACCTTATTTGTTTATTACCCATTAAGGAAAGCATCCGAATTGAGTATTGGTACTGTGTTAAACACACGGCCTAGGCTGTTTGAGCTTCGTTGAAATAACAAGTTCACGATTTTATGTCGTCAAGCGGTTTCAAATTTTATCTATAATATATTAGTCATTTTAAATTGTTACTTTTGGAACCACTTGAGTCATCGTAGGTTTATGATATTGAAAAATCAAAAAAATTGGTTTCCAGAAAGTTCAAATAGCCTAGATTGTGTTTAACAGTGCTAATCATCGATTCGAATGTTCTAAAAGTTTTCTAGCTTTACTTCTATTACGAACTCCTTCCCCATCCCTTTTGCCCTTTCGAATTGCTTCCTTTTTGTGGTATAGTTTAAATAATTTAGATCGTGTTTGATGCTGCAGATCATCGGTTCAGTTGCCTCATTCCCCATTGTCAAATAATGAAATGATAGTAGTTGGACTCGTAATAGCACCTCCACCACCCCCACTCTCTTGTTTGAATCAAATGCTTCATTTTCCTCAAAAAAAATTGCGGTGAAAATTGAAGTAAACGGCACGCAAACTACATTACTGCTGCTATATTGATTAATTTCAGAAAGTTTTCTGAGTTTCTGTTGGTTAAAACCATTGGTTTATAAGATTTTGGTTTATTTGGGATGATTAAATGCGAGGGTTTTTTATAACATAATCAAACTCTATAGTTTGAGGTTTGATTATTTAATAATTCGGTAATGCCCTTTCTTACAGGAGCCATGCTACTATGAGTGAATTAGGAAAAGTTACACATCTACATCTGAAATGATGAAACTTAAATGAACAGAATTTGTTCTTCCTGAATTCTACTGAATTATTCTGAATAGTAACCAATTAAATTGGATTCAGTTGTGGCTCCAAACCAAAGATTTAAGTGCCGTGGCACGGGATCGTGCCGAAAACTTGCCGGCACGGTGCATGCCGAAGAGTGCCCGTCACAAAAAGTACATGTGTGTCGACACATAATGACATGAAATATTTTTTTTCTTTAGCAACAAAATTTTATAATTGCTTATTATATAATTTTATCAAATATCTTGAACTTTATTGAAAAAATTACTTAGTAATTTAAAGAAAAATGGGTTTTGAGTTGTGCCATCGGCACGGGGGCTGTATCGTGTCGGTATTTTGTTGGCACGATACGGTACGGTGGATACAGCCCGTGCCGATAGATACTTAAATCCTTGCTCCAAACAGAGCGGTAGTAAGAGATTTTGATATTATTTTATTGTTTGATTCTGCTTCATATGTAAGGAAAAATGTGCGACAGATAAACTAATCCCCTTTTGTTGGTACAACCCAAGTATTTGCCTGGAAAATGCAAACTTAATTCAGATGTATGGAGTATTGATTTATGCGTTGATATGACAAATCATTTAGCTACTGTTGACTAATTTCTTCTGTCGCTAGGTTGCATAAAATGGACTTTTTATCTTCTGTAGAGAGATGCGGAGCATAGAACTACAGTAGGATGGATAGAAATGGAGCTCTGTTATTTGTTATGTGGCCGCCAGCATACCTCAAAAAACTTTACAAGACATCTCATGACTGGCCGTATTTATGATGAAATTGTTTGAAAAATTGGGAGGTAACATATGCAGAAAACTTTGTATTGTTGAAATGAAGATGTCGAGGTGGATATATGAATTACTAGAAAGGTTAAAAAAAGGTCATGTATAACAAAAGTTGATATTAGCACAGATAGAAGGTAAGTTGTGTGAAATTTCAATTTAATTGTTCCGACATATCTAACCAAAATCACAAAGTGGTCTTACATTTAAGAAGGCAAGAAAGGTAAAATATCTAGTTATCTACACATCTATTTAGATAGGTCACGTAGCTGCACTAGTAAGGAGTGATTATGTTCAGGAAGAAAGTGTTTTAAGATGAAGGGAAAACCCAAACTGATGTTAGCCAGAGTCGTTTAACAAACAATTGTATTTTAAAAAAAGATAGACAGAAGAATACAGTTCATTCAATCGCGCTAAATTGCTATTATAACAGAGTTTGTTGTTATTGTTGCTGTTCTCGGTGGTGGTTTCACAATTACAAAGTAAGGCCGTCAAGGTTCATCACTCTAAGTGGCTGCGTGCTTTCAAACTTTAACCAGTCCGACAAGCCTTAATTTTTGATGATCCTAACTATAAAATATTTCCAACTCCACTGTCGTACACTTATCACTGTGTTTACTCTGAAACCAGACTAACTATATTCTGGAATCTAAAGTTTTGTATTACCATTCCATTTCTTAAACTCTTGATTTTTGCTTCTTATTTCACACTTTAAGGCGTTTTGGATGTCGGAATAAATTATCTTCGGATAACTTATTCGATATAAAGATTTTCTTGTGTAATTGGAAGGCAGGAGTTTGATTTTTTGTTCCTTGAAAAGTTTTCGCATTCATAAAGGTCTTGGCATTCATAATTTGTTAGGACGGCATATTTCACCTACAGGGTTATTTATCTTATTCTGAATGTATGATTTGAAAGACGAATATGTTATTTAGTTTTAGATATTGATCATACTTCATATCACCGGATAGCTTATTCCCGAAATCCAAATAGAGCCTAAGTGCTTTAGCACTCGTTAATCATAACGACTTAATGATTGCTTTACATTATAATCATATGCTCTCGATTTATGCTAGTATTTTCAAAGAAAATGAGGGCTCAATTATAAGATATCACAGCCTTATATTGGTTCTCTTTTATAGGTTCACCATATGAAGGAGGCATATTTTTCCTCGACATTATATTTTCACCTGAATATCCATTCAAACCCCCAAAGGTAAGAGACTTTGAATATATAAATCACAATCTTCTCTTCTATTTCATAAATCCAGCATCAGATTCGTTAGTTCAACTTTTGGCTTCCATACGTGTTGTAGTTTTTGTGGTTTTGTTGAAATTTTACTTTGTCTACAAATACAATTTATTTGATGAACTGGCGGATTGCTTGCAAACTCTACATTTGCGGAAATTGTTTAGCGACAAACGCAAAAACTCAGCAGTAACTTCTTTCAGATTTTTTTATAAAATTTTGGTAGAATATCCAATTCAGCAACTGGCTGGGGTGCGATGCAGATTTATTAATAGTACATGTGCTGGCGCATCCAATCAAGTGGAGTTCATGCTTAAAAAAGCAGAAAAATGGCGTGCCTGAGAATGTAATGTCATTTCTAACTTTCTTGTTTTTAAATTAAAAATTCTACTACTTGGTGGAGTATTATATTACTTCTGTGACAAAACAGTTAGGTTTTGACAGAACCAAACTGAGATGTTCTGAAATAAAAATAATATGGAAGGTTAGGTACTGAAACTACTAGATTTTAAGTTCATCTACCTATTTCAAAATGTGTTAATTTCAGGTAGGTCTATATGCATTTACCTTTTGTGGCAACATGAAATCATTGTACAAATGCAATGCCGCACTAATTTGTCCTGGTAAACCAAAAAAAAAAAAAAAAAGAAAGAAAAATTATGAACTACGTTAAGCAAATGTATGTGGAAACATTTTAATACATGATTATCTGATACAACACTGCAGAATTTCAAAAGAGCAGCTTAAGGCAAGATCACTCTATCTATGACTTTAGTTCTTTATTTGTTTATTTATTTTTATTTTTTACTTTAATTCAGAGACCTAGAAATGCACACTCACTGTGATGTATATTATTTAAAATAACTCGAATTTTCTATATTTTTCCATACCAAAAAACTGTTTGACATTTTCTGGTTCACAATTTTGCTTTGTAGGTGACTTTCAAAACAAGAATATACCACTGCAATGTTGATTCTGCAGGCAATTTAAGTTTGGACATTTTGAAGGGTGGATGGAGCCCAGCGTTGACAATTTCGAAGGTCTTACTGGCGATCAAACATATCATCACAAATCCCGATCCATGTAATGTACTGCTGTTATCTAACTATTCTCAATGATTAGTTCGTCAGTTGTGTAAATCATCGAAGTTCGAAACCTTTCTTACAAGGACTTTATTGTTTGATATTTGTAGATAACCCTCCTGTCTCGAGCATCGCTTGCTTGTACTTGACTGACAGAACCAAGCATGATGAAATAGCTGCAGAGTGGACAATGAGATTCGCCAGATAGAGAGATTTAAGATTCAAGAAATCTTTTTCACTGAGAAAGGGTCCCCGAGATTAGTATTCCACGGTACTTGTTCCTTGAACAACCCGACTTCCATCTTTTTTCCTTTCTTGAGTTGTTGAGTTATTAAGGCAGCATTTGGAGTTGCGGAGGTTTCTTTTTCTCCTCCAAGTTCTGCGAGATTAAAGTATATAGAAATGGACTTCTGAATTTCTGATACTCTTTATTTATGCGATCCATTTCGAAACAACAAATGAAAATACGTTGGTGATTGTTTTTTTCTTTTTCTTTTTATTTTGCTGAAAAAAATAGGAGATTGCCAAGACAATGAAGAAGCCCATCTTTTTTTTTTCTAACCGTGAAGAACATGAGAAAAAAATAAAAGTAGAAATGATGCAAAGCACACCTGTCATGTATGGTTTTGTTATTAATGTTTGTCTTTCTTTTATGTTTCCTCATATTAGCATGTTTTTGATAAACTTGAGATATAAAAAGTTCCAAAGCAGAATCAAACCAACTATCGAATAAAACTGATTTAACACTAAGTGAACAAGCAAGCTTGTGTTTGCTTGCAAGATCATGAGGCATTTTGCTGACCCCTAGTCATATCGAGTGCATAGAGCTAGATGATGAATCGATGAACGAGCTCCTTGGGTACTCCCATGATCTGATTGAATTTATAGAGAGACAAAAAATAAAAATCTTCATGAGATTGAAAAACTGTGCAGTAATTTGATCAATCAAATAAATCAACTGGTCAACTGGAAACATGACCGCTGTATTTAGCAAGTATGTATTTCCTTTCAGTCCAAGATCATTTTATAGCTGATGTCTTTGTTGAGGATTTTTTTTGTTTTTTGTTATAGTCACTTCACACCTGTTTTGTTTACTTTATTCCTTTTTCTGTTACAAGTCGCATACTCTGCAGAAGACATAATTTTTGCTCTATGAATAACTAATGGTACGAATCCTGAGAGAGAGTACTAACATTTGGTAAGAGATAAGAAAGCGGTCAGTTTCTGAGTCGAAGTCGCTTCTTTTTCCATTTGCGAAATTGTTAACTTGTAGTGTGTCTAGACTATGAATGCATCAGGTTTTACGACACTTACTCGTAGTGCTATAAATGACCTCATAAACATAGGATTCATATGAAGAACTACACTTCCTTTCAGGTTGTCGGTTGTATCTTTGACACAACAGTAATTTTTTTTATTTGTACTCTCCCCAATTAATGACTTTACAGGAATTGATAGCAATGACCTGTATTTTGCTACTAACAGCATAAATCCAGATTATATTTACCGTTAATCAAATTCTTATATGTTAATATCTGCACCCTAAGCTTACATACTACTATTTTCATTTGGTTTCACAGGTAGATATAGGATTTCGATTGATCGGCATGGTGATGATTCCAATCAGTGGAGCTTATGGCACTGCAACAAAGGGGCATTTATTATAATTTTTCGCAGTTTGTGACTTTTGTTGTTAGGTATGTTGTAACCTCGATCTAATTTGATTTAAAGACATGCTCCCCGCAAGGTTTCGGTTAAATGATGAACTGTAAAAGAGATTTTCCGGCCAGTAAAATCTCTTTTTCCTTTTCTAATTATGGTCTAGTAAAAAATCATGAATTTGTGTAGAATGTTTCAGAAAATGTTGGAGTTGTGGCTTCTTTGTGGTTTTGCACCATCATACTTTCCTGCAGTAGTTGTACACTTCTACATGGAAAGGATTCTTTAATTTGTACCTCTCTTTAAGTTGATGTGTAACATATGGTTGTGAGTGACTGATGAATATGGATCATTAAAGGGTGGGCATTCTCTGCAGAATCAATGCTGATAATTTCCTGTGTGTTGGTTGATCTTGCTCTTCATCAAAATGCATGATGAGGAATGGCCAGATAATTTGATGTCCAAGAATTTTTTGAGCATTGATAGGCTGAGATTCTTTTAGATGCCTTACAATTTGGATAAATTGCATTGGTAAGAATTTTTTCTTTAGCAGCTGGTTCAGCCAACTGTGAAATCACCACTAATGATATATTGAGATGTGTTTTGTATTTCGGATAAATGATTAGATCATTATTGTGCATTAAAAAAAAAAAAAGCATATTATTTGTTAATAGTAGAGACAATTTTATGCTCTAGTTATTTTTGTCTTGAAAAAATAAGTGTTTTTGGAAAAGAAAAAAAAATCCACTATTTTTGTGTTTTTGAAAATGTCAGCCAATTTTTTTTCTTTTCTTTTACATATTAGATTCAAATTTTTAAAAACTGATAAAAATATTCTGGTGCTTTAAATATTTCATCTTTTTCTTCCTCTTCCTTCGTAGGCTCATGTCTCCGTCACATCAGTTTTGAGCACTTATCCCACCTTCACCTCCTTTGCGTCCGTATCGTGGTATTATTCACGAACATGACCGGAGATAAAGGTGGCAGAGGGGGAGAGTCGAGAATACTTCCGAAGTATGTTTACGGCACAAGTGTGGCCAACGACGGTAAAATACGGTTAGTGAGAGATGAAAATCTTGTAAACTATACGATGTTACATTATTTTTTAAAAAAAAAAAATTACACCATTTGAATATATATCGTATAATTTAGTAATTTTTATTATTTTATATTTTATTCTATGTATTAAATAGTATAATTTTTTTACTAAATAGTATAAAATATATTCAAACTATGTAATTTTTTTAAAAATAGTATAACATACTGTCATCCGCTAGATTTTTCTCTTTTACTACAATCGATCCTCCTGCTCGTGAATTTGCTTTGGAAGCATTCTTAACCAAAGATCATTATCCTTCTTTGCCACCTCCATCTTCGTCTCCGACAATACTTTAAGCAGTACCACTCTTGCATCTACCATGCAACCTCACCGGAGAATATAAAAAATAACAACGACCACGAACGAGTCAAACTTCGTCAACGTACTCTTGTTGGTGAGGTATAGAAAGAGCATGACAGCAACATGAGAATGGTGAAGGAGAAGAGATGACAGAGAAAGTAGAGAGAGAAAAAAGTAAGGACCGACAATAAAAATATTTTAGTTAATTTTAAAAAATTTAGATATGAATCCGTAAAATAAAATATGTGGCCATTTTTGTAAAATTACAAACTTAATTTTTTTTCATAATAAAAAAATAAAAAATGAAAAAAGCTAAAGCCTTTTTCCCTATTAATAAATCGAACATAGGGCAGCAAAACAAAAAAACGAAAATCAAACATCACATTTCACCCTCTAACATTCCCAAATAAATGATGAATAAAACTTTTTCTTTATTTTCTCAAACTGTATAAAGAATAATGTAAAATCACTTTATATCACAGCCGCAACAGTAATACACGTAAAATGCCATCACATACACAAGCGCATGCTCACTCCACTATTCAGTAACCCCATGTCTCAAAATAATAATACTTCACGAAAATATATAAATAAATGAATCTCCAATATATGTAAGAATGTACGTAGAATGTATGAATTGATCAGCAGAAGAGGAATCCGAACAGAATTGCGCCCAACGAGGCTGCGGCGAAGGCGGGGGCGGTGGAGGATGCGTCGGAGGAGGGTCCCGGGGCGGGGGCGGCGGTGGAGGCGGCGGCGGCCTCGACCGCCGAGGACGCCATCACGACGACGGCGATAGCGACGGCGACGGCGAAGAGCCTCATCTTCAAACTCGCCTCCATTTCTATGAATGTATGAAAGAAATAAAGAAGTGGATGAATGGGTTCTCTACGTTTCTAGAGAGGAAGAAATGTAGAGATAGAGAGAGTTTTTTTTTTCTTTTTTTCTTTTTTTCTTTATTTTTTTTGGGGGTGGGGTTGTGAGGAGGGGGAGGGAAGGCAGGGAATTTATAGGTGAGCGGGAAGATTGAAGAGCGGATGTTACGGGCAGACTGCCCGGGCTGCCCGCGGAGAGATGTCCGGCTGGCCATTCCGCGCTTGGTTGGTTGGCACAGCTGGTCCGTTAGTGTGCTTAGTTGTTTTTTTTTTTTTTTTTTTTTTTTTTTTTCTTTTTATGGAATCATGATTAGTTGTTTTGAGGTGTCTAAAAATAAAATAGGCATTTAAAAGTACGGATATCATTATATTTATATATTACTTTTGATCCTAGCCTATTCGATTTGTGTATATATAAGTATACATCTTTTTAGAAGTATATATCTTATATTCCATCCTATTCTGGATGGGGTGAATTTCACTCGTCACTCGATGTGACGAGTGGAATAATACCAATGGGGTGGGATGTAAGATGTGCATCCCTAAAGTAGTGTACATTTAGCATTCCTCATTCGATTTTATAATTTAAATTAAAATATAAATTTTATAACTTTTTAGTATTATTTATCTAAATTTTTTTAAAAAATATTTATTTTAACTATATAAATTTAGAGCAATCTAAATTACGTAAAATTTTAATAAAAAAAGTTATTTAATATCAAAAATAAGAACAATCGAAATTTTTTTAAAATTTAGAGCAATCGAAATTTAGAGCAATCGAAATTTTTTTATTATTTAATAAAAAAATTTTAATAAAAAAATTTATTTAAATTTTCTATTTAAAATTTAAATTTTTTATTATTACTTTTTATAAAATTTTTATTTTCAGTTATTTATTTTAGAGTTACTCGTTCGCTAGGCAGACAAAATCAAAAAATTATGAAATTTAATTTCTAGACCGTTCGAACATTATAGATTAAGTATAATAGAACCGATCATCGAATCAGATATTCCATCATTAAAAAAAATTTACAAATATGAGAGCCTTTATACTTTCGAAAGCATAATTAAGAACCTAACTACTCCAATATATATATATTATATATATAAAGAGATAGAGAGAGAATTCGGCTACTATGTTAACAATAGCGTCAAGCACTTGATGCTACCAATTTTTTCACCATTAGATCTGCCATTTTGACTATTTTCATTCTTTAGATCATATTATTCTACCAACTACCTATTAAATCTTAGGAGACCAGTACTACTATATTAACCACATATTCTTTAATTCAAATGCTAAAGACCTAATAGTATTAATGACTTTGTGCTATCAATAGCATAATAGTCGGACTATATATTCTACTATGTTATCGATAGCATCAAGCACTTAGTGCTATTAAATTTTCCACCATTAGATCTGTCACGCCCCAGGGTCGAAACTGCGACCCGGACCCGCCAACAGATCCGCCGTCCATGCGGAAAGCCCCGTATGGACGAAGGCCTCTAACCTGCAAAAGATAAAACTACGGCTATATAAATATCAGAGCTGTAAAATAAACTACTGAAACATATATGTACAACTCCAAATAGTACAGATCTGAACATCACAATATATAAGTCTCTCAAAAATAAAACTCTCAAAGTAACTATCTACTATAATCCAGCAGACTGTACTACAAAGCTTCAAAAAGGGTACCACTATACTCCAAGGACGGGTAGGGAACTAACTCGCGACTCCCTCACATCAAACTGCTGTCTTCGCTCGAACAGAAGCCGAAACAGCTACCTCGGAAAAACCTGTCACCACAGCGGGTGTGAGAACTACACCGTCACGTAGCTCTTAGTGGGTACCGCCACCAAGCCCGACGGTCTGGTCTGCCTACTAAGTCTACTAGAGGCATAAGATAACATGAAAACTGATATAATGTAAAGATGAGCTAGAAAGAAATTTACAGCTATCATGCCTCTATCTACAATGCTTAAATGGGTGATACAGATGAAAATGATGCATCGACTCTAACCCAATATACTCAATCAACCCAATCACAGTGACTGCCACATAGGGTTCAGTCAAACATGTGCCTACCTACTGTCATTACATCCACGGAGGACTGGACTTACGTAGGGCGTCCGTAACTGCCAAAACTGGCCCAGTCAGAGGGACTGCGTCGACAAGTCGCGATAGCAAAGTAACAGGCCCAACTCCGGAGCGGCACTCGAGGGGCGCGACCCCACCGAGGAAAGTATCCGCGCATCTCTATCGAGCTCAATATGGCTCATGCAGGCTATAGTCCAAATCCACGATCAACAAGATCGACAGTAACATCACATCTCTAACTCACTAGCTTGAAATACTCAACAGCCGGGACCATCGTCAACCCGACGGCTCCCACAACAGGACATCAACTCAACATGCAAACTCACTAGCTGGGTATACTCCACAGCCGACAACAATAAAAGATCCGAAAACCCCGAAAGACTAGAACTTACAACTCAAATCAAACAAGAACAGGCTCTAGGCATAACCTCTCGTTGTTCTCGACTCAAAGAAAAAGGCAGCCCTTAGAACCCAGGCCACTCGAATCCTCTCGAGTACGTGAGAAAGTTTACAGGAAAAATGTGACATTTATTACTGAAAACTATTTTGATTTGAGGAAAACCCATTTTTAATGATTTTTAGTTCTTTTAGGAAAAACAGTTAGAAAACAAGTTTTATTCTCAAACTCCGAAGGGCTAATGCCTTCGTCCAATCAGACAACAACAAACTCCGGCGACCCTTCAATGTTTGGAAGAAAAACATTGGTTGTCTAAAATCATGTGTGTCCAAAAAGGTTCTGGGTTCAAGGTCCTGCTATCACTAGCACACCACTGCTGCGAACACAGTGGCGACAAGCAAAACGAAGAACTCGACAACCCGGGACCACCGTTTATCCAAACGGCTCCCGCCACAGATATAAGACCAGCTACATCTACCAGACTCCACTCTGCCCCCAAGCACGAGTGTAACATGAATCCCACACTAAGAGAAATTCCGACCACTCAGCCCACTACCCGGGTGAGGAAAACGCTATGTCCAGGGATAGGGAGTAAAGTGTGGATATCTAAAACATAAAATAAACCTAACCCAAGTGAGAGTTTTCTACTAGTCTGGTTACACATGCAATATATGACAGGGTGCTAGGTCAAGTTTCAATAGTGGTATTTAAGTTAACACAGATAGGAAGCATACATCAACATGATCATGATAACAATACGAGAACATCCTCTCTATATCTAACATGCTTCCTAACACATCTGACAATAATGCATGATTTATTACACGATAGAATTAATGAATAGTCCACCGATTTTGAAGACGAAGCAACCGACCTGAAGCGCGCGTCAAACCAAGATCTAAATGGCTGAAACTGAACGGGGATAATTCTCAGATTCTCACGATTCCAATGACTCCAAGAATACTGGAAAACTCCTCCTGGGTAAAAAGATACGGTCCAAACATCGCGATAAGCATCATTTCCCACAATCACAACACTGCTGTAAAATCAGTCCAGAAAATGCTTAAATACCACCTGCGAGATGATTTTCAAAAACTACAATAAAAATACGGCAGCGATCCTCGCGAAGAGTAGATGTCGATCGAGTCCTCACATGTCGAAATCCGATACCCAAGCGCGGAGATAAAAATTCGACAAGCCTCCGCTGTCCAGAAAAACCACCAGCAGGAAAGGGGTTCAAAGATGTTCCAGAAACCCCAGTAAAAACCCAAAACTGAGAGAAACGAAAAACACGAAAAACGAAGATCTACCTCTCGTGAAACCGATGCCGTGAAAATCGGCCAGAAACTCCCTCCCGTCAGTCCTGGGGAGCTCGCGAAAGAAGCGCCGACAAAAAAACCTCGGTATTCGAGGCGTCGATCTAACTATATATATATATATATATATATATATATATATATATATATATATATATATATATATATATATATATATATATATAGAGAGACTAGAGAGAGAGATTGGAGAGAGAGAGTTAGAGACCCCTTTGACTAAGAGATCCAGCTACTATTGTACTAACACCACAACTGGTGTTAGTAAGTTTTCTATAGTTAGATCTACCCCTTTGACTAATTTTATCTCTTAAATTATTCTATTTCTTCAACCACTCACTTAATCCAAAGGACCATGTATTATTCTAACCACACATTTTTTCATCCAATGGCTAAACACCTGCAAGCACCAATGACTTGATACTTTCAAAAATATAAGAGCTCAATTATATATATATATATATATATATATATATAATACTATCGATAGCACTGAGCAATTGATAGTACCAAGTTTTTAGCCATTGGATGAAAGGATGTGTGGTTGAGATTATATTGGTATAATACTATCGATAGCACAAATCAATTGGTAGTACTAAGTTTTTAGCTATTGGATGAAAGAATGTGTGGTTTGGATTATATTGGTCTCCTATAATTTTTACTATTCAACCAACTACCCACTAAGCCTTAGGGGACAACTATCATCCTAGCCGCACATCTCCTAATCCAAAATCTAAAAAATTGATAGCACCAATGACTTGGTGCTATCGATAGTATTACGGCCTATATATATATATATATATATATATATATATATATATATATATATATATATATATATATATATATATATATATATATATATATATATATATATATATATATATATTAAATTATAGAAAACTCTCCTATAAAATTTTACTTTTTTTTCCCCTAACTTTTAAAAATCGATATTTTGCCCCTTCCTAATTTCAGAATTATGCATTTACCCCCCAGTCGTCAGCATTTCGTGAGTTCTCCGTCTATTTCTTAGTGGAGATACCTAAATTATCCTTCAAAACCCATCTTCTTCCCTGCGACTTCACCTTCGCCGGGGGCAGCGCCAGCGCCGGAGCCGCGTGATCACACCCCTCTCGTTCATGACCTCATCCTCCTCCTCAAACTCCTCTTCCACCTCCTCCTCCGCCCCATCGGCCCCCGCCTCGACGTTCCTCAAGATGTCGAACCACAAACCGGCGCCGCCGCCGGAGTAGTCTTCTCCGGCGTCGGCACTGTGGACGGATCGGGATCTCGGGCTACCGCATTAGAGAGAGAAAGTGTTCGCGTTAGAGAGAGAAAGAAAAAGAGTCGGAGGAGAGGGAAGGAGGGAGTACAGCGATAAGGGCATTATCGTAAAATAGCCTGTTCTGTTAACCGTGTTGCCTCTTAAAGATAATTTCGTAATTAGGATGAGGCAAAATGTAGATTTTTAAATGTCAGGAGGAAAAAGTAAAAAGAGCAGGATTTTATGAAGTTTCTGATTTAGCCTCTGCAATTTATATATATATATATATATATATATATATATATATATATATATATATATATATATAGTTGGCTCGTATGCTTATGAAAGCACGGAGCCTTCCATGCTTATAAATCGTTTTCGATGTTGAGGCTTCCGAATTGACGATCGGTTTTGTTAGACTTGATTTAGAGTATTTGAAGTATCTAAAAAATAAATTGTGCAATTTTTCGTTATCATTTGCCTGATGATCAAAGTTGCTCAAAATCAATAATTTTAATAGTCGTAGTGAGCCGTTTGCAAGTTTAATGGTGTAGAATATTAAAATCACGTGAAATTTTGATAGAAAATTTTTTATACTATATAAAATAAGATCAATTTTTTTGATCTAAAATTTTAGTATTATATCATCTTATTTTCTGAGATTTTTATTTTTAATCATTTATTTTGAGTCTTTTTTATCACCAGCCAAATGATATCAAAAAACTAAATTTATTTTTTAGATATTTCGAATACTCTGGATCAAGACTAACAAAATTGTTCGTCGATTTGAAAGTCCCAACATCAAAATAAGTCTTATAACTACGGATACCTACGTAATTATATAAGCATCCTAGCCGCACTATATATATATATATATATATATATATATATATATATATATATATATATATATATATATATATATATATATATTCTACAAATTTAATGGGTGATATATTTTTACTAGTTAATGATGAATAAAAATATCTTATATTTTTAAATGAATAAAATGTAGATTATACACTCCTTTTAAATATATGTATAGTATTACTTCTAAAAATTGTGGAAATTAGTATTTGCGCGGTACAGATTAGTACTCATATTTCATGCGCTATTAATTTAAAAAAAAGTTAAATCAAAATATAATTTATTACACATGTTACACGGCATTGAAAAATTCTATATATAAAAGATTATAAATTTTAAAAATTAATTTCTCGCTAATTGAATAATAATTTTTTACTATCATTGATTATTGAACCTTTTCCATAGTTAGTAATAATTTTTTCTAATCCTGAATTATTTATACATGTGCCTTTTAATTAATGGCACATATCATATTTATTGAATTAAATTTTTAGTAGCTTCAGATTATTTAATATCTCAGTAATAAATTGTTCAAATCTCGAGACTATTTATATATTGGTCTTTTAAACAGGTATCGATTGTTTGTATCAGATTGAATTTTAATTTTAAAATATTTATCATCAAAAATTAGTTATTCATCATAAATAGCATAATAATTTCTCATAAAATTGAAGGGTTCTTGGATTAATTTGAGAAGTGGATGAGTAAACAGCACAAATGATTTGACCAATTAGTTAGACATAGAAAATCCATTATTATTAATTATTTATTTTTCAGCATAAAATTATTATCAAAATTACATTTGATTAAATATAATTAGAATTTAATTAATTATAGTAGTTTTCTCAGTTAAATGTATAAATCTTATCTAAACTTTCATATATCTTTAATTCATAATATCCAATATCCAACCATTCAATTTATTTGATTTAATTTATTTAATATTTTTCAGTATAAAATTTAGGTCCATCGTCTTAGTTAATAGAATTGTAGTCGAATAAATTATATAAAAAAATATTAATCAATTTTGTAAATATAATTTACACATTCAAAATTTAAAGTGTATCAGTTATTAAATAGCTAAAGTTAAATAAATTTAAGAAAATCAGATCATAAACTATTTTTTTTAAAGATTAAATAATAAAATTAAAATAGATTATAGTGCATATAAATATTAGGATAAAATGTATATTTAATTTGGTTCTCAAACTATGAAGGGGTGGCATTTGCTTCTCAATCTTTAATTTATTATAATTTATTACTCGAACTTTCAGAATTGCTATAATTAAATCTCACAATCCAATTTCGTTGACTAAATATTGGCGCATTATTGATGTAAAAAGTGCTGGAGTGTGACTGGTATGCTTTTATAAGTATGGAACTATTCGTACTTACAAATCGTTTTCAATGTTGGGACTTACAAATCGACGATCGGCTCGATTAGACTTAATTTAGAATATTTGAAGTATTTAGAAATAAATTTCACAATTTTTCGATATTATTTATCTAGTGATCGAAAGGGTTCAAAATCAACGGCTGGAAATAAAAATCTCACAAAATGTGATGATATAACAGTAAAATTTTAGATCAAAAATATTGATCTTATTTTATATAGTATTGTTGGGGCCGAAAATGTCGCGCTGACCGTTGACCGGGCTCGATCGTCGATCGGCCCCTTGTGGGTTAACCCTCTAGATGTGATGCGTCACATGCCAATAGATCAAACGATCAGGCCAAGAAGGGATCCGCTCGGCCGGATTCTTCTCAATCAAACTCTCGTGACCGTCCGACTTAGATTAGCCGAATCGGGGTGTGGAGATAGAGAGAGCTCGGCCTAGAATAGCGGAACTGGGATGTAGAGACAAAGATTTGACATGGCTAAAGAGCGGATTAGGAATTTGTATTGATTGAAGTGGAGGTTACAAGAGTAACTGGTAGCCAATTACAAATTAATCTACTCCTAGAAAATGTGATAAATGTATATATGAAAGATATGAAAAGGCATGAGTACGTGGTCACTAGCTTACGAGGTTGTAGGATCTCTTTTTCTTTGTTGATTCGCTTATTTATACATTTACGAACCAATGCGTATAACCGCCGATTTTAGAAATCGGCGTGATCTAAGGGGAATCATCATAAATTCCTCAACTACTTTCTTTTGAGTCAACTCTCCTCAATAGGATAATAGCCATTTTCCGTCCAGATTCATCATCTAATCAATGCATTGTTGCGTGATCTTCGACGCTTTCCAATGCTGGGCACCACTTCCCGTTCCGGAAGCTGTTACGAGATTCGCGCCCAAATCTCGCATTCCTTCCTTTCAGAATCTTTCCGTCTGCGGCTTTGAGCAGTCTAGAGTTGACCCTAACTTCGCCTCTTTCATCGCTTGACTAAGGTGGCCTAATGTTTGTCTTCGGCCGATGACGGTCCTGGATAAGTCGATACTCCTCGTGTCGACCGCTTCTCCTATCGGCTGGTGCCTTTGGCCGAATGGCGGGTGCGCTCACATAACTGAGGCCGGTCTTGGTCAAGACGCGAGTTCTCCTCTGTTGGCTTATCCCCCCTATCGGCTGATGCTCTGAACCGATAATATACACCACGTGTCATCTCCTCAGGTGACGAGAAATTTTGGTCTCAACAATGCCCCCTCTTCGCGTGATTGTCGATGTTAAGTCCAAACTTAGCGTGCATACCGATGTCCACGATCGGCCCCGTACCCTGACAAGATATATAGCTGAGGGATCAGTAATGAGTGGAGTTGTTCGCTGATCATTCTTGATTCTCGACGAATCTGTCCTTCGCCGTTTCTTCATTAAATACTAATGTTTTTCGAGGGGCGATTATCATTATTTCTCTCCTCTTCGTCAAAGCATTCTGACTGAATAGCTCGGGCTTCATTACCAACTCTCGACCCTTCTGGTCGATCGTGACCTTCATTTATTTTCAATTTTGAATGTGGTAGCCAAATAATCTCTCCAGGCCGGCCCCTCTCAGTCACCCTTTACCTTTCGGGCCCAAGTGAAGTTCGGGTCAGTAATCTATTCGATATGACCCCAACAGGTTTATTTCGGCTGAATCATCATCGGCTCGAGACTTCCCCTCGTTCGTATCTTCGGTCTCCTCAACCGAAGAAGTGGTCGAGACCTCCATGTCTCTTTCTTTCGGAGGTCATCTGTCGTGATTTCTCGAGGCGTTGATGTTGCGCTAAATCATCGCCTCGAGAGCTCTAATTCGGGAGTCCAGCTCCTGGCGGAAGCTCACCGGCTCCTCTGCCGCCACCTGCGGCTTGGTTGGTTTGCCTCGAAAGGGTGCATTCGACCCCTCGGCTTCGTAATTGTTTCGCCCAGGGTAAAACGACGTCCGAAGCATAGATCGTGCTTTACCTTGGCCAAACTATGGTCCTCAGGCCGTCGTCGCATCCCTCTTTGTGTCTGCTTGGGTTTGTTCCTACCGATGCTTTTGTGTCTTTGTCATGGCCGAACCGTGCCACCAATTCGGATATCGTTCGGCCGTCCCTTCGGCCGATGGGTCCACTTCCCTCAAGTGTTTCCTGAGGATCTCTAGCCTTTACCATGGCTTCGACCACGGCTGGATTTAGAGCGGCTCCACTAGGCGGATTGTCAGAGCATCCACCTCCCCCTACGTAAGCCAGGGAAACTGCTCATTAGGCGCGAATGGGGTCACCAGTACCCTTAGCCTGTTGTCTCGGTGGTGCGAAGCTCGGGGCTTCGGCTCCGTTCATGGGTAGCCGGCCGCTAGGCCGAGCCTCTCGCAAGGCCTGTTATGATATGGGCGAGGCTGTGGCCCAAACATTCATCCTACTTCGGCCTCTCGGCTGGACGCTCTTCGGGGTGCCCCCGGCTGCTGCTTCCCTAGGGACTGTAGTAAGAGCGATGTTGTTGTAGTGGGGCCCCTAGCCCACGGTGACCGCCTGTTTGCGGCCCCGATCTTTTAAGGTTGTACAGATCACCCAGGACTCGCTGGATAGCGCGGTCTTGTTCCTCCTTCTCGTCCTCCCTTTTGGGGGGCTGTTGGCTAGACCCCTTGGCCGAATGTCGATCTAGCGCTGGGTCCCGGCGAACCACGCCTTTGCCCAAGTTAGGGAAGGCGAACCACTTCCTGACCTTCTCGGGCATGCCGTGTGTCGCGTGCTACACTCTTACGCGATTGAGGTCGGTCTTAATCAAGACGCGGGTCTCTCTTTGTTGACTCATTCTTCTATCGGCTAATATTCTCAACCGACGGTATACGCTACGTGTCACTTTCTTAAGTGGCAAAAATTTTAGTCTCAATATATACATTTACTAACCAATGCGTATAATCGCCGATTATAGAAATTGGCGTGATCTAAGGAAAATCATCGTAAATTCCTCAATTATTTACTTTTGAGTCGACTCTCCTTAATAGAATAATAGTCGTTTTTCGTCCAATTTTGTAGTGGTCCAGTTTTCCCATGCAGCCTTTCCGATGAATCCACTGTGTAAGAACACCTAGTATTGGTGTATTAGGCCCATAGTGCATCAAGGAGATGCCACAGATGGACCCTGTGAGATATCATTTTTTGTTTTAGCCTTCGGCTGTGTTTGCCGAAATTTTTAGAAGGATTTTGGCCAAACAGAGGTTGGATTTGGATTCAGCATGGAAAAACGCTTGAAAACGTCTATTTGCTTGTTTAATTTGGAGTCCGGATGACCAAAAACGGGCTACCGGAAGTTTTCGGGGAATTCTGGTGCATGGGGGTGACCGTGGACCGGCCGGAGCCACGTGGCGGCTTGTGATTGGGCCGGCTCACACCGCTCGGTCCACGGGAGTAGCGCGCCGGTGCATGGACCGCGGGGCGGGCCACGTGGCATTCCCGGATTGGCGGGTGCGCGCGGCGCGGTTCAGGGAAAAAGGCGCTGCATGGTGGACCGGGTGTACGACACGTGGCGGCGCGGCATTGGCGGGCTCACGTGGTCTCGGTTCACGGCGCCAGCGGCGGTGCACGGGGCAGCGCTCGGCCAACACGTGGCGCCCCGCACTCGAGTGCGCCACGCGTCGCGCCGTCCGCGCTCCGCCCCACCTACCCCGCCGCCCGCGGATTGGCGACGTGGCGCGCAGTGAGGGGCCCCGCACTGCTGTCCCCTGTTTTGGGGTGACGTGTCGTCACCAGGGATTTCCGGGCGCGTCGGATGGACCCTAGTCCGACCGCCTTGGCGGATTCGGGCGCCCGAAAGTAGGGCCCGAATCCGCCAAAGGCCCAATAGTGGATTGTGACTATAAATAGGGCCTTGGGGTGGGCTTTTGGGCTCTTTTTAGCCCTTATCTCCCTGAGAGTGCTACAGAAGAAATTTTCCTCTCATCTAGCAGCACCCCTTGGAGGATTTTGGAGATTTTAGGAGATCATCTTTTCGACTTCATCTGCGACACGGCGCACAGTGACGCTTTGTCTTCGTCGACCCGTTTCGTCGCATTCTCTTGCGCAGACTGCCCCGACTCACTCCGATCTCCGTTTTTAGCGATTTTCGCGCCGTCGGACTCATGACTGGTAGGACTTTAACTTTGATGTTCAGAGTTTTCTCAGATTCCTTACGGATTTTGGAGGTATTTGAGCTTTTTGTTGCCCCTCTTTCTTCACGGATTTTTGGACAGCATTGCAGAGTTTCGGCCATAACTTTGCGTACCGACATCGGATCGAGGTGATTCAAAAGGCAAAATTCATCTACTTCTCGCGAGGAATCTCCTGAATTTTTCTCAGAATTTACTGAGTTGGATTCGAAGGTGAAAATCTTTCTTCTTTTCGAGCTCTTATCTGTGGAAATTTGTACAGTTATGAATGAGGTGTTTCTCTTGCCGGATTTATATCTCAGCGTAAAAAACTCGGATTTGAGCGTGCAGGTACTCGTTTTGACGGGTTCGTCGCGAGGATCGTGACGGTATTTTTCGTGGATTTTTCTGGGCACTTCTTTCTGCAGGTGAAAACTGTGAAACTCTGGACAGTTGTAATTGGACTGAGGTTGAGGGTGAAAAATGATATTTTTATTTGTGTAGCTTCTATCTGGATATTTTGCACAGTGTGGAGGACATCACTGGACTGAGCGTGGACCTTACTTTCGGGGACCAGGATTTAGCGCTCGAGGTGGGTACCGTTGTCACCTCTCACTTTGGGATACCCACTAGGCTTATTAAGAATTACCCCGGAATCATGTTAATAGTTTTTGGAAAGAGATGAACCTAGCATGCTGGAATGAAACTGATAATTGAATGTTACTAGCTTTAATACTTGTAGTTATAAGAAATAATCATTTCTTAAAAAATGGGACTTATACAATATATGAATTATTGGATTACATGTTAATACAAAGGCATATTCTAATCTGGATAAAAAGGGGAATTATTTTGATAAATAATGGTCTTGCATGCTTGTATGGCCACCTTTATTACTACACTACTATATGGAACTTGACTTAGGAGAAAACATGTTCTTTTATCTTTCTCTGGACACCTAGACATAGGGGTTGATATGCTCAGCTTGGAGCAGGAACAGGAATAGTGTAGTCAGTTATTGGGGATTTGGGGACAGGCTCAGGTTGAGGATAGGGTACTTGCGGCAACCGCAAATTTTGGGCGGTTGACCGGACTGCTTTTACTACATCAGATTGTGGGACAGGGGTTCGGGACCTCTTTAGGGGGGACAGGTTTTCATGCTTGTTAGAATCTCGATCCAGTCATACCGTATTAGATTATTTTGCGACTTATTTCACTCGTGAGGGTCGCTCCCCTCGAGTGCCACTCCGGAGTGTGTTTACTTAGGACCGTGCCGGTCAGGAGCCGGTCTATCGCTTAGGGATGGGACTGTGCCGGTCAGGAGCCAGTCTATCATCCCAGGGGTGGGACTGTGTCGGTCAGGAACCAGTGTGACGCCCCACTTCCCAGGGGGTCACCCATCCTAGAACTACTCTAGCTCTAGCACGCTTAACTCTCATGTTTCCTTGGATCTTGCTACCATCCAAAATGCTATAGCCGAGTTAGAGATTTTAGTCCTATTATATCATTTATATAGAGGACTAATCCAAATTCCGGGGGTGTTACAACCAGTCTGCACCCCACAGCTAGATCGTGAGTCCGTAGATACAGCAGGCGGTGCCGGTGTGCACCGGTATTTAGATGGGGTTACCCAGACAAGTTTACAGATACCCTGTGGCACACTTTTAGCTATGTTGTTAGCTCATTACTTTAGTAGCATATTAGTGGTAACCTTTACCAGTTGTCCGTATTTGTAGTTTACCACTTTTGCTTACTTGTGCCTCTTGTAGTCCTAGTGGGCCATACAGTGTTTGAGGTTTACCCACTATGGGAGGCTACTGTTTTATAATAGTTCTGACCCCCACCATTTTTCCTTTCTTTTATCCCCTTTGTTTTGCAGAGTCATCTGCCGGAGTTGCGGGATCCTCTACCCAGGAGCGAGGTAAGAGGATCGCGAATTAGCTAGCTACTTCCCCGGTGCCTAGTTCGGTAGTTTTGTTTCCATGGACACTCAGACAGTTATACTTTTCTGTTATTTTGGGTCTGGCGGTGGCCAGCTGGTTGTATTTACTTCGTGAGCTGGGAGAGACATATGTACCTATTTGAGAGTTATTGTACTTTTATTTCCAGCTTATGTCTGAGGTGTATTAGTTTTTAGTTTAGCTCTGCTTCATGCTCCAGTATTACTCCTTTTATATCTGAGCAGGTTACCAGCGCTTCGTGTACACGGGAAATACCGTGTGCACGGCGGATCTGTGGACGAGCCCGGGTTCCGGTTTACACCCGGGGCGTGACAGATTAGGTTGGTATCAGAGCTTAGGGATAAGTCAGTTGGGACTTAGAAAATCCTAGGCTTTTGGCAGACCCTAGGATGGCAGGGCGTGAGTGACGCAATATTGTGCGAAAGTCGGCAGATTATTTTTAAAACTCTTCCTGTGAGAGAAGAGGGATTGGCATATCTGATTTCTGGTAGACTATTATGTTGGCTGCAGACAACATAAAGTTACAGAAAAATGAGGATGACCATGACTTTCGCTGGATTGGTTCGAGTGTGGCTTTGTTTACTGACCCGTGGTTTCTTGTGTGACAGGATGCCTCCTAGGCGGCAGATTTCTACCCGGGGGACCCCTATACCCCCGGAGGAGCCGGAGCAGCCCGGATCTTCTGAGATTGGAGAGCTGAGGGCCATGGTGGCCCAGTTGGCGGAGAGTCACCGCCGACAGGAGCAGAGGATGGAGCAGTTGCTTACTCAGGTTAGGGCACCTCCCCCTACTACTGTGGAGGCCCCTGTGCCACCGGTGGTACCGCCGACTATTCCACCAGCCCCTACAGCACCGTCGCCGAGCAGTGGGGCCCAGGGAGGGTTCAGGCCATTGACCCCAGCAGAGGAGCAGGATTTTGCTGACCGACTTACTCAGTTTTGTCAGCGGGGACCGCCTAGGTTTTCAGGGCGGAGCACGCACCCGTGGGAGATAGGGTCATGGCTGGCAGCAATGGAGAAGTTATTTCGAGACTTCTTCATTGATCACCGGTACAGGGTGCAAATGGCCGTACACTGTTTGGAGGGGGATGCAGATGTTTGGTGGCGTCGGGTTGAGCCGTTGGAGTTTCAGGTTACCCGACAGCTACCATGGGCAGAGTTCAGACGGATGATCCTTGGCACATACTTCTCCACGAGTGTAAAGAAAAAGGTAGAGGATGATCTGAAGAATCTCCAGCAGGGTGACAGGATGGTTTGGGACTACTTTCAGGAGTTTACGCAGTTGCTTAACTGCGTGCCCTATGTTGCTAGGGACGGGCCGCACCAGATAGAGCTTTTTGAGACGGGTTTGCGCCCTGAGATTTATACCTTGGTGCACGCCCAGAGGCTTCAGACCCTGTCAGAGGCAGTTGACCATGCACAGTGGGTAGAGCGGGGGGATCATGTTGTCGCGAGACGTGGAGGCGTGGCCGCTCAGAGTTCGGAAAGGAAGCGACCAGCGCCAGATGATGGGGGACAGACCAGCTCTTGGAGGCCGCCCCGACCGCCGCCGCCTCAGTTTACGGGCCGGGGGCGTTCGGAGCGGCGAGGGTCTGGGGGATCCCAGAGGCCCCCACAGCAGCAGCAGTCCCAGAGGCAGCAGCAGCCCTCCCAGCAGCAGAGGTCGCAATCCCGACAGCAGGGGTCACAGCGGCAGAGGCAGCAGCAGCAGTCGAGGCAGCCCCGGCCTACAGTTGGGTGTGTATTCTGCGGGGGTCCACACCCCTCCGCTACTTGTGATTTGAGGCACGGCCGCTGTTTTAGATGCGGGCAGACAGGTCATCTGCGAGCTACTTGCCCTTTTGCGACATCACTGGCTCCTTCCGCAGCATCAGTACCTTCGGCGCCTCCGCAACGGCCCTATGCTCCAGCGAGCAGGGCTCCTTCCTCCTACCCTACAGATTACCGATCACCAGCTCAGAGCGGGCGAGTCTACGCCGCCCAGGTAGAGGACTCCTCAGCAGCCGACCACGTGGTGGCAGGTATCGTTTTACTTTTCGGTACTAGAGCTCGTACTTTATTTGATACCGGCGCATCACATTCTTTTATCAGTAGATCCTTTGTATTATCTCATGGACTAGAGTTAGGTCGGTTGCCTCATGCATTAGAGGTACAGATTCCTGAGCATACATTGCATGTAGAGGAGTGTTGTTGGTCTTGCCCAGTACAGCTTCAGTCTTGGATTTTGCCAGCGGACCTGATGGTCCTTAGTCAGCTGCGAGATTTTGACATTGTACTGGGGATGGATTGGCTGGCTCGTTATTTTGCGACGATTGATTGCACTGCAAGGACTATCACTTTTAGCGAGCCAGGCCAGGAGGTGTTTGTTTATAGGGGTTGCCAGAGTTCCTTTTTCGCCTCAGTAGTTTCGACTTTCCGTGCGAGGCAGATGATGCGCAGTGGATGCGTGGCCTTTTTGGCTTTTGTGGGTGAGAAGCCTACGGCGGCACCGGGACTCACGGATATCCCTATTGTCCACGAGTTCCCGGATGTGTTTCCTCCTGAGCTGATTAGCATGCCGCCGGATAGGGAGATCGAGTTTTTCATTGACGTAGTTCCAGGAGCTACGCCAATTTCAAAGGCTCCTTACCGAATGGCACCGGCTGAGTTGAGAGAGTTAAAGGCGCAACTGCAAGATTTGATGGACAAAGGTTTTGTAAGGCCTAGTGTATCGCCTTGGGGAGCGCCGGTGCTATTTGTGAAGAAGAAAGATGGTTCACTACGACTGTGTGTTGATTATCGAGAGCTGAATAAAGTGACCATCAAGAACAAGTACCCTTTGCCACGCATCGACGATCTCTTTGATCAGCTGCAAGGGTCTTGTGTCTTCTCCAAGATTGATTTAAGGTCTGGTTACCACCAATTGAAGGTGAAGGCCGAGGACATTGCAAAGACAGCTTTCAGGACGCGGTACGGGCATTATGAGTTTACTGTCATGCCTTTTGGATTGACAAATGCCCCTGCTGCTTTTATGGATTTAATGAACAGGATTTTTCGACCCTACCTAGATCGGTTTGTGGTGGTATTTATTGATGACATACTGATCTATTCCCGGAGCGATGTGGAGCACGAGGAGCACCTGAGGATTGTGCTGCAGCTTCTCAGAGAGAAGAAGTTGTATGCCAAGCTAGCTAAGTGTGAATTTTGGCTTCGGGAGGTTGTTTTCTTGGGCCATGTGATATCAGCCGCAGGAGTGGCAGTGGACCCGGCGAAGATAGAGGCAGTCCGGGATTGGCCCCGACCGACGACGGTATCTGAGGTCCGCAGTTTCATGGGCTTAGCGGGATATTACCGTCGGTTTGTGGAAGGTTTTGCGAAACTTTCCACACCCCTCACCCGTCTGACTCGTAAAGGAATCAAGTTTATTTGGAGTGAGGATTGTCAGAGGAGCTTTGAGGAACTAAAGAACAGATTGATGTCAGCTCCTATCCTTTCCCTCTCCGTTATGGGGAAAGGATACGTGATTTATAGTGATGCATCGCACAGTGGACTTGGTTGCGTGCTGATGCATGAGGGAAGGGTAATTGCTTACGCCTCTCGGCAACTGAAGGATTATGAAAAGAATTACCCTACCCATGATCTGGAGCTAGCTGCTGTGATTTTTGCACTTAAGTTGTGGCATCATTACCTGTATGGCGAGCACTGCGAGGTTTATACTGATCACAAGAGCTTGAAATATTTGTTTACTCAGAAAGAGCTCAATTTGAGGCAGCGAAGATGGTTGGAATTGCTAAAGGACTACGATGTAGACATTCTATACCATCCTGGCAAGGCCAATGTGGTCGCTGATGCCCTGAGTAGGAGGGCAGTGCAGAGTTTATCTTTGATGATCACCGATCAGGCGCCACTACTTGAGCAGATGAGGCGGTTAGAGCTTGAGGTTGTGTCCCCTAGGGTCTCTGCTCGACTTATGTCTCTAGTCGTGCAGCCCACTCTGTTGGATAGGATTCGGGAGAAACAGAGTGAGGACCCCCACCTGATGAGGATTCGAGAGCAGATTCAGACTGGTGTGATAGGGGATTTTTCAGTTGATGCTTCGGGAGTACTACGGTACAGGGACCGAGCTTGTGTGCCCATAGATGCAGAGATTCGGGAGCAGATCTTGAGAGAGGCCCACTATACACCTTATACCATACACCCTGGTGGGACTAAGATGTATAGGGACCTCAGGGCACAGTTTTGGTGGAATGGGATGAAAAGAGACATTGGGAGATTCGTAGCACACTGTTTAACTTGCCAGCAAGTAAAGGCTGAGCATCGTATACCCGCTGGCAAGTTGCAGAGTCTCCCAATCCCTGAATGGAAATGGGAGCATGTTACTATGGATTTTGTCGTCGGATTACCTAGAGCACAGACTGGGACGGATGCGCTCTGGGTGGTTGTGGATAGGCTCACCAAGTCCGCTCACTTTGTACCGGTTCAGATGACTTGGCCGATGGAGCGGCTAGCACAGGTGTACTTGGCAGAGGTAGTGAGATTGCACGGGGTACCTGTTTCCATCATATCAGATAGAGACCCGAGGTTTGTCTCGCATTTCTGGAGGAGTTTACGGACAGCCTTAGGGACGCAGCTCCGATTTAGTACAGCCTTCCACCCACAGACCGATGGACAGACAGAGCGCACTATTCAGACCCTTGAGGATATGTTGAGAGCTTGTGTTCTGGACTTTGGAGGAGGATGGTACCGACACTTAGAATTGGTTGAGTTCGCATACAACAACAGCTATCAAACGAGCATCCAGATGGCTCCGTTTGAAGCGTTGTATGGACGCAAGTGTCGGTCACCCTTATATTGGAGTGACGTGGGTGAGAAGAAGACTTTGGGCCCTGATCTTCTTGTAGAGGCGGAGGAAAAAGTCAGATTGATACGACGACATCTCGAGACTGCCCAGAGTCGACAGAGGAGCTATGCTGACACTCGACGGCGAGACTTGCAGTTTCAGGTGGGCGATCACGTCTTTTTGAAAGTCTCGCCCTCGAAGGGGATTCGGAGATTTGGGATTCGTGGGAAACTGAGCCCTCGTTATATTGGTCCTTTCGAGGTATTGGAGCGCATAGGGCCAGTTGCCTACAGGCTTGCACTTCCTCCCAGACTTGCTGGAGTGCACAATGTGTTTCATGTATCGACTCTTAGGAGATATGTGTATGATCCGTCGCACATCATAGATTATACCCCACTGGAGATTGCTGAGGACTTGAGCTACGTGGAGCGACCATTGAGGATCTTGGACCGTGAGGTTAGAGAGTTGCGCAGCCGAGCCATCCCTTATGTGAAGATCCTCTGGAGCAGCCATGATGAGCGTGATGCCACTTGGGAGCTGGAGTCAGCGATGATGGACGCTTACCCCCACCTGTTCGAGGCCCCGGCGTGAGGTATGACTTTTGTTTCGAGGACGAAACTTTTTTCTTGGGGGGGAGGATGTAGTGGTCCAGTTTTCCCATGCAGCCTTTCCGATGAATCCACTGTGTAAGAACACCTAGTATTGGTGTATTAGGCCCATAGTGCATCAAGGAGATGCCACAGATGGACCCTGTGAGATATTTTTTTTTGTTTTAGCCTTCGGCTGTGTTTGCCAAAATTTTTAGAAGGATTTTGGCCAAACAGAGGTTGGATTTGGATTCAGCACGGAAAAACGCTTGAAAACGGCTATTTGCTTGTTTAATTTGGAGTCCGGATGACCAAAAACGGGCTACCGGAAGTTTTCGGGGAATTCTGGTGCATGGGGGTGACCGTGGACCGGCCGGAGCCACGTGGCGGCTTGTGATTGGGCCGGCTCACACCGCTCGGTCCACGGGAGTAGCGCGCCGGTGCATGGACCGCGGGGCGGGCCACGTGGCATTCCCGGATTGGCGGGTGCGCGCGGCGCGGTTCAGGAGAAAAGGCGCTGCATGGTGGACCGTGTGTACGACACGTGGCGGCGCGGCATTGGCGGGCTCACGTGGTCGCGGTTCACGGCGCCAGCGGCGGTGCACGGGACAGCGCTCGGCCAACACGTGGCGCCCCGCACTCGAGTGCGCCACGCGTCGCGCCGTCCGCGCTCCGCCCCACCTACCCCGCCGCCCGCGGATTGGCGACGTGGCGCGCAGTGAGGGTCCCCGCACTGCTGTCCCCTGTTTTGGGGTGACGTGTCGTCACCAGGGATTTCCGGGCGCGTCGGATGGACCCTAGTCCGACCGCCTTGGCGGATTCGGGCGCCCGAAAGTAGGGCCCGAATCCGCCAAAGGCCCAATAGTGGATTGTGACTATAAATAGGGCCTTGGGGTGGGCTTTTGGGCTCTTTTTAGCCCTTATCTCCCTGAGAGTGCTACAGAAGAAATTTTCCTCTCATCTAGCAGCACCCCTTGGAGGATTTTGGAGATTTTAGGAGATCATCTTTTCGACTTCATCTGCGACACGGCGCACAGTGACGCTTTGTCTTCGTCGACCCGTTTCGTCGCATTCTCTTGCGCAGACTGCCCCGACTCACTCCGATCTCCGTTTTTAGCGATTTTTGTGCCGTCGGACTCACGACTGGTAGGACTTTAACTTTGATGTTCGAGTTTTCTCAGATTCCTTACGGATTTTGGAGGTATTTGACCTTTTTGTTGCCCCTCTTTCTTCGCGGATTTTTGGACAGCATTGCAGAGTTTCGGCCATAACTTTGCGTACCGACATCGGATCGAGGTGATTCAAAAGGCAAAATTCATCTACTTCTCGCGAGGAATCTCCTGAATTTTTCTCAGAATTTACTGAGTTGGATTCGAAGGTGAAAATCTTTCTTCTTTCCGAGCTCTTATCTGTGGAAATTTGTACAGTTATGAATGAGGTGTTTCTCTTGCCGGATTTATATCTCAGCGTAAAAAACTCGGATTTGAGCGTGCAGGTACTCGTTTCGACGGGTTCGTCGCGAGGATCGTGACGGTATTTTTCGTGGATTTTTCTGGGCACTTCTTTCTGCAGGTGAAAACTGTGAAACTCTGGACAGTTGTAATTGGACTGAGGTTGAGGGGGAAAAATGATATTTTTATTTGTGTAGGTTCTATCTGGATATTTTGCACAGTGTGGAGGACATCACTGGACTGAGCGTGGACCTTACTTTCGGGGACCAGGATTTAGCGCTCGAGGTGGGTACCGTTGTCACCTCTCACTTTGGGATACCCACTAGGCTTATTAAGAATTACCCCGGAATCATGTTAATAGTTTTTGGAAAGAGATGAACCTAGCATGCTGGAATGAAACTGATAATTGAATGTTACTAGCTTTAATACTTGTAGTTATAAGAAATAATCATTTCTTAAAAAAGGGGACTTATACAATATATGAATTATTGGATTACATGTTAATACAAAGGCATATTCTAATCTGGATAAAAAGGGGAATTATTTTGATAAATAATGGTCTTGCATGCTTGTATGGCCACCTTTATTACTACACTACTATATGGAACTTGACTTAGGAGAAAACATGTTCTTTTATCTTTCTCTGGACACCTAGACATAGGGGTTGATATGCTCAGCTTGGAGCAGGAACAGGAATAGTGTAGTCAGTTATTGGGGATTTGGGGACAGGCTCAGGTTGAGGACAGGGTAATTGCGGCAACCGCGAATTTTGGGCGGTTGACCGGACTGCTTTTACTACATCAGATTGTGGCACAGGGGTTCGGGACCTCTTTAGGGAGGACAGGTTTTCATGCTTGTTAGAATCTCGATCCAGTCATACCGTATTAGATTATTTTGCGACTTATTTCACTCGTGAGGGTCGCTCCCCTCGAGTGCCACTCCGGAGTGTGTTTACTTAGGACCGTGCCGGTCAGGAGCCGGTCTGTCGCTTAGGGATGGGACTGTGCCGGTCAGGAGCCAGTCTATCATCCCAGGGGTGAGACTGTGTCGGTCAGGAACCAGTCTGCACCCCACAGCTAGATCGTGAGTCCGTAGATACAGCAGGCGGTGCCGGTGTGCACCGGTATTTAGATGGGGTTACCCAGACAAGTTTACAGATACCCTGTGGCACACTTTTAGCTATGTTGTTAGCTCATTACTTTAGTAGCATATTAGTGGTAACCTTTACCAGTTGTCCGTATTTGTAGTTTACCACTTTTGCTTACTTGCGCCTCTTGTAGTCCTAGTGGGCCATACAGTGTTTGAGGTTTACCCACTAGGGGAGGCTACTGTTTTATAGTAGTTCTGACCCCCACTATTTTTTCTTTCTTTTGTCCCCTTTGTTTTGCAGAGTCATCTGCCGGAGTTGCGGGACCCTCTACCCAGGAGCGAGGTAAGAGGATCGCGGATTAGCTAGCTACTTCCCCGGTGCCTAGTTCGGTAGTTTTGTTTCCATGGACACTCAGACAGTTATACTTTTCTGTTATTTTGGGTCTGGCGGTGGCCAGCTGCTTGTATTTATTTCGTGAGCTGGGAGAGACATATGTACCTATTTGAGAGTTATTGTACTTTTATTTCCAGCTTATGTCTGAGGTGTATTAGTTTTTAGTTTAGCTCTGCTTCATGCTCCAGTATTACTCCTTTTATATCTGAGCAGGTTACCAGCGCTTCGTGTACACGGGAAATACCGTGTGCACGGCGGATCTGTGGACGAGCCCGGGTTCCGGTTTACACCCGGGGCGTGACAAATTTCATCCCCTAATCGACGCGTCATTGCGTGATTTTCGACGCTTTCCAATGCTGGGCATCGCTTGCCATTCTGAAAGCTGTTACGAGTTCGCGCCCAAATCTCGCATTCCTTCCATTCAAAATCTTTCCGTCTGCGGCTTCGAGCTATCGAGAGTTGACCCTGACTTCGCCTCTTTCATCGCTCGGGTAAAGTAGCCTGATATTTGTCTTCGGCTGATGACGATCCTGAATGAGTCGATAATCTTCGTGCCGACCGCTTCTCCTATCGGCTGATACCTTTGGCCGAATGGCGTGTGTCATGAGTCGTGCGCTCACGTGATTGAGGCCAGTCTTGGTCAAGACGCAGGTTCTCCTCTACTGGTTTATCTCCCTATCGGCTGATGCCCTGAGCCAATAGTATATGCCACGTGTCACCTCCTAAGGTGACGAAAAATTTTGCTTTCAACAATTATAAAAAAATTGTCTATCAAAATTTCACGTGACTTGAATATTTCTACACTGATAAACTTATAAATGGCTCACCACGTACGATTATTAAAAATTGATTTTGAGCCTCTTCGATCACTAAACAAATTATATCGAAAAATCATAAAATTTATTGTTTAGATATTTTAAATACCCTATAACGGAGCCGATTGTTGATTCAGAAGTCCTAACATCGAAAATGACTTATAAGTACAGAGAGTTCCATACCTATAAAAGTATACCGACCTACGCAAAATGATATAGTATCTTAATTATTGATACATCATCAATCACAATACTACTATATCACTTCTACGATATATCAAGTAATTAATCAACTAAAATTTGAGGAGTAAAGTATTACACACCTTATAGTTTGAGTACCGAACATGCAATTTATCCTAAATTATAAATATATTTATCTAATTTCTTCAAAGATAAGGGGGGGCAAAAATTCTTGCGTGCACGTTATGGAAACATGGCTTGCCGGAGGCTGGCGCACAGCCGGGGCCTCACAACATGATTTTCCTGCTTTGTTTTTTTTTTAAAAAAAAAAAATCAAACATTTTCATTTCTCTTTGAATTTATTAATAGAATTTGTTTTCAAAAAAGTATTTTGATAATTTTAAAATAAATTTAAAAATTTTGAATAATAGTAAAGAGTAAATAAATAAAAATCTTAATTTATTATTAAGCAATACTACCTATACACTTCAAATAGGATATATGATATACATTTTATCTATCCAAGAATAAAATTTCCTTCACTAGTCATTTTGAAATGATTAATAAAATTCACTCCATCTCATAATAAGTGGGCCTGGGGTGTAACCGTATAAGATATACACCCGAAAACTAGCATTTTCCTTCTTTTATTATTAGGGTAAATTACACTTTTGGTTCTCAAACTAAAGGAATGTGATGCTTTTGTCCTCAAATTTTAATTTATTTTAATTTTTACTTAAATTTTTTGAATTTTTATAATCAAATCTCACAATCCAATTAAGCTGACTATATATGACAAATTATTAATATTGAAATAATATAACTTCTTAATTATTGCCACATCGTAAATCAGAATATTTTCATATTAATTCTACATCAGTAATTTATTAATATTTAACCAACTAAATTTAGCTGTGTGATTTGATCGTAATAATTTGAAAAATTCGAACCGAAAATTATAATAAAGATTTGATAGTATGAGGTCTAATTAATCGATTCTAGACCTTTTAGTTTTGTTAGTTGACCCGGTCCGGCCCGGCCCAATGGACCCAAACTAAGCTTAGGTCTAAATAAATGTATTCAAATTTGAAACTCGTCTATCTTCTTCTTCTGTACCTTACTGGGAAGCTTTTAAATTTATCGTAAAATTTATTTTTTGAGTAATTTTTTTTTTGTTTTGATCATGCTATTCCACCAATAGGGCCCATTTGGTAACAAAATAAGATAATATTAGTTATATCAGGAATAAGTATAAAGTACGGAATTAATGTAAAAAAGCGTTTGAGATGGTTCCAGGAATTATTCATTATATTATTCAAAAAAAAATAAATGAGATAAAATCCAAATCGAAGGGAGAAGGAGATGTCGCCTGTGGAAGCGACGCAGGAAAGGAGTTGTGCCTGGGAAGCGTGCTGCGGGTAATTTTGAAAAGAAAAATATAGTAAAGGTAATTTTGAAAAAGACAATATAATAGGGATAATTTTGGAAAGAAAAATATAGTGAGATTTTACTGTAGGAACGATAATTCTCACTTATACTAAAAGTACTAGAACAAGTTATTCTTATAATTCCTGATGTGTTTGGAGGATAAGGTGGATATCTTCCTTATTCCCTAAGCAATCTCCATTCCAAACGGGCCTTAAAGAATTATTGTTATCCTACCTGTACAGATTTTTATTCAAAAACCAAAAACGCACAAACACTTACGATTTGATATTTTTAAAATCAAGAAGCTCAATTCCTCATCTTCTTTAACTTGTAGTGGATGCAAAAATTTTGTTCTGTTTTTGTAACATGAATCCAAAAAATAGCAGTCTACAACACTCTACCCATGAATCTGCAGCTCGCAGAATTCAGAGCAGGGCGGTGTGGATTTGACTTGTTCCAGAAGCGCTTCTTCTTCTCGATGGCATGTGAAGGTTCCCCGAAATTATGCTCGCGTGTACATGCGCTCGTGAGTCATGACCCAGACTTTACGCAGAAAAAAAAAAGCAAAAGTAAGCTACCGCTCAATTATGATGAATATAAATAAAACAAAAGTGTTCTAACATTTTTTATTAAATAAATTATTAATTTTTTTAGCCAATGCATATCTAACTAGTGGAGAATTCATTCCTATAACTTATTCATGAAACTGAAATTACAGATAGATCTAGCATATAATAACCTATTTAAAGAGAATAGTGAATTTAATAAGTTGGTAATCTATAAGCTTTACAAGTCTATATAAAAAGAGCTTTTTTCTACTCTCTTAATGTATACTAACTCAAAGATCAAAAGATTAAAAAATTATATTACTTGAAAGAGAAAGAGGTCAGATAAAAAGTGTTCTTTTTTTATGGAGCTTTAGGTTCATATACTTATGCAGAGTTGGTGAAGCCACACGACGAGGGTCGAGCCGTTGTATTCTGGAAGGGACAAGTCAGTGTTCTGCTGCATCGGTTCGAAAGCTTTGCCTACCGCAGAGGGCTTGAATCTCCTTAAAGAGAGCGAGATATCCGTGCCTCGACTTGATCGACTCGTTGATATTTTTTATATATTTTATTGTAGTCTAACCTCTATTTTGTATATTTACACCAATAATTTTAAGGAGATTCTAAGATGGAGGCTACATATGAAAAGTCCAACGATACTCCCGGGGATCTTAATAAGCCCTTCCGCTTCAAAGGAGCCCACTTCAAGAGGTGGAAAGAAAAAGTGTTATTTTACCTCAATCTACTTAAAGTGGTATATGTCCTTACAGAAAAAAAAAAAAAAAAAAAAAAAAAAAAAAAAAAAAATCCAAAGAAGACTAACACCGACAATATGACGGAGAATGATCTTTTCGAACACTACGAAAAAACTGAAAAATACGAAAAAAATGAGTATAACTGTCGGTATTATCTTCTCAACTGTCTTTCAGATCAATTTAATGATTATTATGAAAATACTTACTCCGCTGCAAAGAAGATTTGAAAGGCATTGCAGCTTAAGTATGATACAGAACAAGCTGGTGCAAAGAAGTACGCTACTAGTCGCATCTTTCGCTACCAAATGGTCGAAGAAAAATTCGTGGTGGAACAAGTTCAAGATTTTCAGATGATCGCCCATGAAGTTCAATCCGAAGGAGTTAAGTTCGGAGACAACTTGATCTTGCTAGGAATCATCGACAAGTTACCATCATCATGGAGGGAATTCCAAAATACCCTTCGACATAAACAAAAGGAGATGTCTGTGACGCCCCACTTCCCAGGGGGTCACCCATCCTAGAACTACTCTAGCTCTAGCACGCTTAACTCTCATGTTCCTCTTGGATCTTGCTACCATCCAAAATGCTATAGCCGGGTTAGAGATTTAGTCCTATTATATCATTTATATAGAGGACTAATCCAAATTCCAGGGGTGTCACATTCTTCCCCCCTTTAAGCCCTGACGTCCACGTCAGGCTCAAGCACACTCACAAGCACCAGGCGATGTGAGACTCGTCTCGCTAGCCTTAGCCGACCTTGTTAGGAGCTGCACTCCACTCACAACGGTCATTAGCCGGGGAGCCTCGCTCTACCCGCTATATAACCCTGGCTCAACCGAGACTCATCTCACATTTCCGGCTGGTGAATGGCTCTGATACCAACTGTGACGCCCCACTTCCCAGGGGGTCACCCATCCTAGAACTACTCTAGCTCTAGCACGCTTAACTCTCATGTTCCTCTTGGATCTTGCTACCATCCAAAATGCTATAGCCGGGTTAGAGATTTAGTCCTATTATATCATTTATATAGAGGACTAATCCAAATTCCAGGGGTGTCACAATGTCTCTTGAGACATTAATTGCACGCATTCGCGTGGAAGAGGAAGTAGGAGGTCAAGATGCACTTGAAACAAAAGAAAATGATGCTAGCGGCACTAAGGTAAACTTAGTATCATCTCATTCTTTACCTAATAACAATCATTCTAGAAATACATATTTGAAGCCTAAGAAGAAAATTGGAAAGAATAGTGGTAGACATCAATTTAAGAAAACTTCAAATAACTAAGGACCTCCTTCTCAAGAGAAAAATTCTATAATTTGCTATGTCTATGGCAAAAGTGGGCATATTGTTCGAATTTGCAAATTTCGAGAACGTAAAGCTTTACCTCAAGCTAACGTTACCGAGGAACCACTTGTGGCAATTATTACAGGCATATGGCTGGTTGAAAACTCTGAAGGATGGTGAGCAGACTCTGGTGCCAATAGGCATGTCTGTCATGAAATGACTTGGTTTAAAGTTTATACTCCCTATGAACAACCAAGAAGTATCATGCTTGGTGATTCACATACTTCTGAAGTCGTCTTAGGGAGTGGTGAGGTCGAGTTAAAATTTTCTTCTGGAAAGGTGCTCATCTTGAAAGATGTGCTGTATACACCTTTGATTAGGAAGAACTTGATGTCAAGTTTTCTTCTTAATAAAGCTGGCTTTAAATAGACCATTGAGTCTGATCAGTATGTTATTTTCAAGAATGAAAAGTTTGTGGGTAAAGGTTATGCATGCGATGGAATGTTTAAATTAAACATTGAAAATAAAGTATCATCTACTTCTGCTTATATGCTTTCTTCTGTAAATTTTTGGCATGCTCGTTTGTGTCATATTAATAATAGATATGTTAGCTTGATGAGTACTTTAGGATTAATTCCCAAACTGAGTAGTGATTTTGACAAATGTGAAATATGTAGTAAGTCAAAAATCACTAAACGACCTCAAAGAGTGTTGATCGAAGTACCGAATTACTTGAGTTAATTCACAGTGATATTTGTGAATTTGAAGGTACTCTAACTCATGGAGGAAATAGATATTTTATTACTTTTATAGAAAAATTTTCTAAATATACTTATGTTTATTTACTAAAAAAATAAAAGTGATGCTTTTGACAGATTTAAAAATTTTCTCCATGAAGTAGAAAATCAATTCGGTAAAAAGATTAAAAGAATTAGAAGTGATCGAGGTCGTAAGTATGAATCTACGGGATTCAATTCTTTTGTTCGGTTTTTAGGAATTATCCATGAGACTACAACTCCATATTCGCCTACTTCTAATGGAGTGGCTGAGAGAAAAAAATAGAACACTTATTGAGCTAACAAATGCTATGATAGTTGGCACTGGTGTACCCTTAAATCTTTGGGGTGAAGCCATTTTAACTGCAAGTTATGTTTTGAATCGCGTGCCACATAAGAAGTCTAAAATGACACCTTTTGAGTTGTGGAAAGGGTATAAGCCAAATTTGGGATATCTTAAAGTGTGGGTTGTCTAGCTTATGTGAGGCTATCAGACCCTAAAAGATCCAAATTGGGTGTTAGAGTTGCAACTTGTATATTTCTTGGATATGCCTTAAATAATTCAGCCTATAAATTTTTGGACATTGAAAATAATGTGATTTTTGAATCAGGAAATATTATTTTTCATGAAGATAAGTTTTCTTTAAAATCGAAAAATAGTGGGGGCCAAGAATTTAAAAGTGTTTCGAACAAACTAAATTCTTCAAACTCTCTTTCGCAAAATCAAGAACAATATGTTTTTGAACCTAGAAAGAGTAAAAGAAATAGAATAGAAAAGGATTTTGGTCCTGATTATGTTGTTCTTATTATTGAAGAAAACTCGTTTTCTTTACAAAAAGTTATATCTTCAAATGATGTTATTTTTTGGAAAAAGGTTGTAACTGATGAGATGGAATCTCTAATTTCTAATAAAACTTGAAAATTAGTGGATTTACCTCCAGGCTGTACAACAATTGGTTGTAAATGGGTCCTCAGAAAGAAATTGAAACCGGATGGGAGTGTAGACAAGTATGAAGCGAGACTTGTCGCAAAATGTTATAAACAAAAAGAAGATCTAGACTTCTTTGATACCTTTTCTCCGGTTACTAGAGTGACATCCATTAGAATTCTCATTGCTATTGCAGCAATATATGATTTGAAGTTATATCTTCGAATGATGTCATTTTTTGGAAAGAGACTGTAACTGATGGGATGAAATCTCTAATTTCTAATAAAACTTGGAAATTAGTGGATTTACCTCCAGGCTGTACAACAATTGGTTGTAAATGGGTCCTCGGAAAGAAATTGAAACCGGATGGGAGTGTAGACAAGTATAAAGCGAGACTTTTCGCAAAAGGTTATAAACAAAAAGAAGATCTAGACTTCTTTGATACCTTTTCTCCGGTTACTAGAGTGACATCCATTAGAGTTCTCATTGTTATTGCAGCAATATATGATTTACAAATTCATCAGATGGATGTAAAAACCGCTTTCTGAATGGTGACCTAGATGAGAAAATTTATATGGACCAACCTGAGGAGTTCATAGAGCCTGGGTAAGAAAATAAAGTGTGCAAGCTAAATAAATCACTTTATGGCTTAAAGCAGGCACCCAGACAGTGGCATAAAAAATTTGATTCTTGCATGATTGAGAATGGCTTTAAATCAAACGAGTGTGATAAGTGCATGTACTATAAAACTTTTGAAAAGTTGCATGTAGTTGTTAGCCTTTTTGTGGATGATTTACTAATTTTTGACTCTAACTTAAATGTTATTGTTGAGACAAAAATTATGCTAAATTATTATTTTGAAATGAAAGATCTTGGTGAGGCTAACTTTATTTTGGGTATGAAAATTACCAAAACACCATATGGTATTTTTCTTAATCAGTCGCATTATGTTGAAAAGATTTTAAAAAAATACAACTTTCTTAATTGCAAGCATGTGACTACACCTTTTGATTCGAGTGTTCACTTATTTTTCGTTAAAAGTGAAAATGAAATTATAAATCAAAAGGAATATGCTAATATGATTGGAAGCTTGCGGTTTGCGATTGATTGCACTAGACCTGATATTGCATGTGCAGTAGAGATATTTAGTAGATTTATAAGCAAGCCGGGTACAGAGCATTGGCATGCCATGGAATGAGTGATGAGATATCTCATTGGTACCAAAACTTATGGCTTGTTTTATGGAAAGTATCCTACTGTGATTGAGGGTTATAGTGATGCTGATTGGAATACCTTATCATGTGATTCTATCTCTACCACTGGTTATATTTTTACTTTAGCAGGTGGTGCTATATGTTGGAAATTTAAAAAGCAAACTATCATTGCTAATTCAACCATGGAAGCCGAGCTTATTGCTTTAGCTTCAACTAGCGAGGAAGGTTGTGATGACCCGGATCTCCGCAGAGCTGCTACAGTGCGTTGGGGTGGCTGATGGAGGCCTACATGGTGTGTCGGAGGTGTTTGGGGCATAATTGGACATAAGTGTTGGACTTCGGGCTTCTATGGATCATGTGAGTGATCAGAGGACCCCGTGGAGGGTTTAGAAGTGGTTTCGCGTGAAGCGGATATTAAATTTGGGCTCCGCGCGAAATCCGGGCTAAGAATACACTTCCGGGAGCCTTCGGCAATTTTTAGAGTTGGAATTTGGCGAAACGGACGTCAAATTCGGATTCAGCGCGCGAAAACGGTCAAAATGGACTACCTACTTGACTTTTTGGGCACGGGTTACTGTTCACCGCCGGAACAGTAACTCCGGCGATCACCGGCGGCAGCCGGCGGCGGCGGGCAGCGGCGGAGGACGGCGGCGCGGCCTCGGGCAGGCGGCAGCACGGCGGCGGGCAGGCGCGGGCAGCGCGCAGCGCGCGGGCAGGGCGCGCGGTTCACGCGGCAGGCGTGCACCGGAGCGGGGGGCCACGTGGCAGTGTGGCATTGGTTCGGTGTTTGGGGTTGTGTGCACCGGGTGCAGCAAGCACGTGGCTTGGACACGTGGCGCGCGAGGATTGGGCTGGCTACTGTGCGCGCAGGTTGCAGGTAGCGTGGTGCACGGTGGACCGGTTGGAGACACGTGGCATCACGTTATTCGTTAGGTGTTTGGAGGTGTAGTGCACCGGGTGCAGCGAGTGTTTGGCTTGGACACGTGGCGCGCGGGGATTGGGCGCGTCACTGTGCGCGTACGGGCGGCAGCGGCGGGGCAGGCGTGCAGGCGGCAGGCGGCGGTGCCGGCGGGCGTGGCGGCCACGGCGCCGACGTGGCGCACGCGTGCGCCACGTGGCGGCCGCCCATTGGCCAGCGCCAACTGCCCGTTGACCAAAGCGGCGCGAGGTGGTCGGACGGATCCGCTGTTCGGTGTTCTGGGACACGTGTCGGTGCGGGGAGCGGGTCGGACGGTCACGCGGTCCGACCGGATCGGGTGTGCGGGCGTGGGCCGTGTGGGCCGGGCTACTGTGCGCGCCCGAAAGTGTGGGCCGGGCCGCACTGTTTGCGCCCGAAACATTTCGGGCGCCCGGAAAAAAGGACACAGTAGGCATTTTTCTAATTGTTTGGAATGGCCTTTATACACCAACCCGAGCCCCTTCTTTTCGAGTTTTTCTCCCCTTTCCGAGCCTCTTCTGCCCGAGCCACCTTAAGGAGATTTGTTCACCTCTTGATGCTTGATCTTCCTGCCAAGTTCTAGGATTTTAGGAGGCTCGAATCCCGAGGTTCCCCATTTTACGGCGCGGCGCGACGATGCATTTCCTGTTTCCTTCTTCGGCGCAGCAGTGATGTTTTGGCTCCCCTGGGCTACCCCGAGGTCACTTTTCTGTGATTCTTGCGCCGGCTGACTCCTTACAGATAAGGCTTCAACTTTCATTTTGATCGCGCTTTTCGGTTTCGAGGTTTTGGCACGGATCCCGAGGCAAACAGTGACCCCTTTTTGCTGTGTGGATTTCCTTGACAGCAGCGGAGTATTTCGGCCATATCTTCGCGCACGAGCGTCAGACGGAGACGAGCTTGTACAACTTTTTGATCTACTCGTCGCGAGGAACGCAATGGTGATTTTTCTGAGATTTTAGAAAAATTGTTTCGAGATGATAATCACTGTTTTCTCAGTGTACTGTGTACAGTTTTTCTTCACAGTTTGTTGATTGGATTACCGCCTTGCCGAATTTATAACTTGGCTTACCGAACTCTGATTTGGGCGTGCAAGGTACCGTTGCGAAGCTATCGACGCGAGGATCGCCGTGATATTTTTCTGGGAATTTTCTGGGCACTTTCTACAGGTGATAATTTGACAGTTTCGGGACTGATGTTGTATGGGTTAATAAAAGCAATATTTGGGAGCCTAAGTGTATTTAGTGGACTTTGTGTTGTGCCAGGAGTGTTTCGGGGGTACTGTACTTGTTGGAGCGCAGGATTGGAGTTTTTGGCATTTTCAGCTGTACGGACCCGGACAGTTAGCGCTTCAGGTGGGTGGTTGTTGCTCGCCTCTATATCTGACTTACTCACTAAGTTTATTAGAAAATCCCCTTTTGAGCATATTGATTAATTAATATGCATGATTGAATGATATACATGTGAACCTTCTATCTGTGGTTAATTTAGTGGATAAAGCATGTTGGGGATATTATTGGGATAATATTGCTGTTGGATCGTGGTCTTTGGAATAATTTAATAAGTGATGATTAACATGCCACATTAGCACCTAGAATTGTATGAAAGAGAATTTAATAGATTAACTGTTGGGACATAATGATATATCAATGTGCGGGTTTCACTCTGGGAATTTATGTCACGCCCCGGGTGCAAATCAGGACCCGGGCCCGTCTACAGATCCGCCGTGCACATGGGATTTCCCGCGTACACGAAGCGCTGGTCACCTGCTCTGGTATAAAATGTACAACAAGAGCATAATACAGAGCTGAAATAGAAGAGCCACATAGTATCTCAGACTGGAAATAGGGTACAAGCTGTAATATATACAATAATCTCCCAGCTCACTAAAATAGTACAACCAGCTGGCGGAAGCCAGACCCAAAATAAAAGGAGAATATCACAGTCTGAGTGAAGGGTACAATATCTGTCTAATAGCTCTCAGCCTCACAGGAGATCTATCTATTCAGCGATCCCCTTACCTCGATCAGCTGCCGATGGCCTAGCAGCTCCTGCAGATGACTATGCAAAATAAAGGAGAAGAAAGAAACAGAAAACAACAATGGGGGTGAGAACTACCAGATAAACCAGCAGCCTCCCCTAGTGGGTAAAAACCTCAACTCTGACGCACCCACTAGGACTACTAGAGGCAAAAGGAAAAGGGAAAGTGGTAAGATACATAAGATGCTGAAACAGGAAAACTACCACTATTATGCTGTCAAAACTGTATGCATGCATCAGAAATAGTATCTGTCCAAATAAACCCAATCTAGTCACCAGAAACAACTGGTACTGCCTGCTCAGCGGAATCTGCACACACGGCTCGAAACCGCGGGATCGGCTCACACGGCTCGCATCCCAACAAAAGTATCAGACCGGCTCACACGGCTGGGTCCGAGAAAGCACACCTCCGGAGTGGCACTCGAGGGGAGCGACCCACACGAGTAAAATATCTCTGTCATCAGTATCACAAGTATCTCTGTAGCACATGTCTCAATATAGCAGGACTGGATCATAACCATGATCAAAGTGGGAAACTCCATCCACTATAGAAACCCAATCCCCAACTGATGCAATAAATAAACCAAACTCAACCCCAATCTGATGCAACGATAAACATCTGGTCAACCGCCTACTGTCCGCGGTCACCGCAATACCCCACAAGTCCACAATCTAGCACAACCTTGGCTACACTATCCCAAACCCCTGCTCACACTTGAGCAACAACATATGAATGCAAAGGACAACAATGAAACATGTTCAAATCCCAATATGATAGTGTAGCAATGAATAGTGGCCTTACCTGATGTCCGGGCATGCATGCAACTGTCTTTATTTTTAAAAGTTGTAAAATAGTGTCAAAGGTTTAAAACAATTGATTTACTGAATAAAAGTCATTTGCATGCGAGATCATAGCCTTTGTCTCAATCACAGTGTCCCAATATAAGTCATCATATCTTTTGTGGGGTTATATTAAGTTTTAGGGGAGTTTGTCCCAGCGGTCCTTGTCATTTGTCATATTAATTTGTCCCAATGGTTCTCATTAATTGTCCTGTTAGTTGTCCTGTTAGTAGTCCTGTTAGTAGTCCTGTTAGTTGTCCCAATGGTTCTCATTAATTGTCATATTTTAGGGGATTTCTAGTAATCCCAGTGAGCTTGTCAAAAATGAGGTAAGCAACAACCGCCCACCTCGAACAGCTCAAACAACACCCCAGGTAGTCTCCTGGTTGTCCACAGTCCTCAAATCCTGCAAATCAATGCTCCCGGTATAAATACAAATCCCAAAAAGTACAATATTTGCTGTTTTTCAGACAGCAAGGGAAAAGAGGAATTTTTCACCTCTAAAATGAGCTCCTAAAATCCCAGAAAAATCACGGTTGCGTTCCTCGCGAAGAGTAGATCAAAATCGACTCCTAGAACGCCTCGATCTGATGCTCCTACGCCAAGATAAAAATCGGAGAAGTCGGTGCTGTCCAAAAATTACCACAGTAAAAAGGGGGGTCAAAGAGGACTTGGGAATCGTGCCAAAAGTACAAAACGGAGCAAAATAATTAACACGGAAATCGAAGCCCTACCTCTTACGGTCGCGCTGCCGCAAAAATCGTCCAAAAATTCCACCTGGTTAGCCCGCAGTGAATTTTCGACGGAACTGCGACGGGAAATGGGCCTAAAAGAAAATCGTCGCAGTGCGCCGCGTCGCAGATAACTCACTATCTGTAACTCCTAAAATCCTGAGATTTAGAGAGAGAGAGAAGAGAGAGAGAGGAAGAACTTTCGTATAGAACACTTTTTCTGATTCTCTCTCTTCGGCGCGCAAACGAGGTGCAAAGAGAGGGGGTGGGGATCTCTTATATAATGGGCCAAAAGGGAATATTCCCACACGGGATCAGATCCGAACAGGAAACACCGAAAATTGGCCATCCAGGAAGCGCCACGTGTCCACAGAACAGGAAACACCGGTGCAAGGGCCAATCAGATTTCGCCACGTGTCCCACGTGGTGCACGGCCGGTCCGCGCTCCGGGTCTTCCGGAAGATGTCGGCCAATGGGATCGCGCCACGTGTCACCTTCCCACGTGCCTTCTAGAAGCCGGCCATCCAATCAGGAGCTGCCACGTGGCAAGGGAAGAATTTGGTGCACCCGGTGCACGCCTGGCCCATGGACCGCGCACCGAGCCCCCTGCCCGCGCCTGCCCGTGCCTGCCCGCGCCACGCTCCTCCGCGCTCCGCCGCTGCCCCGCCGCTGCGCCGCTGCCCGCCGCCGTGCGCCGCCTCCCGCCGGTCGCCGGAACAGTAATTCCGGCGCCGGAGTTACTGTTCCGGCGTGAACAGTACCCGAAAGCCGAAAAAATAAAGTAAATATACCGTTTCGACCGTTTTCGCGCGCTGAGTCCAAATACGACGTCCGTTTCGCCAAATTCTCATCCGAAATTTTGTCGAAAGCTCCCGGAAATTTCCGTTTGCCCCGATTTTCGCGCCAAGTCTGTTTTAAATGTCCAATTTCGATTCTACAAGCTCCGAAGCACTGTACAAGCTCCCCGCAGTCACTGTTTAATGTTGCACAGTTCCTGCGGGAGTCCGGATCATCACAATTTATTATGGAACAGGGATCTTATACATGTGTAGTCCACTGATGTTTTTAGCCTGATGGGGATATTTATCTGGATATTATTATGTATTACACTCGTAAAACTGTTATTTGATATATTCTCTCTTTCATAATGCATGAGGACTTTTGCATGCTTATTTGGACATCTAGATAGGCCACTATTGTATTGCTACACTATCATATTGGGATTTGACTTAGGAGAAACCATGATTACTCTCTTTCTCCTTTTTATTTAGACTTTCGAGTCATGTTGCTCGGGTTCGAGCAGAGGTTTGGGATAGTGTAGCTGGGACCTGAGGGTCAGTGATAGGGTGTACCTGATGTTGGATTGTGGGCTATTGCGGCAACCGCGGACAGTAGGCGGTTGACCAGATCTTGATTATTTCACCCAATTGTGGGTTGGGGGTTATTACGGTGACCGCGGACTTTGGGCGATTGACCGGATGTTTACTATTGCATCAGATTGGGTATTAGATTTCTCTAGTGGATGGTATTTCCCACTTTTGAGTATTATTGTATCGGATCGGGGTTTCATTAGTGGACGGAGTTTCCCACTTTGATCATTGTCATGATCCAGTCCTGCTATTGTGAGATATTGGTTACAGAGATGCTTGATACAGTGATACTTTACTCGTGTGGGTCGCTCCCCTCGAGTGCCACTCCGGAGTAGGCTTTAGACCGTGTTGGGTTCCGGTCAGTTGGTGAGTTGTGAGTGATGGCAGAGCAGGCAGTACCAGTTTACTGGTGGTACTAGATTGGGTCTATTTGGTCACTTACTGTTCCCTGATGCATTCATACCGTCATTTCCTTCGGTATTGCATTTAGAGGCATACTTGTTGTGGTTTCCCCTTTTATTCAGTAGTTCTGTTACAGCTTTACCCCTGCCCTTTTCTTGCCTCTAGTAGACTTAGTGGGTACGCCGGAGCTTGAGGCTTTACCCACAGGGGGAGGCTACTGGTTTACTAGTGGTTCTCACCCCCACTGTTGTTTCCTCTTCTTTTCTCCCCCCTGTTTTGCAGAGTCCTCATTGGAGTTGCTGATCTTCGGTCGTTGTTCGGGGCGAGGGAGTCACGAGCTAGATCGTTACCACCCGAGGAGTGTAGCTGTATCCCCTGGTTGGAGATTCCTCGTAGCTGTTGGCTGGCTTTTACTGTTTTTCGGGAGGAGAGAGATCTTTTGTATTTGGAGAGACTGATGTACTATAGTTTTAGTTTATCTCCTTTTTTAGTCGAGAGATGCTGTTCTGAGGACATTGTATGATGATTATCTGTATTTGAGGGAATGGATATTGTACTCTATTTCATGATGTATAGTAATTGGATTTTATTTTACAGCATTTTATTTCAGCTCTGATATTTGTGTAGCTATAGTACTATCTTTTGCAGGTTAGACGCTTCGCCTATGCGGGTTTTGGCATAGGTGGCGGATCTGTTGGCGAGCCCGGGTCGCAGTTTCGACCCCGGGGCGTGACGAAGGTAGTTGGTTGAGAGACTTATTGTCTGAGATTCCATTTCTGGAGAAACCAGTTCCATCTGTGTTGATACACTGTGATAGCACTGCTGCTATTGGTAGAGTAAGAAACCGTTATTATAACGGTAAATCCATATCCGTGAGAAGAAAACACAGTACTGTGAGATCATATATGAATAATGGTATTATCAATGTAGATTATATTAAATCTACTGATAATCTAGCAGATCCGTTAACCAAGGCCTTGGGAAGAGAAAGATCTAGAGTACATCGAGGGGGATAGGGTTAAAGCCCATAACATCATGAACCATGTATGAGGATACCCAATCTGATGATCAGAGATCCTGAAAGTCGGGTTCAATAGAAAAAACGAATCATATGGTGGTCGTAAAGAATGCACAACATATAGATCTACGTGATCTAATATTTACTTATTCCTATAATGTGAGTGCATTCATCCTGTAATGAAATGAGGGTTGAGTTATTACACTCTTAATGGAGTCTGTGGCTCTTATGAGCAGGATGTCAGAATTACAGGAGCACCCTTGACGGATTTCACCTATGTGAGCATGGAAGTGGGGCCGCTTCCTATGAGAATGGATTTTTTCTCAAAAATACTCATGAAAACCAGGATAAGCACAAGACCGTAACGTGCTAGCTAGTAAAGCTCATGTCAACACCTGGATTGTTATATGTGAGCTGTGACACTCTATTTCCCTTAAGCAACCAAAGTTCAAATATGAGACCACTCTGGCTCTGGAGTAGAGATTATTGTTTCACTAAGTGAAGGTTTAATGCAGAGCACACCTTCTTTATGTAAACGATCCCTTTTTGACCGTCGAACTCTCTTTAATAATAAAATGAGTGGGAGAATATTATAACATTTTTTATTAAATGAATTATTAATTTCTTTAACCAATGCATATGTAATTAGTGGAGAATTCATTCCTATAACCTATTCATGAAACTGAAATTACAAATAGATCTAGCATATAACTTTCCTATAATCTATTTAAAGAGAATAGTGAATTTAATAAATTAGTTTTAATATCTAGTAATTTATAAACTTTACGAGCCTATATAAAGAGAGCTTTTTTCTACTCTCTTAATGTATACCAACTCAAAGATGAAAAGATTGAAAAATTATACTACTTGAGAGAGAAAGAGGTCAAAGAAAAGATGTTCTTTTTTTGTGGGATTTTGGGCTCATATACTTGTGCAGAGTTGGTGAAGCCACACGACGAGAGTTGAGCCGTTGTATCCTAGAGGGGACAAGTCAGTGTTCTACTGCATCGGTTCGAAGGCTTTGCCTACCGCAGAGGGCTTGAATCTCCTTAAAGAAAGCGAGATATCCGTGCTTTGGCTTGATCGACTCGTTGATACTTTTCATATATTTTATTATAGTCTAACCTCTATTTTGTGTATTTACACCAACAAAAAATAAGACAAATAAAATATAAAATGACAAGACTCGAAAATGATAATTCGATAACTTTTAAAAAATTAGAACACAAATACGATATAAATACAGATAACAAATTATAATATTATTAATATAATAATATATTTTTATTATATATAAAATATAGATTTTGATAAAATATTGTTATATTTCTCGTACGAGTGAATATTTATAAAAAATTTCACTGATAGTTTATATATTTAAAAAATAAAATTCACCACAATACATAATTTATTTATATTATTCAAAAAATATTTATATTTATTTATTAAAAAATTAAAATATTTATCATCTTATATTATATATGCATAAAAAAAATAATATATATATATATATATATATATATATATATATATATATATATATATATATATATAAGCTTATATGCTTTTAAAAGCACAAGCCCAACCATGCTTGTGAATTTTTTACCATTGGATTTGCATTGAGATTTGTGAACTTGTAAAGTCAACTAAAGAGTGAGAAAGAGAAAGTACAATTACACAAATCTCGATGCAAATCTAATTATAAAAAATTCACAAGCATGATTGAGTTTGTACTTTTAAATATATATACACACACACACTATTTTAATTGTATACGCTATGAGTTGATATTAAGCGCGCGTCCAAAAAATGTCCACAAAGTATCCACATCGAACATGAGTCCAACATGGATATGCGAGTGTCCCACACGGACACGCGAGACTTATAGAAATGTTCGTAATACATTGATTGTGATCAAATGCTCAATATGTAAGGTATGTATAATCAAGTAATTAAAAAAGAAAATGAAAGAGAATGTCATCGAACTAGTACTATTATATCGACTTCGGATCGAAATATTCAACTGTATCAGAGGCACCTATCTTCGAAGATGCTCATGACTGCCGACCAGATCTATAAAAAAATTATTGAGTCAAAAACTAAACCCCACGTAGGATGCTTAAAATTTGGTAAATATTAATGTTGTTTAGGGGATCAGACCAAACTCACAAATTTAAAACTATTTGGTGCAGAAAAAAAAATTTCTTAAATGCAAGTTGAAAATTTAATTTTTATTCAATATGATAGAACTTTCTAAAATTTTTGATTAAATTTTAATTTATTTGACTAAAATTATGCAATTCAAAAAATATCATAAAATAATAAAATACTAGTGAATAAAAAAAAAAAAAAAAAAAAAAAAAAAAAAAAAAAAAAAAAATTGAGGATGTTGAGATGTCACTTCAAAATGGCCTTTAATAGGTAAAGGGGCTCCAATGCTTAAACAATAAAGATGTTTAAGCATTTGAATAGATAAAAAGTGGAAGTGACTTAAAAAGTTACTAGTGTAGGGCCACAACTAAGTTTTTGAAAAAGGTAAGCCAAAAAGTTGCTTGGTGCATTATGTGAGAACCAATTCATGTGATTCACCCCAAATCCACATGCACAACATCTCTTTCAGGAATGTTCTGGTATCTCACCATGATCCATTAAATCCAGTAGCAATTGAAAAAAAAAAAAAAAAAAAAAATCAATCAATCAATCTAATCTTTATGTAAAAGAAATTCTATTTTAGCTTTATTTGAATAAATTAGAAAAAAAAAATTAATAATATTTATGTGAATTTATGTGTTAATTAGGAGAAAAAAAAAATTTATTTCTTCCCACTTTCTAAATAATTTAATAATTTTATTAATTTAAATTATTATTTAATATTATTATTATTATTATTATTTAACTTAATTATACAATTGATATTATTAAACACATGATAAAACTATACGCTCAAAAATAAAATTTAACGTTACTGAAAATAAATATAATATAAAATAATATAATTATATACTATATATAAATAAATATAATAATAATATTATTATTATTACACACTTGATATGATTAAATATCTAATTTGACTGCACATTGAATATAATATAAATATGACTAAAAATAATATAACTATACATACTTAACATAGTTAATTATCCAATATGACTTGATATTACTAGAAAATTAATATAATATAAAATTAATATCACTATATATTATATAAAAATAAAAGTATTATAACTATACCATAATTATATAGTGTCTTGGAAAGTGAGGGAAGACATGGAAAAAAAAAATTTGCTCTCCTAATTAACATATAAATTTACATAAATATTATTAAATTACTTTTTTCTAATAAATTTAAATAAGAGTAGATTAGATTTTTTTTAAAAAACAATTGTTAGATTGAAAAAATAATAATAATAAAGTTAGATAAGGCATTTGTTCTAGGTCCTGTCACTATCTGTGGTTTTTTGTTTTTTTTCTTTTTTTCTTGTTTCCACCGACCCACCACCAAATTAAATCATGCCTATGTGTATCTCTGCTACACTCTCTGCTAATGGGGTATATATAAGTATACACCTTTAGGGGTGTATATCTTACACCTTATTTTATTTTAGAGTGGGATGAATTTACTCGTATGTGACGAGTAAAATAATATTCATTTCAAAATAAAGTGGGGTCTAAATTGTACATCCTTTACTAATGAGTGACTAATTGTTCTTTTTTTTTTAGTTCGTCATTTTTTTTACTTTTTAACCCAAAAAAAAAAAAAAAAAAAAAAAAAAAAAAAAAAAAACTTTTGTCATGACCCTCTGGCTCCTCCTTCCCCACTTGCCTCTCTCTCTCTCTCTCTCTCTCTCTCTCTAAAATAGGATAAAAAAATATAAAATTAGAATACTTTTAGATGTAAACGCAACAGTACCACTACTACAAAGTCATTTTTTACGGCAATTTAAAATGTCAGTAAAAATATAAAAAATATCAGGAATTAGTTTTTGTGCACTCGTAAGTGTCACTTAAAAATCCGTCGGTAATTATATTGCTGGCACTTCTTTCAAACCGCCAGTAATTGATAAAATATCTGTACTTCCGAATGTCACGTATCCTAACGTATCGTTCACTTTCATGTTGTTTCAGTCCTAAAATATTTGAATCAATGATTGACTGAACCAAATACTATCATCCACGCTATTTAAACTTTAAAAAAAAAAATCAAAATTTATAATTTTATAATATAATTTATCTGGTAATCAAATAGTGTCAAATTTATCTTTTATTTGTCATTAAAAATTATAAATTTTGACCCACTTATAAACTAGTTAAATAAAATTAAAAAATAATAAAATATAAAAAAATAAAATATTTTAGATTATATTTAATAATGTTGATCATTGATTTGAATGATCTGATAGTGAGATCTTGCTTACTTCTAAAAGCAATCACTATGGGCCATTTTGAAATAAAACTCTGTAGCTACATTTTTTTTTTTTTTCATTAATTAAAGATACTAAATTAATTAATAGTAACTTAAATCAAAGTAAATAAAATTTCACCTCTCATTCACTCACAAGCTTGAACAAAAAAACACTCCAAACAAGGAAGATACTTTTTACCATTCACCCCAACCAACTTACATGGATCAAATTGAAAAGAAAGACAAGAACAAGAACATTAATTTACATATCAACCCAACACATTATCATAATATATAATAGCAATGATGATGATGATGATGATGATGATGATGATGATGATGAGAAACTACTAGTTATTAGAGTTATGCTCAATATAATCTCTATAGACAATTGGGGTTTTTACCAGGGCCCCCATAGAAAAAGTAAATGCCCCAGTCCCCACCCTTCCCATTGTGCACATCATAGCAGTTGGATTGCTCAGTGAAGATCCCAACATCCCCAGGTGCTCTTAACTTGTTTGAGCCATCCACAACCTGAATGTTTCGAAAGTAACTCGCCTTTCCGAACCCTTCCTCCGGGAAGCGGCCGCTGCCCATCTGGGTAGCGGTGTGCTCGCCGTCCGGCTGCGAGTTCACCACCTCGCCCCCCCACTCGATCATCGACGCACTCTCGGCCAGGTAGGAGAAGAGGAAGGCGGGCCAGTAGCCGAGCACGTAGCCGTTCCCGAACTGCATCCACCAGTTCCCTTCCTTCGGATCCTGTTTCATATAACAGAACAGTGCTTCATCGAACAGCTCTACTGCTGCGCAATCTCAAACAACATTTGAAATTCTCAATGAGAGTACAGAAACAAGAATCAGGTGGCAGAGAATCTATATGCTTCCTTGCTGCAATCTTATATATCATAAATATATTACTGCCATGTCAGTCTTGTGGTATCTTTTCATTTTTGTTTTTTTTTACCTTCCAGACCAATATGCTGATGTCATACTGGGGAGAACCAAAGCCTGAGATTGGGTAGATTGTAGCACCCATTGCTATCTCATTGTTTATCTGGATGAATCCAGAGCACAGTAGGTTGTAGCACCCTGTAGCTTGATAAGCATCACTCTACAAATTCCAATACCAAGAAGCAAAAGTAATTAACCATGCAATTTTTTATAAACACAAAATTTGAGATCAACAAAGTTTAATCAACCCAAAATAGCAGTAAATATATAGACTCATAAATACATAACTTTAAGACATTGTTAAATTCATCTTAATTATATGCACTTTATTACTATTAAAAATTTTCAAATTAATTCATATTTCGGTTTGAAAGGTATATTAGATATTATCCTAAAAAAAAAGAAAAAAAAAAAAATTGCAAAAGATCCAACTCAAGAGAAGAAGAGTGGGAAGGATGTGTGACTTACAGTCCAGTAGGTGAACAGCCTTGTGTTGTTATCCCCATAAAGATCTGGACTGACCTGAAATTATTTTACCAACCAAAAACAAAAAATGAGATGAGTTTTCAGAGACTGAAAGTTTTTATGAGCACTTTTGATGCATTTATTAAAAAAAGTTGGAGAAAAGATATATTTATGTCACCTGCCACCCTGCTTCAATGCTGTTGAGGTCTTGTCCAAAGGAGCCTCCTAAGATCCATATCTGAGACAAACTGAACTCATTGGGCTGCTGAATATTTGGTTGCCACACATTTATGGTTGCCTTTGCTCCATAGTACTTCTCTCCCTCTACATAAGCTATTGCATGCTACAAACCCCAAAATAGAAATATAAATAAATAAAGTAATTATTAAAAAAAAATAGGGTAATATTTGAAATAAAGATCAAAGAAAGAAAGAAATTAGGGGATCAAGCAAGTAGGGAACCACTTAACTAAAAATCAATTTTTAATTCCAAAGGCTAGAGCAATTAGAAATATATAATTCATTCATTTAAAGCGTACAGACATAGCATTTACGAGTCTCGATTGTGACTCGATCCTACTAATCTCACACCATACTTCGAATATGACTAGGTTTAATTCAGCCTCCCATCTTTTTAAACGTTACTCAGTCCAATCTGGCCTTCAGTTCCTTTCACCCAGTAATGGTTACTGTAGCTGAAAGCAGAAGCAAAAGTAAAGCCAATAACCTAGTGTGTAGCTACCTGATGACCACTCTCATTGAGGAGGTCAGGATCACCAGACATGGGGCTTGGGAAGCTATTGTGCTTCTTCTTCCCATATCTCCTTAAAGAGCTAGCCCTCAGTAAGTCCACCTTCTTGGTCCTCCTAATGGGTATGGTGTTCTCTGGGCAACTCTCACCATTTTGATGCCACAGCTGAGTTATGGGCTTTTTGGTCTTTTCACCTGATGCTGTGATCTTCTTGTTCTCATCATACATCAGCCCTTCTGGGTGGAATGCTGTCCTCAGCTGCAAATATCAGAAGCAGTGAGATGGGGGGTTTTAAACTTCAAAAATGTTATGGAAAGAGAGTTACAAATATATATATATATATATATATATATATATATATATATATATATATATACAGTAGAGGAGATTTTGTACCTGGAGAGTGTGGTTTTTGAGGAGAGGGTGATCAAAAGCTGGTTGATGAGAGACATGCACACAGTCTATGATGTCTCCATCTGGGCTCTGATTTTTTTTTTTTTTTTTTTTTTTTGAATAATATCAATATAGTAAAAAAAAAAAAAAAAAAAAAAAAAAAGTTTAGAGAATCATATAAGTATCATTAATTCATTAACAGTGAAAAGTAACCCAAGTACCCCCAAATAAAAAATTATATTTAAAAAAAAAAAAAACTTAGAAAAAAGTGGAGATATGAGTAAATGTTAAAAATTTACAAAGAAAACATGGGTGGATGAAATTATTTTTTGTGACAGCACAAAATCATACCTTTACCAAATTATTCCAAATCTTTTTTTCGTAGAAATTAAAAAAAAAAAAAAAGAAAACCATCCCCAATTGAAACTGAAAAAAATAGCTAATTCTTATTACATACAAATTTGAATATTAATATAAAAAAAATAAATATCATTTCTGTTTGGTTGATTGTAAAATAAAATACAGTAATAATTATTTTTTGACTTAAAAAATTATTTTTTTTTGTGTTTATTTAGCCGAAAAATTTTATTTTAAAAAATTATTTTTACGAATTTGAAAAAAATAATGTGTCAAGCTCTAAATAATTTTCTTCATTTATTTTTTTTTCCATCTAACCAAATAAATATTTTTTTTTCTTCAAACAAATAAATGTTGATAAAAACTTTTTTTTTTTTACAAACCAAAAACTATAAAATATAAAATATTTCTTTTATTAAAAATTAATTTTCATATTTTTACGTGAAACCATACAAACCTGAAAAAAAAAAAAAAGAAAAAAAAGAGAGAGAGAGAGAGAGAGAGAAAATTAGAAAAACCCAAGTACGGCAATTTTAAAAATTTATTATTATTCTAAATTTCAGATAATCACTATTATTCTAATCCTATTAATTTTAATCCCACATCGATTTTATGCTATTAAAAATATAAAAAAATATATATAATAATAATTATTACTTGAATGGTCTTAAGAGGGGGTTTGTTGAGGCGCCTGAGGTGGCGGTGTAGCTCCTCCCTGAGACGCCGCCTCGGGCCCCGCGCCCTCCCCTCGGCGGCGCACGATAACGTCCCCACCACCACTACCAGCAGAAGAAGAAGAAGAAGAAGCAAAAGCGCCGTTCTGCAACGCCTCGCGCTAAAATGCGCCGTCCCCATTTTGCTTAATTTCCAAATTAACCCTCCACCTGAGAGAGAAGAGCAAGGAAAATAATTTAAATCCTCTCTCTCTCTCTCTCTCTCTCTCTCGCTCTACACCTTGAGAGGAAGAGGAAGAAGAGTTTGGTGGCTGGGGGCAGAATGGGAAGAGAGAGAGAGAGAGAGAGAGACAGAGAGAGAAA